>CM029112.1:2762500-3100000 GCA_016859345.1 Istiophorus platypterus | reverse complement strand
TGGTGATCCATTCTGTAGCTGTTGAGCTACTTCAGTAAAAAAAACACGACAACTTGGAGGTAAAGTACGATAGTTGTCCTTGTAGGTGTGGGTGAGTGAACTCCTGGATCCAGAGCGTTTACCTTCCATTACGCCCCCAGATATCCTCGGCCTCTGACTTAATTTCTACTTTTTCTACTCTACTTTTTGTCACTCAGGTATTGTCTGGAAAAAGAAGACCCTGCCGACTATGTGCTGTGCGACGTAATTGGCCAGACAGGTGCAGAAGGCCAGTGGAAGAGGGAGTGCTTCCGGGTAGTGGGCGACAACGAGAAGCCCCTGATGCTGCAGTCGCTTTGGAAACCCAAGGAGGGCTTCTCCAGGCGCTTCGAAATCCAGCTGAGGGCGAGCGTCGAGGAGCAGAGTTTAAAGGACAGAGACACAGTCACAGCAGGTAGATGCGTCCGCCATCACCTTGGTACCGCACCTCCAGCTTTCGTCCCTTGATGCGGTCTTCCACTTTTAAAATGACCATTTTCAGTGACGTAGATACAGAGTCATTGACCCCCAACATCCTTACGCCCGGGTAATCAATCACCCAGTCTCTGTTGTGGCAGCACAGGGAGCCTTTATCCTCATCTCCCATTGCGGGCTATCAGCCCTCATTGTCCAGCTTATCACCAAGTGGAGCAGGGGAGATGGCAGGCATGTGAGAGAGGTCAGGAGGAAACAAAAGCCGCACAGAGGGGAGAGAGTAGGTCAGAGTGGCCCCGCTCTTATCTTTGTTTTATTGCGAGGGCCCAACGCGGCCCCCGCGAAGCACCCAGGCACCGGGTGGCTCTTTCCCGCCGAAGCCAGCGGCTGCCAGAAAAGTGGGCGCTCACTGCTGTGTTATTCTTTCTGTCAGAGCTCACTTCCTGCCCCGCTGGGGACTGCGCGGCCCTGTTGACTTTGGCACTGGCTTGTTGTGGTTCTCCCCAGCGTCGGACCGATCTACCGCTCTGCTGATACCGGCTTTTTAATAAACATTGTTCTTGGTACTGCTGATACATCGGAGCTTCCTCCTGGTCGCAGCTGCATGAAAACAATGTGGTGTGAAAATCGGACTTCTGCTGCACATGATTTTTGAGAGCTAACTCCACATTTAAAGCAGGAGGAGTGTGATTATTGGTTTAGCTGCATGTTTAAACTTACTTGACTTGTACCAGTCAATCAATATCTGTGATTTACCTGTTGACAAAACCCCATGCATGAACACATTTGATCCAGGATGCACTGGGAGATCACCTTTTTTTTAATTTGACTTTAATGTGCATAAAAATCAGCAATCAGTGACTGCAGCCTGAAAACATCAGCCTTCAAAAGCCCCACCACCACCCTCCTCCTCCTCCTCCTGTCAGTGGACAGGGGTGGGAGGAGGGGCTGGCCTTTACCTCCATGGGTTTTTTAGGCACTGAGCCCGGTGTGTCACACTGGTGTTTAACAATGTGGAAAACACCCATTTCCACAGCTGATAAGGGCGGCAGCGCTGCGGGTGTGAAGCCGGGCTCTGTGGACATTCCACGGTGCTTAATGGCTCCGAACGAGCTGAATAGTGTTTGTGTTGCGTCAGGGGCTGCAGAGCAGCCGCTGGTATCAGTTAGAGGCGTCCGCATCTCACTTTCCCTGCACATTTCCTCCCTTTCCTCTGGTTGTGTTTCACTTGAGCTGGTGCCAGCGCAGCGAACCGTTAACGTTTGATCGACCTGAGAGATTTCAGGGCGGGAGATTTGGTCATTGTTAATTTTTATGGCGCTGCATTCAGCTTGTTTTACCTAGAAAAAAAAATCTCACCATCACTTAAGTGGTAATCCACAGAAATCTTTCTTTTGTATTTTGTCTACATCTTTGGTCTTAAGTGCCCTTTTCTCCAGGGTCGGTTGTTTTTGGCTCTCAGCAGCCAAACAGGCAGCCACAGGCAGTGTAGAATTTTAGACCACAACTCCAAAGGTTTTTGTTTTTATCCACACAGGTTTTCAACAAAGGGAAAATATCTGAATAAGAAAAGATAGAGGAATGTGTCAGTGCGAGTGTTTCAGGAATACAAGAACAATGTTTTTTACAAAGCTCAAAAAACACAGATAAAGTTTATCTAATAGATTTTGTCATGCCTATTACTATTTCTCGTCTTGCTTGAGTTTGGGCAATATTCATACTGGAATTATTTGTGATTGCTGTTCCTGTAATCTCTGGGAGCTGTTAACATGAAGTCTTATGTGGCCATGGATTCAGTGTGAGTTAATCTGTGAGCTACAGCTTGAGCGCCATGGCCTTTTTTTTTAGCTGATCCTTGTTTACATTTTGGTAAATTGGCACCACTAAGTACGCAGGAGTAGTCATTAGCACTTCCTGGTTTCAGTTTACACATGGACGCACAGACAACAGTCACTGGACTATTTTAATACTGAACAAAATTGAAATACTAGATAATTCTCAGGAGAGTTCTGCAGTTAAAAGTGGCGTCTTTTTTCTAAGATTTCTAAGTGGATTTGTGGACGTTTATCGGGAGGTAATGATATCCTGAATTGAAGTAATCAGGCGCTAAAGGTTTTAAAGTACCATTATCACCCCAATGAGCTGTTTCTGTTGACTTTAATGATAAACAGGCTGCATCAGCGGTACGAACTACAATAGATAACTTTCTGTAATTGGAACACCTGCATGCACCTGTTCCCTGGCGAGGAGCCTCAGTTTGAAAACCACTGATCCAGAGCCTGCAACAGTTAATTTTTTCTTATTAATAGTTGCATGTATAATATGGATTTGCGATAGACACCACTCAGTTACTTCATGGTCACAACACAGCATCTCCTCGTCAACCCAGGCATCAACGCTCAGGCCCGTAAGCTGCAGAAGAGCCGCTCTCGAGTGACGTCTCTGTTCGTGGACGGCAGCGGGGAAGATGTGGACGGGCTCGGCATCTGGAGGAGCCTGAGCGAGATGGACCTGTCGGTGATGGGCAAGGAGGCCACACGGGCCCAGCAGAGCGCGCTTAGGGAGGATCCCGAGGCCGAGGCGGACAAGGAGGTGCTGCGGCTCGGCCTGGAGAAGGAGGAGACGGAGAGCAGCGACGACAACACCACCCAGTACTCCATTCACCCACCCTTTGACTTCCCGTACTTCCTCCTGCTCCAGGGCTACAGCCACAGACAGGTATGAGATGGTGGAGCGGTTTCATTGCTGAATTACTTTTGAGCTAATCAATTATTTCACTAAAGAGGGGTCAGAATTAAAGCAACAGAGACGGAGGTATCCTGGCTTTTAGTCCCGGACTATCTAGTGCCCCTTGTAACAAATAAATTCATCTTTCCTTGTAAAATCAATAGAGAGAATTTTTCACAGTTTTTTAACAGTTTCTTACAGTTTTGCAATGGACAAATCGATTGATTTAGGAAAATAATCAAAAAAATTAATCATAATTAATTGTTAGGTACAGCTCTATAAAAAGTGTAAATATAAATAGTAATTGTTTAAATGGAAAATAAGATATTAATAAGTAGTATTTACTGGAAAATGATAAACATGATCACTGTAATTATATTAGTTTGACTATTACCTTTGTAAAAAAGGTCACCAGAATTTAATCCTCCTGTTTTATTGCATCTATCAGTAGAAAACAGGACTGGGGAAACGATTTAAATGAAGTTAAATGAAGGACATCCTCAGTCATTAATCTAGTAATTAATAGGTTGCATGGTAATAAATGAAATGGAAATCAATGGTCCTTCTTATTTATCGTAGATTAAATTCTCTCTGTAAAGTGTAAAATTTTCCCGGAAGAAGAGAGGATCCCCTCATTCAAACAGCTGTTGTCCTTACTTCACCGACTCAGGCAGGCAGGGGCCAACGCTGGCTTCAGAAGAGACAACAGGTTGTAAACACGTACCTGACGGTGTCGGGTTGAACGTCTCAGGCTAAGAACCTCAAGAAAATCCCGGAGCCAGGGGAGGTGAGCTTCGGTCACCTGTGTTATAACGGGTGGCAGCATTCAGGGCTTGACTTGGGTTCCTCAGAAAGGACTCCTGCACAAACCAGAAAGTGAAAATCTGCACACAAAGCTGTTTCCACAGAGAACGAGATGTCTGTCGTCAAGTCCTCGTGAAAGGATGAGGAACAGAGTGTGTCCGCCGTTCAGTCAGAAGGAAAGTCTGCTCAGGACGTTTTAAACAAAGAGATAACTGATTAGAGACACACTGTGCAGGAGGATAAACTACAGCTACTCCTAAACAATACTGTATGAACACAGTGGCAGTGGGGGTGGGGGCTGGGGTGGGGGCCCTTTCCACATACCTTGGTTTTAAATCATGCGACATTTGAACACAGTCTCAAAAAAAAAAAAAAAAAAAAAACATCACCTCTAATGCTCGTCTGATGCAGTTTTGAATCACGCAGCTCGTTTTTTAGAGCAAAACCAGGGAGAGATTCGGGCTGCGGCTTCAATCCGGCCCCGTTCCCAGGAACAGGAAGAGCTTTCTCGCAACGTTGTTTGTGGAGATTGCTGACCGCGCAGGATGCCTGGTGCCACGGCAGCGAGGCTTGTAATCTTGCTCTGCAACAAAAGGTCGACGCGGAGCTACGGCAAAGGAAAAGAAGGAGAGGTCTGCGGCTCATCAGCGGTCGTACAGCAGGAAACTAAAGCTTCCACGTATCCAGACCTTAGAGGGTAGTTTTAGGGAACGTGTTGTCACAGGTTGAAAAGGTGGAACGTCATAAAATGAGGTAACGCAACAAATGATGACAAATGAATGACAAATTACCGTAATGTTTTGTTTTGTTGGATAGAAAGTCCAAAAATATTTAGTTTAAATGATAATGAAAAACAAATTAGTAAATATTTGGCTTTGTTTTAATATTGTTCCGTGAAAAGTTACTTAGATTCATTGATGATTAATCAAATATCAACATTGTTGCTATTTATTTTTCTGTTTGCGACTAATAGTCTGAGCTCTACTGTTGGTAGCATTGATCTCAAAGCACTGCTGTCTCACAGTACTTCCCCTTAGAGCTCCTAGCCCAGCTGTAGACTCCATATTTAACTGGTGGAACAAGACAAACAAAGCATGTTACACTATCCACAATGTGACTATTTAATATTTAAGACAATAGTCAAGACATTTACTGAAAACTCCTTGATTTTATTTTAAAACCATAATAATCTTTTAATAGTCTAAAAACATATTCAAACAGCTATCATTATATAAAATTATTTTCTTTGAGTTTAATTTAAAAGCCACTAACAATATATTCACTGAACATTCACTCTGGCCATTTTATTATATCCTGAACAGTCTTTTGCAAAACTGATAAATTGGCTACATAGGTAGCAAACCCACATGCGCCTGTGTGGAGGGCGATTTCTCCAACCTCCTTCGTAGTTTTGAGATAACAAACAATGCAGCAGCACCACCTCCACAGTGTGGCTGCTCTCAGGCCGCTCGGCTCTGACCAGTGCGGCTGATGCGGTATCATCGCCCAGCTAATAGCCTTAGTGCTGTTGACCCCAGGGTCACGGACATCACCGACGTCTCTCTCCTAAGCCCTTCCATTCCTGTCTCACCCCCGCACCGCCGGTGCAGGCTGTACTCGCTGGTGGCTGATCCTGCCGGCGGTCACACGCTCGCATGCTGGTCAGCTGCCAAAGTGTTGCACAAGGAAAAAAATCGGTCTCAAGAAGATGGGATTAAACAAGGGCTGAGAGGATTTGCTGAAAAGAAAATTTATCAGAAATTTATTTTTATAATTAATTCATCACTTATGTTTGAATCAAAAAGTGGTAAAACTTGATGGTTCCAGTTTCTCGTATGTGAAAATTGGTTGCTTTTTCTTGTATTATATTGAAATAAATCTCTCTGTTATATTGACTTTTGACAAAACAAGCAACTGGAAGTTGCAAATTTGGCCTAGGGAAAAGTTTACAAGCATTTTTTAAAATGTTTTTTATTATTTAAAATGATTCATTGTTTACATTATTTTTGGAGTTCTAAAAATTGATTTTGTTCTCACTTCTCATTTTGAGGATTTGCTGTTTTTCTTTCACTTATGTGACTGTAAACTGAACATCTTTGGGGTTTGAAGAATTGATTGATCAAAAGGAAACATCCAATGATGGAAAACAGGACACTCTGAAAGGCGTTTTTCCCTAATTTTTTGGCATGATAATTAATCTCTTAAGAGAAAAATAGATGGCAGATTTATCAACAAAAAAAAAGGTTGTAGCACAGTCAGTCAAAAAAAAAAGTTTCCAACTATTTTGCTAATAGTTTCATTTTTCGAGGAGAAAAAATAAAAAACTTTATAATTCCACTTCCTCACATGAGATTTTTCTGCTTTTCTTTTCATTACATTATAGTAAATTGAATATTTTTAGGTTTTAATATGTGTGTTGGAAAAAACAAGACATTTCATGGCATCACCAGTTGCTGTGCCATATTGTAATGTGCATTCATCATGGTTAAAAAAACCCAAAACTTTATACACCAAACAATTGATCGATTGATTTAATTAATTTAAAAGTTATTTATTAAAAACAATCCTCTTACAGGACTTTGTCATCTACCTGATGAGCGGCACGACCACCATTTTCGGCTGCTGCAGGGAGCACTGCAATGGTGAGGATGAGGAGAGTTTAAAGGTCGACATCCTGCTCTTTGCCCCTGACGTACTGCCTCAACACTGCTGCATCAGACGATTGGACTCCCACAACCAAATGTCTACAGGGGAGCACAAAAAGACGCTGACAATGCTGAAGCCCCTCCACGGTGCCCCTGTGACCAGAAACGGGTGCCTCCTCAAAGAGGAGGTGGAACTGAACCCCGGGGACGTAGTGGGTTTGGGGAAACACTACCTGTTCATGTTTAAGGATCCTACCAGCACGTCGGGGTCCCTCCAGACCCCTCCCTGGATGACGAGACTCTGCCTGAACTCCGACACAAAAGCGTCGTCCTCATGTTTATCGTGCGGCTCCTCTATCGCTGTGAAAAGGGTCCAGAGGAGGCCCTTGCCCCCCCGTTGGAGGGACTTGGAAGGCACAGAGGCCTCACTGAGCTATGAGCTGGAGCAGGAGGAACGAGTCCTGCAGGAGGTCTTGGACATGCCGGACCCTGGTGGGGACGAACCAAAGCTGACGCCCGCCTTCCTGCTGAGCCTCTGCATCCAGCACTCAGCCTCCGCATTCACGCTGACCCGCTTCAGACAGCTGCTGCTCCGGATCGCCAGCCAGATCCAGCTCATCATGTGGGTAAGGAAGAAATCTCCTGGCCCCTCTTTCCGCCATCAGATATTTGACCTTTTTGTGTAAGTGAATATCAAGTTCCCCCGATTATGACAAACAATGTAAAAGTAATCAGACGCGTCACCAGAGTCGACTGTAGTGTCAATGTTTTCTGATGATGTTTGCATGAAATTAATATTTTCTTCACGTGTCTCTCCTTCTCAGGAGAAGACAAAGGAGCTTGCAGCGATCCAACCAGAAACGTGAGTAACACAAGCTTCAAGCATTTCCCCAGAAATACCTCACAAAGACCAGTGACTGCATGCGATGATACTATATGTGACACATAAAGTCTCGGGTTTTACTCTCTGGACAGAAAGAGGAATTGGTCTGATTTACAATGAGTTTTCATAAATGCAGAGTTTCCCACAGTGTCTTCGCTTAGAAGCAGCAAAGGAGTTTTCTTGTGGTCACAGTGCTGCTTTGTCATTAATGTTCACTGGAGTGGATTTTGTCTATTTAAGCGAATGTTATCAAAAGTTACCAAAGGCAACAAAGTCTTGAGTTAGAGTGAAAACGACCATCAAAACTTTTTATATAGAGAGCAGAGAAAAGAGGAAAGTCCTCAAACTGAGAGGCTGGCTACTGAGAGGAGTTGAAATTTGTGTTTCATAAATGACTCAATCATTAATTGATTCAACATCAAATTGGTTGATAATCTTTCAAACAGTTTACTGATTCATCAGCTAATGAGTCCTCCTTTACACAGCAGTATCAGAAGGTTGATCTAATTCTGTTTAACTGCACATAAAATGTTGCTGATTTGCAGAAATATTAGAGGAAGTTAGATCAAAATAGGTTAACTCAGGGTAAACCCTCAAGGAGCCCAGTTTTGTGAGTGTTTTTAGAGAAAGCTGAAGATGTTAATCGTACCACTGTCATTATCTCAAGATTTCTGATTCTGAGTTAGATAAAATGGTTCTTGTCTATCAAGTGTAAAACAGCTTTTATGACAAAGATTTTCTGCAGCATTCATTCAAACGTTGACTTTCTGTAAACTCGTTTCAGCATTTAATGTCGCACTCTAACATCTTTTTGCATCAGCAGCTCCAGTGATGGGCAGCCCGATCAGCTCCAGCTGCTCAGCATGGAGGAGCTGATCCCAGGTCTGCGGCCGCTGGTGCTGTGGATGGCGAACTCCATTGAGCTGCTGCACTTCATCCAGCACGAAGTCCCTCAGCTGCTGCCCTGGAGGCAGGACCGGGAGGACGAAGGTGATTGTCATATCCGCTGCGCTCACAGCTGTCAGACCTGCAACGTGTGTGTGCGTGTGTGCGTGTGTGCGTGTGTGTGTGTGTGTATGTCTCTCTCTCTCTCTCTCTCTCTCTTAAGACGCCTGTGTATGTCTTGTCAGGGCTGTTGAACGCTGAGATGGCCTCCACTCAGACGGCCTGTGAGGAAGCCATGACGGTCCTGGAGGAAGTCATCATGTTCACCTTTCAGCAGTCTGTCTACTATCTAACAAAGGTTGGTTGCCCCACATTATGGCCAATTTATGCTTCTGCATCAAACCTATGCCGTAGCCACCGCAAGTGTCCTACACCGTCATGAGAATTTCTACTTCTTGCTGTCACTCTGTAATTACATCACAAAACCACTAATTGGCAGTGGCATTTATATGGGGGTTGTCTTATATTTGATTAAGAGATGATTATGTTTTCACAACATCAGATTCTTTTTGTGCATTATGAACCGTGGGTTGTTTGTAGCCTTAATGTTGCTTGACTAGCAAGTGAATTGAGTCCATTTATACGGATTTTCTGAAGGTTGTTGTAACACATTTTTGCTGCCACAGAGGAACTAAGTTCATGAGGAGGGAAGACGAATTTGCGGCGTCTCCAGACGTCTTTAATGCAGAAATGACCCAGAACAGCATGGAATAACAGTTGTCACAGATGATGGGCTCAAAAAGACTGAAGTCTGAAAAAGGTCAGAGAAAATTATTTAACCAAGAGAGAGAGAATGTCTCAGGGGAAACCTGTGTGTTTGTCATTCTCAGAAAATTATTTTCTCAGAAACAGAAAAGGAGGGGTTGTCTTGTAAACCTGGTTTTCCTATATTCGGGCAAATAAACTATATGTTTACATGTAATGCACTGCATGAATTCCACACATATAATGGCATAATCACAGTTCACATCCATTCAACCTGTGTAATCCGACTGTCGGTCACGTGTGAAGCAGGAAATCAGACTGTGTAAACACTGTATTCTGTTTTCCTTGAGCGTATTCCAGACAGAAAACATAATAACAGAATGGAAATGCAGACTCTCAGTCAGTGAAAAGCCTGTGAGATAGTGAGCAGGGTGTCTTTTCCACTGACTGGAACATAAACAGACACAATCTTGTCCCTCAAGGTTATGCTGGATTGTTGAATAATAAAGCCAGAAAGGCTGATTTGGTGGGAACAACTGTATGAACATCGAAAGGCCCTTTGCAGTTTTGCTGTACAGTAATGAAACGTCAGAAGTCAGGTCAATTTATTTACAGGGCACATATAAAAACAACAAACCGTTAACAGGTAAAAAGACATCTCGGACTTAAGAACTATTGAAGAAATGATTGAATGGGTTTTCAATTTCATTGTAGTTAATTTGGCGATTTTGTTTCTAAATTTTTCAATGGCTGACTCCCACATACAGAGTTGCAGTTGTTAGGACATGAAGTACTAAAAGCATGTGAGATGGTTTACAGATTTTGATAAGAAAGAAAAGATTTTATTTTAGATGTTGACCTCGGTGTGTAAAAAGATTTTGCCAATGACAGAGTTTGGGTTTCGATAGTGTTTTATCATATCCAAATCCGATATCAATTCCTTTAACAAATTTGAATTCTTTAGAGTGTTGTCTTAAATCTCATTAAGTTCAGTTTTAATCATTTTCAAGTAACTAGACCTGCTCTATATGTAAAATGCCCTGAAATAACGTCTGTTATGATATGGCGCTATATAGATAAAATTGAATGAATTGAATTGAATTAAATAAAGACAACTCAGATTCATTTGAGATCTTTAATAGGCTGTTACTACAGTTTGTAGTCTTAGCCACTTGATTAACATTAGCATTAATTGAGCAAGCCTCATTAATTTTTACTATCTGTGGCTCCAAGCTGAAAATGAGATGAGCAGCCAAAGATATGAAATGTTGACGAATGACTGAGACTAATTGTTCACTAATTGTTCACGCAACAGTGATAACAAAACAAGGATTGTGTGTTTCACTCAGTTTTTAAAGGGAAAGTGGAAAGTCATTATATAGCAACGGAAAGGCACCATTGGAAGCATATACATGAAAATAAAATAGGGCTTAAGATGGACCCTTGAGATATCCTGCAGCAGAAAAAAAAAAAAAATCCGTCCTAACTGATCCAGATCTATGTTCCAGATATGATTTATTTCACTCAAAGGCCACTCTTAAATCCTGATGCACACTTTGATGTAGATATTTCAGTCTTGTTATGTCTGTATTGAATGACAACAGTCAGCTCTCCCATTTTATGGCCCGACGGGAGACTCCTGGACTCGATCTGTGCAGCTCTCCCATTTTAACTTCGATCATTAAAAGCTGTCTGGTCTATGTTGAGTCCAGCCGATGTCACAGCACAGACACATAATAGCAGTCTGTAGAAAAACGCCACCACCCTGCACAATGACCGCTCAAGGAAGGGGGGGAAGGAAGCAGGAACAGTCTGTGCCCTTGTTTTGAATACTCATATTCCTATTGCATGTCCTGCAAAAATGCTTATACAGAAAAAAACTGAGCTATTTTACTGCTCTCTAGTCTAGAAAAGGGTTTCTGTTATATGGCTTTTTAACACACCATGTTTATTTGTCACTTTATGAAAACTTGTTAAGCACTTGGCTCCAGCTCTGTTACAGGGGTAACATATGTTTTAATTTCTCCCTCAGTTTAAAACAATGTACCATAAGAGTATATGCACGAGTTCGTTGGCAACTGTCTTTCTGCTGGATTAAAAAAAAACAACAAAAAAAACAGGAGAAGGATTAGCAGCTATGAGCAGCGGTCTGTTTCCCACAGAGGAAGACAGACTGTCATCAGAGACACACCCAATCAGGAAGAAGGGGGTGGGGGGTATAAGATCTTTCTGTAAACTTCTTGTAAACTGAATGACTGAATTTTCGTAACATGCACATAATATTTTTCCATTTCCTCTTTTTTTCCCCTCTGGCTAAGTCTGTTTAAAATTGGAATATGAGCAAAACCAGACTAAGGGACATTGGTGCAGCCGCAGAATTGTTTCAAAGCCTATTTACAGTCTTTTTCCTTTTTTTCCCTACTTTCTCCCTGGTTTCATCATAGTAAGGCTCAACGGCACCTGTGGAACAGCCGACCTGTTGCCATGGGCGCGGTGGGTTATTGTCGTCTTTATGGCCTCTTTCAGGTAGTCTGAGGTCACCGCCTTAGTCACGATGTGCGTTTATATGTGTCTGAGTGTGTGTGTGTACCTGTCAGGGTGACGTCATGCATGTGTAACAATGGCAGAAGTGTGTCAGGAGAAGGACTCGTGACAGGATCCGGATCTGCACGGGGACCGACACGGAGGTTGTGTTCAATAAAAACAGCTCACGGGGTGATTCTGCAGTGTATTCAGAGCTGCATTGTTCCTGGAAAACGTCTTTCCTGGTTGGTTTGGTGACTCCTGTAGTTACCAGTCATAAAAACAAATGCGGTTTATTACTACAGGTCCCAGAATTCTGGGGGCAGCAAAAACAAACTAACATAGTTTTAATCTGGCAATTATTGTCCTTTTTCCATTATTCAGTGACAAACCATGAGCTGTTCCTTCTTATAAAATATCACCAACCAGCCATGAAAATGGCCGTTGTCTGTTTTTTTTTTTGTAGCTTGAACAATATCTTCATTGACAAAAACACTGCATTTCCTATGACCACTTTCATAGTAAAAGTCAACTCGTTATTCACGTTTCATGTTTCTATAATATGCTGAGTCTTTACGTTGTTATATTCAGGGCACAGCGGCACCAAACAAGACAAAAAGTATTTTAATAAGCTCCGAACTTTGTTTCACCAAACTTGATACAACCCCCATCTCTCTTCGCAGAGTATGTACTCAGCACTGCCGGGGCTGCTGGACGGAAACCCGTTCTCAGAGGGGGGTCAGCTGCGGGTGCCCGATGGGCTCAGCAGGATCCTGGAGGTGCTGAAGGAGGCGTTGAAGCTCCTCACGGCTTTCCAGGTACACCCGGACATCTCATTGCAGCTGTGTGCGTACCTCTTCTTCTTCATCAACGCGTCGCTGTTCAACGCCCTCATGGAGAGAGGTAAGGTCACTGCCGTGTATCAGGAAAGACCTGCAAGACCTGGTTTTAGATTTTAATTTGGTTTTCAGTCAGTATTGTGATGATTGGTCTGTTAGTTGTCAAGAGATTTTAACCCTAGATGTTGATGACTTGACCAACAGCAACAATCTAAATCTAAAGTCAATCTAAAAGCACATGTAACAGAGAACATTTAAGAAGTCCAGTATAACCCAAGCTAAGAGCACAAAATACTATGACTCCAACTGCTGTTATAATGTATTTATTATATTACTGAATATTAAAAACCAAATCTTTTTTCTAATAAATCAGCTTAGCCTTAGGTTGTCCATTGACAATCCTCTCATTTGAGACTAATCTGAGACCTCCACCATCCCTGTCCAGGATCCATTGCTGGGTTCTACCAGTGGTCCCGGGGTGTTCAGATCCGGGCCAACCTGGACCTATTGATGGACTGGATCCAGAGCATCGAACTGGGCGACCTGGCCACCGAATTCTTCCAGAAGCTTTCTGCTGCTGTCAATCTGCTGGCCACGCCCAAAGAAACGCTGCTGCAGGTTAGGTTTCCATCTTTCGGAAAATTTGAACCTCACTTCATCATTTTCCACAGCAGTAGTGTAACTCCTCCTCTTTTTATTTGGCTTCTTACTGTTTCCAAACATTCTCATAGTGCTGAATAATAATGCCGTAAAATCAGTGTGGAAGCATGTTTATCGGTTCATTGTTATAACGGCTCTAAAAAAAACCCGAAACAAACAAAACAAACAAACAAACAGATGGGCGTGACCTTCCACGGTAAAATGCGCATGGATCAAATATGAGGAAATGACCTGCAGGAACAGAAGTAAGTAAACACACTGAAAGGATCGAATCACGACGTCATGGTGCCAGGGAGGGTTTGGCCATCACTTATCTGACTTTAAATCATTCGGACCTGAGTAGATACTGTTAGCCCGGGGGGGTTAAGTGGTATATTATCAGTTCAAATCCTATTAATGCTCACGCAAGCTTCGTGTGGCTAAGAGCTCGCATGGAATTTTAATGTACACAGAAGTACATTAGACTGTAAAGCCTTTTGTGCTCTCCGTTTCAGTGTATGTCAACAAACAATACTGTTCGTCACAGGTTTATATTGGGCTTAAATCGCGTTTAAGCAGCCGTTGCCTGCCAGCTCAACACTTAACCCCTCATTTCTCAGTAACCGACTTGAATCCTGTTTACACTTTGTGCCACAAAAGGAAGCTGAAGCTCTCACCCCGGCTGGGTTAATTGAACACTGAGGCATTCAGAGTCGTAAAGAGGGAAAACTACCCCCGATGTGACACACGAGGAACGAATCCACAAAGAACCTAAGCTTTTCCTCATTTACAGGTTTTATGGCAGCCGGCGGCAAAGATGGTCGAGCGGAAGCTGCTGAATGTTTTTTGTGCTGGAGTAGCTATGTGCCAATGGTGTTTGTGTGCTCTTGCTGTAAATAGAAAAAGCCTCTTATACGTACTTTATATAACCCCAAACTGTTCTATGTTCCTTAAATACAGTACAACCCTCAAAACAAGTCTTTCAGATCAAAGTGCGCCTGTAATTTTTTCAATCCTCTTCATAGGAAAAATGCAAAGCTCATTGGGGGGGGGGGGGGGGGTATTGTAAACAGTAAACCAAAGGGACAGGGAGACAGTTTACTAAACACGAGGTGGGTAGTTTATTTACTTCAGGCTTCTCATGCAGCCTGAGGCAACAGGATTTTCCAGAGGCGTCTTTGAACGTCTTTGATTGTATAGAACAGTAATTCCCAACTTCTTTTTTAAATTTTTTATGTAGGACCCCCACATCCCCATGTAATGAGCTTTTTAACTCTTATCATCTGCATCACCCAGATGTTATTCACACACGTTGTTTAATATAAACAACATATATCCATTTATACACAGCTTCTAGCAACATGAACCAGTTTCAACTGGTTTTAATGGTATATGTTTTTTTTTTATTGACTTTAGCTGTTTTAACTATTTATCCTTTTCTTTTAGCTATTCATATAAACTACTTATCCATTATTTGTATTCAACTTATTTCTGTTGTTTGCTTATAACCTGTTACAAATTATTTCAGCAGGTTATTCATTACTAGCTCTTTCAATTTCATTTATTACTTAAATTGATCCTACCGTGTTTTCAAAACTGTTATCAGTTATCATCAGCCAAACTTTTAATTCTTTAAATCAGGGTGAACCATTTTACTAACTTTTAATACACTTCCAGGTGTAGTTTGTGTAGTTATTGTTAATTTACTCCAATTTATAATCATGTCTATCTCTGTATTTTCCTGCACAACAGAAATATGTGGATATATATTTTTTTTTAATCGAATGATTTTTTTTTTTTTTTTTAGCTGAGTTCAGTGAATTGTTTGCAGAGTTACTTCTGGTTTGGGATTAATGACAGTAAAGGAAAACTAGACATTCTATAATTAGTCTGTCGGAGCTGACCACACAGCCGATCTCGCTGTTTGACAGGACGCACACTATATTTAGAGGAACCGAGTAAGTTATGAGGCTTTAGTTTCACGCTATGGGTTTGATGCATGGATTTCACAATATGACTCGCCGACATGTTTCCAGCGTGAAGCATCTCCCGGGAGCGCCGCTGCCCACCCGTGACACAGCTTCGAATGACCTGTGTCTCATCCCTCTGTAGGATCGGACGATTGCTAGGAGGCTGGTGTTGTTCTTAATGCCTCAATTCGCCGGAATGAGGTCACTCTGCGGGTGCGGCGACCGAGCACACACCCTCGACAGTTTTTTTTTTTTTTTTCCTTTTTCCATCTGGCACTTTCTAGGCTCTCAGGAACTGAAGTGGCTCAGTTGGAAATTACACCAGAGGGATGTGGCGCAGCTTGTTTTGCCGGCAGTTATTTTAAGGAGAATACAGTCCCCAAACATTAACACAGACACAACAAAAAAAAAAAAAGAGACGCTTTTAAGTTTCTGCTGTTTATACGCAGCCTTTAAACTTAACCTTCTGTCGAGCCCAGTGTGTGGCTTCTGTGTTGCAAGAGCAGGGCAGAGGCTCAACGACATTTAACTTATGGTTTTTATGCTGCGGCACCGGCGTGTCTGGGCAAAAGCCTGACTTCCACCAATTCAACCTGAAACAGGCTGGACGAACTGTGCAGCGTTCGCGGGGTTTAAAATTCACATGAATGCTGCTTGCAGCTGACTCATCTGTTTCCTTATCCTTCGAGCCACATTCCACTGTAATCAAAAAAAAAAAATCTAAAATTTTCTTTCTCAGGTCCGTTCGACGACCACGAGCAGCTGTGGGGCATATATTTATATTTCGTGATAAGGACTTTCAAAGCAACCTGAGATTTTAAGAGGGGAGATAATGGATGAAGTTTACAATTCTCACGCCACACAGAACCAGGGCGATGTGTTAAATTTTCAAAAGTTAAATGAGTAAACACAGGGAAGGGCTCTCTGAAAAAAAGCTGCAGAGATATGAGACAATTTTGAAGTTCGACTCTATTCACCAGCGTCAGATTCAGACTGAGAAATATTTTCCCAAGAGGCTTTGTTGCCACATCTGGCCCCTGGGCGAAGGGGACAAAGACCATTTACTAGATCATATAATTAGTTTAAAATGCTTTGAATGTAAATGAGAGAGTAGCACTGACTTTTTGTTCCTTATATGGAAACAATCATGTTGGGAAATGGCCTGTTTTCTCCGACCCTGTCATTCTCCCATTCTCCTGCAAAAGTTCTCCAGTGGCTCTTCCTCAAAACAAAACCCTCCATGGACCGGTTTTACAATCCTTCACTTTTTGAAGTTCACGAGGGGTTTTTGAGAAAAAGTTGTTTTGTTGTGTTTCAGGCGTCCTGGACATCTCTCAGGGCCGAGTTTGCTGCCCTGAACCCAGCCCAGCTGCACCACATGCTGCGGGAGTACAGCTCAGGTAAAGCCTGTCCCGCCGGATGGACCCCATCCCCGGAAGATGCTCAGGATGCTGTCAGGACCGGTCAGTAACATAGACACAGACTTTTTTAGAGCTGAAATGAAGAGCTGATCAATCAATTAGCTGATCAACAAGATAATAATCAAATATTTTGATAATGTGTTAATTGTTTTGGTCATTTTTCAAACAAGAAAAGCCAAAAAAATTCTAGGAGATTTACAGCTTTTCTTTCTTATCTCTCATTAAGAGAGTAAATTTAATACCCTGGGTTTTGGATTTTTGGTTTGATAAAACAAAGAACTAAAAGACGCAATGTTGTTGTTGTTCTGTAAATCACCTTGTGGGATTTTCTCACTATATTGTGACATTATTAAGTAATTGACATCCTCTGTCTATCTCTCTGGGAAACTCTGGGAAACTCTGGGAAACTGGTTGTTCATTGGTTCGTTGGTTTCTGCACAGAGTCCAATCGGCCATTAATCTTCTTCACGTAGTCACGTCCTCTGATTTCATAGGTAACAGGCAAAGAGAGAAAATCTATTTAAAAATGGACTATGAAACCAACTTCTTCTCTTTTTCTTCTTTGTCATCGACAAAGGAAAATAGCCTAGGCCTAGGCTATTTTCCCTTCCAGACGACCTTGTTTACTGTAAACAGCTGTAACCAGACTCCTCAGTAGGAATCAGAATAAGCTATTGTGTCATCTGTGTGTTGCAACTTGACGGCCCACATGCTCGGCTGCACAAGACTTCAGGATTAATAGCAGAGAAGACAACAAGTGGAATAATTTGATTAAAAAAAGAAAAAGAAGAAGCTCAGAGGAAACACAGTTCCAAAATCATTATATCAACTAAAAGTCTGTACAATGAATAATCTCAACTCTGCTTCCTGTCAACTTATTATACAATGATAAGTTAAAGAACATGAGCCGTTTTTCATATGTTACGTTCTCTGTGAGAAATGATTTATTTTTATATTTGACTGAGACCAAACTAAAATGTATAGAGCCCCACAGCATTCAATTATTTAAAAAAAGAAAAAAAAAGAAAAGTGAAATAATTGAGGACATTTTTAAAACTCAACTCAGTATCGTGTAATTTCTCACTATATTTTGAATGTGAATTTTCATTTAAAATTTTATCAGAGTTAGAGATGGCCCAATTGAGTCCTTTTAATACTGCTTTTCTTCCAATATAGAGTCTAATTATATTACACTACTTAAATTCTAATTAAATAGCTAATGTATCTGACCCATTGAAATAACTGAAATGACTTGAGAGCTGTAGACAACAGAATCTAAAACATGTTTCCTTGTTCTTGTTTCAAGTACTGAAGGTCATGGTTTAAAAATACAACATTTTTAAGGGCTTAAATTGTACAAACGGAGGTCCAGGTTGGGGAATGACATCACCGACAGTAACATGACACAATCCACGAGAAAGGAGACGTCTCGCTGTCTAATTCGTTCATCTGTGTAACATTGAACACTTCGGGACTCCATAGGGACGAGGGTGAACATCACCTGAATCCAGTTTACTCCGGGCAACACAATCTACTTCATGCTATAACTATAGATAAAAGTACTTTCACCCTAACAGTTGCATGAATTTATAAGTGGAAGTCGTCTGAGTCTAAAGCCACGTTAGCATTTTCAGATTGTTTTTTAAAATGACATCTGTCCACAGTGAAAAGTCTGGAGAACATGAAAACAGCTACATCTCCTCTTCTTGTCAACTAGCAGTCATTTCAAAGCTGCTGATAAAATCCATACATTATAATTGCAATTTTGTCTGACAAAAAAAACAACAAGCTGCAATGTGTGTTTAAAATTTGCAAAGGATGAGAAAGTAAGAGGGGACTAAAGGATGTCTTAACTTTATGTGAACGTGGCCCCTGACCCATGCTGGGCTGATGTACATCATCAAAACAAGCCCACGTTTTAAGTTTATGACACTCTGGAGGCTTTTTTAAAAAGTTCAGCATTATGGGGAAAAGATGTCATATTAGTTTGGACCAAGAGGTGAAACGCAGAGGAAAAAGATGCGTTTACATGTTTAACCGGCTTAGTTTGGACGTACTGTCATTGTTCCTCCAGAGTAATCCTCTCCCGGGAGTCTGTCTCCACCAATCAGCCTCAGTCAGTCCACAGTTACCTCTCAAATCCAGCTCTCCCAGCAGGACAGTCACCACCTCAGTTCCCGCCTCTTTTCACCTCTTTGCCCAGACCAACCGAAAATACCCCCCAAAAAGACACACCAGCAACAGATCTAGCAGCAGCAGCACCAGCCATAAACTTTATTTACAGCTCTTAATTAGGAGTTAACCCTAATACAGCAGCTTGACATGGGGATTGAATTTCATTAGAAAGCTGGAACGAAGGTCAGGTCATTCGTGATGGATGATAACAGGTTGGCCTCGCTTCTCTCCTCACTGCAGGCGACATCCTGGAGAGCTTCGACAGCCACCCGCCGCTCATCCTGCCCAGCAGCACGTTTCACCTGGAGCTGGGCAAACCCGTCGTGGAGCCGGCGCTTTTCGAACAGCTCGGCCGTCTACAGGAGTTTGTTCGCCGGCTCCCCCGTGGCGAAGCCAAAACCGAACCTGATGCGGAGGAACAGGTAACAAGCACTTTGACCTCAGAGCTCGACAATGTAACGAGAAGCCAGCGTAAATCGAGAAAAGAGGTGCTTTGATGTTTCTACATCTGTTGTTCATTGGCTTCGTATTTCCCCCCCAAACTCAGGCTCTCAATGGGACGACCGCAGACAGCCAGTCTACATCCTCACCCTCTGTGAGAGTCTACCAGGATCCGGACCAGCAGGTGGTCCCTGACCGGGCAGACCCGAACTCCGCCACCCCTGCAGAGCCCGCCCAGGCCCGGGGATCTCACAGCGACCTCAGCAGCTGCGAGGCCGTCCTGACCCAGAAGCTGAAGAGCCTGGAGCTGCAGAACACCCTCCCAGGACAGGCCGACATGGGCTACCACAAGAGCCTGGCCCTGGACCCATCCTGCCTGCTCACACCACCCAACACCCCCCAGGGGATGGAGCTGGCCGAGCTAGAGGCCAATCTGCAGGAGGGCGCCCGCCAGCAAAGGAAAGGTAACTGAAGGCAAAAGGGTCCACACTGTCTGAGAGCTCCCACTGAATTTAACACATTTCAATCTACAAACTTCTTGACTTGAGAACAATCAGTGTTTTTATACATATCTGTAATATGAATATAAATGGAAAAAAAAATAAGTAGAGGAAATGAAAAAAAAAATTAGGATTAATTGGTAAAAAAAAAATCAGACAACTAATGGGCAAAAATTTGTAGTAATACCTACAACAGCCAAATTAACAAAACTAAAAGAACAACAGGGAGAGATGGTCAAAATATAGTTTTACTTTTTTAAATATGTTAGGAAAAAAGTAAGATCTGTTGATCATAAACAGAAATCTGATTTGATCCAATTAAGGTTGGTTATAAAAATCAATTTTCTGATCCAACATTGATCCTTAAAATCCCAAGATTGTTCTGTGCTAAATACTATGTTCAGACAGTGTTTACCTGTGGTCGGTGGTTCAGTTCAGGCTCCATGATACATAAACATCTACTTTGTTTAATTCCAGTTATTACAATGTGAGCCAAAAGTTTATTTTTAGTTAAAAGGTAACGTAGATGACAGCTAGTTATACCAGCCGCCCCAATCACATCAGTCTTGTAAACCGTGACGTGAATAATTGCAGTTTACGTTGACATGCCACAAAATACCCGACTGTCGGGACTCAGGGTGGCCGGCTGCCTCTGGCTCATCTCATAGCGGATCTCGAAATCAGGTCTACATGAGGGTCTACAGATCCGTCTACGCCCAGATCTGAGCTTGGTTTCCCGTTTGTCGAAGTGTCAACACAAACGGAGCAGATAAATCAGTGAGCAGAGTCTCAGTTTCTGTCCTGTTTGTGCTGAAGGGGATCATTACAGTGGATGTCTTTATTTACAGTGCTACTGACAGACCATGTATATCATCATGTATCATGATGTCGTGCTCCTAAGTGGTGCCGTTTTTTTCTTCCTCAGCTGTTTTGCACATGTACTGTCAGCCTGAAAAATCCTCTTTTGGCCGTTTTGCATTTGCCAAGAAAAACAAAACAAAAAAAAAATCATTGGTCCACAGGAAATGTGTTTACAATTCAGCCCATGATGTACACTTTACCCAATTTATATTATATATAAAATTATGTTATATATTCAAGAAAACAACAGTGTTGCTCACTTATTGACTGTAGAACAAATTCAAGTCCCAAGGATAAGTTCTGTATGCATCATTGGTGTTTATCTGATGTAACCATCAGGAATTGAATCATATCAAAACCAATAAAAATGGATCGCTTCTGGTGTTGGTGAGTTGAAGTCAAATAATGAGGGATCAGTGCAGATATCCAGCCCTCACTCACCCGACTAACTCTAGCAAAGTAGGTGTGAGGTCGGAATCTGCGGTTAACGGTGACCGGCTGAGACACGCTGCTCTCGGGTGAAACAACACACCCTCAGGCACATGTAGTGAAAGTCTAACTGATGTGTCACATCCTTTTTTTAGTGGATAAGAGTTGTTGCCAACAGGTAAAAGGTGTTAAACTGTACCTTTGTAGTGTGAAAGGTGAATGAAACAGGTCTATGAATCAGCAGATTAATTAATTATGAAATAAACACTAGTTGCAGCCCAAGGGCATGCTATTTAAAATATTTACAATTAAAGAAAAGATGTGTTTAAAGTGGATACGGCTTCAAAGATCCTTTAAAGCGGCTTCACTTACAGCTGAGAATCATTAACTGAAACCTGACAGAAGCAGATGATAACCGAGACTAAGAGTGTGTGAGACCTGCACAGAGCCCCCCCCCAAACAAAGAGTAAACAGCTCTGCCATCATGCACGATGACAAACTGGCAGCATCCAGGGGAGAGAGAAAAAAAAACCCTGTTCACAGCTTCGCTTCCACACACACGGTGGGTTGCGATCCAAACATCACACAGATCTCCATCGCCTCAGCTCCGGCCTCCTCCTCCCCTGCTTTCCAATGCCTCAGAGTGAGGTCATCGCCGCCGAAACCTCATTTCCCTCGTCCAACCGACCTGAGTCTGTATAGGAAAGTATTTAGTGACTTGACCCCGTGGACCTGCTGCATATTTATCCCCGGCGGCTTCAGGTCCATATATGAATGTGCCCCAACATAAAAGAGGTGGGAGAACCCTTCATCTTTTACTGACTCTAGAGGTCAGGAATTTCAAGTGGAAAAGGCAGCTTAGGGTGGGGTTCGCTGTGCAGAGGAAGGAGTGTTTCCTCTCCTGCTCCTATTGTTTTTGGAAGCCTCCGTCATTAGGTCATGGGTGGGAGTCAAAGGGAGTCGTGTTAGGATGAAGTAGTCATCTTGAAACTAAAATACTACAGCAGTTGTGCACAATATTTGATTACGAAAACATTTTTCTGGCGTACTTTTGGTAAGGGCGTCTGAGCTTCAGGCCTCTCGAGCAGGTGTTTCCATGGAAACTAATTGTTTGTCCATGCAACACTTAAAAAAAAAAAAAATCTGAGTGGAAATACTAGAAATTAGGGGAAGAAAAAGGGTTCAAACATTGCAAAAAGGTTTTTACACTCAGCTCAAGTGGAAACATCAGTGTATTGATATAAACAAACTTGGAAAGCATGTGACTGAAATGGCAACTGAAAAAAATGAAAAATAACAGATCAGTGAGTAGCAATGAGGAGACTTCAGCCTTCCCTCCATTAACACATGAAACAAAAGTAACTGGTAGTCCCATCATGTTTCACACATCGTTTTTGTTCCCTTAGCTCTTTTAATCACTTCCTCTTGTCGTCTTCTTCAACAGGGGTTTATTAGCCCCCACTTGAGAATTAGCGTCACCAGCTGTTTACCTTAATGAAGCAGCTCCTAACAATCACAGTCCAGTTGTGCTCTGCATTTTCTTTTGCTGATTGTTTAGAGTTTTGTTTATATTTTGATGCAGAGTGCTGGGATACGTTCTACTCAATTTCTGGTCAATATCTGTGGTTTTACTGATCAACGCATGTTGTAGC
Organism: Istiophorus platypterus; assembly: GCA_016859345.1. Lineage (NCBI taxonomy): Eukaryota > Metazoa > Chordata > Actinopteri > Istiophoriformes > Istiophoridae > Istiophorus > Istiophorus platypterus. The sequence continues at coordinate 3,077,388 of CM029112.1, read as the reverse complement.
CATGTATGTTGGTTCATTTTGTCTCTTAACTTCTGGTTCAGCACAAATAAAAAGTCCCAGTCCTAGGTCTAGTTTCATGAAAACAATCTGATGACTTGTTAACAATCAAAATTTACAGTCTGTGAACACATCACAGCATTTGAACTACTTTGCCTTGTGGTCCAGCAAAGAGAACTTTTAAAGTTCACCACCAGCTTGACCTATTGACCTATTGATCGTTAAACTAAGCTAATGAATATAAATGGAGGAGGAAGCCGTGCCGATCAGACAATCACGGTACGGAAGCGTCTGAGAAGGATGTGTGGAGGTATTCCAGGTTTTTCACCATAAAGAAGTTTCCTGACTTTGTAAACAGCACTGCCTTTATGTAGAAGGAAAAAAGTGGAGCAACATCAACTGTACCACCTTTTCTCACTGCCCGTGAAAGACTTGATCCAGACTGTGATCGGGTTTAGTCAGAACAAACTAAACGCCAGTTCGAATCTTGTTCAAGCTTGAACGTGGCTGCTTCGTTAAGAGCTTCTTAAGGTCAGCTATCTGTGGTGTGGAAGACAGAGAGGACTGCAGTTAAAGGAATGACACAGAAGTACCTGCCTGTGAGACGCGTTATATGATAGAACTACAGAAGAGTTGTATATAACAATCATTCATAAAAATTATGCTGAAGTCCATTTGAAAAAAAAAGAAAAGACTTTGGTTATTTGAGCTGCTAACAGACCCCCCCACCCCACCCCCCCACCCCCACCACCCAGTGTGGTTGTGCACAAGTACAGGGAAGGTTTAGGGTGAAGGATTTTCTTGTACTTAATCAGGAACCTTTACTCGCATTGGTCACTTGTTGGTTTGTGTTTTCTCTGTTAATGCTTTTATCAAAAGTAATTTACTTAAAGGGTCCGAGGATTAAATTGAAACGAGGCCATCTGGCCCCATCTCTGTTTTTGTGTCCCTACTAAATTAAAGTACATTCAGTAGTTAAATACTTTCTCAATCTGCACTTTAAGTAGAGGAGCATCAATTAGTCGATTAGCAATTAGTCGATCAACAGAAAATTACCTGCGACTAATTTGTTAATCTGTTTTACCTCCATTATTCCCCTAGAGTAAATAAAGACAGATAATCTCTATGGTATAAACTCAACTGCGTTAAATTGTCTTTTTTTCAGATAGTTTGGTGGAAAATGTCTAGATCCTATAGTTTAGATCCAGTATTCCCCAATAGTTCAAAACTTTAACTGGATATATCTCAGCTGCATTCAATTGTAATTTTTAATAATAAGTTATACAAGTTACAATTATAAGATATAATATTAGTAATATTGATAGTTGTAATAGTGTAATAAAGGAACTTAAACCACTATAAAATTAGACCATAAAAATAAAAAACTATGGTCTTTGTTTCTTTTTTTCCAAAACTTGGTTGATTTCAAATATTTTTCACCAGTTTTTTATTTTGACGAGTTTAAAATTGTTCTTGGGAATTTTATATTTCTCATGAGAAAATAAGGAAATATCTCAAAAGCATTCAATCATCACTTTAAAGGTAGCTTTGTACAACTTTACAGTGATAGTTGAAACCAAATTAATCCTCCAGTTTAAAACTAAATTATGTAATGGAGAGAATGTTTACATCATCGAACTGGTTCAGGAAAGTCAAGGTGTTTACACCCTGACGGGGAAAAACCCCTTGTCTCACGCGAGCCCTGGTCTTCACCCTGCAGCAGATCTACCTCTTTGGCTCCGGCTAAACGTTATGTTCGGAGCCCTATAATCCTTTAATCGGGCCCCAGGAGCCACAGAGAGGTGGTGATGTCAGGAGAGAAAAGAGCAGTGGCCGATCCGTCATGGGAATTTACAGTTGGGTTGGTGCGTGGAATCTTAATCGGTGGTGGTGGGGGTGGGGGGGGGGGTGGCATTGTTCGGGTCAGGTCCTGCATGGGGGGCAGATAGGCTTGCATGTTGGGAAAAGGCGGAGGGGAGAGGGGGTGAGGAGGAGGAGGGGGTAGCATTTTGTTTTGGGAGTTCTGCTGCTGCTGCTGCTGCTGCTCCTGCTGCTCCTGCTGCCCCTGCGTTCCTAGAAATCCCTGTTTTTAGAACCACTGTACGGTACCGTTTCCACGGCTACCGGATCTGATTTCAGATCAGCGTGTAGTTTAACGCACGTTTCATTTATCCTGAGAACAAGAGCAAAATTATGCCATTTATGAATATTTGATCCACACAGGGAGAAAAATTAGTCTTCAGAAGTAGTAAATCTGTCTAACACGCTTTCATGTGTTTCTCTGTGTTTGTGTAGCCAGTGGAAGCGCTGAGAGGAAGAAAGAAAACACGGAGGAAGAAGAAGAAGAAGAGCGAGAGGAGGTTTTCACGGTGGAGCTCCAAAGAGGACCTCATGGTCTCGGGCTGGCACTGGTTGATGGAACGGTACAACGTCTTCTCCTTGTTACTGTTCATCACCCACCTACCTCACCCACCTACCTCACTCACCTCACCCACATTATCTCCCCTGTTACATTGGTTTTACTTAAAGTAATCACAGCAGAGCTTCAGCTGCTGCTGGATCAGGATGAACCTGATCTTACGTGGATTGTTACTGATCAGTGGCTACTGGGGGGGGGGTCCTCACGTTTTCACACAATTTAATCCAGACAAAGTAGAAACAAAAAAAGAAAAAAAAAAACCTCTTGTGTAGCTACTCATGTAAAAGACTAATCAGATTAAACCGCAGAGATTTTTAACTCAACAGGCTGAAGCCGCATGGCAAGTGTATGTCCAACCTCGTGAACAAGAGCCGGCAGGGGACAGAGATACATTATTTTTTATTGAGGGGGCAGCGCATTAGATTAGTCATCAACAAAATCTTCATGAGACAGTTTAAGACTGTAGGAATGTTTAGATATTTGTGGCTTCCTAATATTTATATTTTAGAATAAATAATGGAGCTGAAAGGAGTGGTTAAGTGACGGAAAATTATTTGGAAACTGTTTTGCACGTCATTAATTGTAAATGACTGAATTTCAAAGGTGCTTTGATTATGCCAAAAATGTAGAGATTTCATCATAATTTTTTTTTCTGACCTCTAGACACCTCTTTTTTCTTCAACAACACTGATGGAGATTCAGTTACAGTTAGCGTTTAATGTCAGTTTTGTCTCATCAATGTCCCATCATTGTCATGGTTACTCTAAGTCACCGTAAAGCCTCCAAGGGTGACAATAATCCTTTACCCCCCCTTTTTTTTTAAATCTCTACATAGAAAACACCGCTGAGAATGAGTGGGATCTACGTGAAGTCGGTGGTTCCCGACTCTCCCGCCGCTCAGTGTCAGAAACTGAGAACAGGCGATCGCATCCTGGCTGTCAATGGCATCAGTTTGGTCGGCATGGAGTACAACGTGTGAGTATTAAAAAGAAAATAAACCCAGGCCTACGTTATATCAGCCTGATCTCCTCTCTCCTCTCTGCTGCTGCTCCTGCTGCTTTGTGCGTTTACAACTTTTTGTCGCTTCCGCCCCTTTTTCAGTGGCAGAGAACTGATTCGATCAGCGGGAGAGTCACTCCGGCTGCTCGTCGCCAAGATCGACTCCAAAACGGGCGGCAAGGGCTCGACGAAGTGCTGAAGGAGGGGAAAAAAAAACCCTGGTGGAGGATGAAGTGCAATCGGGAATCCTGGAGGAAGAGAGGCTCATCCTTCCTCCTGCACCAGAAGTCATTATTTCTCACAGGGTGGATTCCTCCCCCCGCCCCTGACCAAAGGAAAAACACACTCCCTGCTTTTTTCTTTTTTTTTTTTTTTAATTTTCAGACTCATTGTTGAAGTAGAGCTGTTGTGTGTGTGTGTGTGTGTGTGTGTGTGTGTGTGTGTGTGTGTGTGTTTGTGTTTAAAAAAGCATCAAGACAATCATCCATAGCAGCGGCGGCAGCGGGGCCCGGCTTGCTCCGCTCGTACCAAACTTAGACTGTGGGCGTCCTGCTTGCAGGCGGGACGGTGAAGACAAGTCTGTAAAGACCCCATTCTGCTGCCTCGGCTTCTTTCTGGCCCATAAACCAGCTGCTCCGTAACTCGAAAACCAGAGGAGGCTTGGTGGTGAAGAAAAAACGGCACCCGTGGCAGTTTCTCAGCCTTGAAACATACGCTGGACTTATGAGAACACACCGTTCTGTCTGAAGAGCTGCTGCAGCATTGTTCATGTCTTGGGATCGACTGGATTTATCTGGAAATGATGGCTTTAGTGGCTATTTAAAAAAAACAAACGGAAAAAACCCTCTTCCATCTTACCCAGTCATTTAGTCTGCTCAGCCTCGTTCGGAGGGTGTTATTGTTACAGGTAGACGTGCAGAAAGACAAAGACAGAAGAGAAAGACGAAAGTCTCCCCTGGGTGGGGGGTGCAGGAGAGTTGAAGGGGAAAAGTGATGAGAAGAATTAGTTATAACTCAGTCGAATCATTATCTCATATGTCCTTCCAGAATAAACGTCCATAAATCAGCCTAGAAATCGGAGAAAAAAGAGGCTTTGCACTTCAGAACTTGACTGAGAAACGTCCTGTTTATTAAACAGATAATTGGGGCCTTTTTTAAAAATTTTATTTTTATGGTGACACTTCGCCATCATGTAAATAAATATAAGCTTAAAAAAACAGCAGTTCAGCTTTTACCTCCTGATGGATTTATGTTTTTCCATCACCATTTTGGTTCCCAAACAGGAATTAGTGTGTCCATCTATCAGATCAGCACAAACACTAGCTGATTTAAAAAAAAAAAAAAAAAAAAAAGGTTGAAGGAGAAAGTCAAGCAGCTCTTCACATGAAAAAAGACTGATTCATTTTGAAATACAAGTAGAGGATTCAAATTACAGAAGGGCAAGAGAGCTTGCAAAAAAGGAGATAATTGCTGCTGTAATTATTACCAGGGTGGAGGTGAAAAATTACCCACATTAAAATCACTGACTAGGTCATTTCAAACCCCCCCAACCCAACATCCCCAGAGGATAAATCCAGTTCGAATGGGGCTTTAGAGACTCAAAAAAATCTGATTTCTCTGTAGATTTACAAAAAGCAATATATATATATATATATATATATATATATATATATATATATATATATACATTTTTTTTTTTTTTTATCATTGGGCTTCAGGGTGAAATACTTTAATCTGTTTCCAACACAAAGACACTGGATTTATAACAACATTAATATTTTCATACAAAAATTTCCAACACAAGGTAAAAGCAGAATTATTACAATCTACTGGGAGATTTATCCTCGTTTTCAATATTTAAAAAAAAGAAAAAAAAACTGAGGCTTGATGCAAGTCAGTATGATTTTCTTGGCACTACAGCAGTTGGACATTGTCACTTTGGCGTTTAGAGCATCATTCAGATCTTTCTGCTTTTATCTGGCATTAAAAAACTGTTCATGAAAAAGTATTAGTCCGTTAAAAGCAGCAGGAAACAGCAGGTTATGATAAATGTCCAGGTTAAACAACAGGAATCTTTAGACACTTGGACAAATATTTTTAATCTGCAGTTTTATTGATTTTCATGCTTAAATTTACAGAGGCTACAATCAATATTATTATCATAATGATTAAATGACTGTGTAATTTGAAAGGAGTCGCTCGCAGTGATGAAACTACAGTTAATTATTAGATGAATCTGCAGCTGCTTTATGTTGAGTTTTAGCTCATTTATCGTTCATCTGTCCGGAATCACAGCCTTAGTGTTTTGGTCCAGTCTCTAGCCATAAAAAGAAAAAAAAAATAGCTGTAAAAAGCTGGTGAACATAGCGGAGCATTTAGCAGTTAAACAGCCAGTTATTCCCCTCGGAGGTGGTGGAGGCAAAAACAGGAACTAAAAGAAAGAGAACATTGGACTTCTCATTCATCAGGTGGAAAAGAACGCGACTCCGAATGAATGACAACATTGCCCCATCACCACTGAACGTGTAAATAGGCGACTTTAAAAGGTGATGATATGTCAATGTTGTGTTTCCACTGAAAACAAGTGGACAATTACGCCAAAAATATGCTTTCATAGAAAATAAAACCGCGCTGTCCTGAGCTTGTGTCTTAGTTTCTGGAAAGTTCCGGTTTCGGATATGGAAAGATGGGAAATGCACACTTTGAAAATGGGACAGTCTGTCGTTACGCTCAACTCTTCCTCTGCTGCACGTTTTGAGGTCTCTTATTAGAGACATGTACATTAGTTATATCGATACTATTCCTTTAAAGTCTTTCCGTCAGTCGTTTGGGCCCAAACCATAAAACACTGATCTGAAATCAGCCGACGGCCTTTTTCAGCTTCTACGAAAAAAAAACATCGGCGTATGTTTTTTTTTTTTTTAAGATTTTTAACAAACTGCTGCAGCCCTGAAGTCTGAAGTCTGTGTGTTTTTATCCCAAATGTAAACAGTGTTAAAGTAAAGTTCAAGTATATTGAAACACAAAAAAGTATTCAATTTTTTAAAAAATATTTATATTGCGCAGTATTTTTGAAACCTATTGAATAAATACTATTTTCACTTTGAAAAACCTCGCACTCTGATTGATTTGTTTTGGGGGTTTTTTCACACCCTGGTTTTTCCTCTGTCCTGATGCATAAATCTTCCCCTGCACTGTATGTTAGTGTGTGTGTGTTTGTTTGCAAATGAAGCAGCAGCAGCAGGTTTTTTGCAGCGAATTATATCTGCAGCTGGGATCTGAAAGCCGGTCTGGGTGGAGCAGCGGGGGAGGCCGCTGGGTGTGTCGGCTGCATGGCACGCTTTTAGCGGCGGCCGCCGCCGGCCACTGTTTATAGCTGCCCTGTGGTTTTCCACCAGCCAAGCACTTTCCACTGACTCCCAGCACAGCGCAGCTTTCAGACTCTGTGCCCACCCCCACCCAGCTCCCCAACCCCCCCACCCTGTAGCTCCACGACTAAAAAACACTGCTTTATGTCAGAATAAAGATTTGAACGCTCTGGCTCAAATTATGTCCCTGTGAGGACACACCGCGGCGTCCAATTAGTGGATAACGGGCCACGAGGTGCTGAGTGTGAAGCCTCCTGCCGCTTTTTTTTTTTTTTAAACATAAAACCGCTTTTTAAAACCAAACTTTTCCCAATTGTTTCAGAGTTCAGCTCCGTGTTCGCACAGCGGGATTTGACACCCCTGCTCACGTTAAAGAGTTCACGAAGAAATCACGTCACCTCACGTAGCGTTTTTTTTGTTTGTTTTGTTGTTGTTTTTTTTTTTAACCAGCAGTCAAGGGTTTACTTGTATGACGCATATCTGGTAGTTTCCACAGTCCCATAAATCCTGCTAAAATACAAAAAAAACCCAAAAGACGGTCCTGGTTCAACAGCCAGCTGGGGTGGTTTGTTGTGAGAAATATGTCCGATGACACATTGGGTTTTACAGTTACAAATCAGATGACGGTGAAAAAAAACTTTCAGGAATTGATTAAAAAGGCATTAAATGGAGTTTTCTAGAAGTTTGTAGCTTTCCCGTTCGTAAAAGAGACATAACATTAAAATATTTGACTGATTTCTCTCTGATAAAAGAGTCTTTGTCAAAGGACACGTCTAATATTTATGTTGACAGTGTCAGAAATGTAACACTGATTAGTTTCATTAACAGGAATAGACTGGTATGAATGTCTGGACATGAACAAATAACTTTCATGCTGGATCTAATGTCATAAACTTAAACTGTTGATTATAGTTATTGATGTTCAGATCAGTTCTTTTTTTTTTTCTGAATCACTCGAGTCAGTTCATTGAAACAATCCCTTCAAAAGATTCGTTCACCGACTCCGGCTGCGCCGTCCCGGTGGTGGATGATCCTCGTGATCTCTGGCTTCCAGGACAGGAAGTGTTGTCACTCTTGACAAACGCCACAGCTTGAAATTAGTTGGTAAAATCCAGGAGAATTTAATTTCTGATCTGATGACGGCGCCACATGAAAAGTAAACAGATCGCCAGAGGTTATTATAGTTTATCCTGAGCATGAATGTCCGAGTCAAATTTTCATGATAACCCAGCCTAGAGTTGTGGAAATATTTCAGTCACAACGGTAGATATGAACCTCATGGTGGCGCTAGAGGGTAAGTTCAAGGATCAGCAGAGTAAATAGGATCCATCCTCTGGGAAACATGAATGTCTGTACAAACTTTTATGGCAAACATTCAGTAACTGCTTAGGTTTTTTCAGTCTGGACCAAGGAGGTTTATTAGCCACTAGCGGGCCCCCTCTGACGTCACCCCGCCGAAGACCTCCACGGCGGCGGTCTGGATCCCGACGCGGTCCCGGATGATCCCGACCAGACCGTAAAGTTCGCTGCTGCTAGGCAACCTCGCGTCGAAGATCCCCTGCGGAGGACTCGGAGGGGATCAGTCTGACGCCCAGATGGACGAAACCTCGGCGTTGGTGAGACATGGGATCAGCTTTACGAGGCTGTTGGGGGTTTTCGAGGTGGAATTTACATTTTGCACTCCTTGAAATAAGAGTGTAGCTTTAATTATGGGTTATAAAAATAGACCTGTCCTGACATGTTTTATAAACACTGACATATTTTGCAGACACAGATGAAATGTACTGTGTTATGTGATCGGAGGAGAAAAGTTTGGCTTCTGTGTGTATGAATTTAGATTTATGTATTTACAATTTGGTCAAATTGACGGATAAATGAATGAGCAAGAATTTCTGGGGTACTCGGCGAAGCTCGGACACCTTGACTAACTTTTTATGGGACTTTTCCCGATGCCTGGAGCATCACGTTCTACTGCCGCCGAGGAGGCAAAGGGACCAAGTCGAAAGGTTCTCTTCACCGGAGGGATGGAGTGGGGACCATGACCCAGTGGGGCCGAATGTGGGATTTACCAGGACCAGGATTTACCTGGGACACAGCGCGTTTCTGTTCCTCACTTCGTCTCCCACTGACCCACTTGACTGTTTGTTTTCGGAAACATGAACCAGGTAAAACTAAATTTAACTTAAATTGCCAGAAAACAAAAAAAAAAAGAAAGAAAATGCCAGCGATTGTATGTATCCATCTTCTACTTCCTGGTCTCCTACAGGTACAGGTATTTAGTGGGTGGCTCCAATAACAATAAAAGCTGCCTCGTCAGGCCTCTCTGAGAAACTCTGGGTTTTGTGTGGTCCGTTTATCGTTATTTTCCACCCACATTCATTCACTTACACCACTGACTTTACTGACATCTGTATTTAATCCCTTTTTTTTTTGCAATTTAATTTATCTTTTTTTTAATGAATCCGTTAATTTAGGTGCATTTTTGTCTCTTCCTTTAGTTGCTATAATAAACATCAGCTTCGTGTGTGGCATCTACTGCAGGAAACACACTGTAACTCTGTCTCACACGCACACACACACACACACACACACACACACACAAAAGGTGACAACACCTGTCTACAGGTCGCTGTGAGGTCTCCCTTGTTTGCGGAGCTGTTTAGTGGTTTAACTGACTGGTTTAAGTCAATTCAATTTATTTTATTTATTTAGCGCCATATGATAACAGAGGTTACCTCAGGGAACTCTTCATGTAGAGCAGGTCTAGACCAGATTCTTTATAGTTGTTATTTACAGAGACCCAACATTTCCACTCATGAGCAAAAATCTGGCGACAACGAAAAAAACTCCAGGTGTCAATTAACAGGTAGAAACGTTGAACAGTTTAACTCTGACCCTTTTAACTCTGACCCGTTTAAATCTGACCTTTTTAACTCTGACCTGTTTAACTCTGACTGGTTTAACTGGTTTAACTCTGATCAATTTAACTCTGACCTTTTTAACTGCGGCTGGTTTAACACTGTTTTTCCTTCCATCTTCTTTTAATACAAGTAACAGAGTTGTTTTCTGACTTGATGTCTGCACTTACCAGAGTTGGATGTATTCATGCTCTTCACAGTTTTAAAGTTTTCATCTCTTCAGTTTAAATCTGACGCTTTACATACATCATGATTAAGTCACTAAGTCAATTTGCTTTTATCACTGCATGAACTTTCTACCATTTTCCATTCAGTTTTTTTAGATAGCAATTGAAAATCTAACTGCAGCAGGTGGATGGAGACGCAGATGGGTTCAATCCTTAACAACATATTGTGTTTTATAATATTATTACATGTTTTTATGTAAAATCTTTATCTACATCTGTCAAATGACAGTGATGGAGTAAAAAAATACAATATTTCCCTCTGAAATGATGAAGCATTTTCGAATACAAGTACCTTGACATTGTAGTTTGGTCAAGCAGTTGAGTAAATGTGCTTTTATCTCAAGCTCTGTCTCGTAAAATTGTCTCACATTTTTTTCACATTTGCGTTAATGTAAATTGGAATATGTGTCTCTGTCAGAGTTTACCAGCCGTTCCTGAACACATCCCTTCAAACGGGATTCGTCCTCAGTCTCGGCAACAATGCAGAAAAAAACCACCACAGTGACTGAAAAGCGTGGAGCTGAAAATGCAGACAGGGGGCGCCCCAGTTCACTCAAGCTCGCCAGACCCACAAAACGAGACACGCACGGGTCGATAAATGTTTTAGGTCGTCTTCTTCCGGCTGCCATTTTATTCACACTTTGCCTAGATTTAACGATTCGTCTCTGATGGGAACGTCTTAAAGACCACATCCGGACCCCTGTCTGAAACGTACTCTGACAAAAAGTTGGCTCGGCAAGTCTTAAAGTGGCGTTTTTAACACTATAAAACAAGCTTTGACATATTCAATGATAATCACTGAGCTCAATTTAAGTCAATGTCAGTTTCCTCTGAATGTCACGTCTCAGAGATGTAGAAAAACACATTATTAAGAAACATTAATTCCAGAGAGGCAGAAGATTCTTGGGCCCCTTTCATTTTTTTGTTAAAACGTAAGTTATATGAATTTGAGACATTAAAATTGTTTCAAATATTCTTGTGACTTTTTTTTCTCCATGTTTTTATCTTGTATTTGTTTTTTTTTTTTAATTTAAAGTTTCCACCTATGTCTGTTTGATGCTTTGTGTGAGGATTCCAGACTCAGTTTGAAAATACCTGGTCAAACTGAAAACTCTTTGTTTCTGCAACATAACAGACATTCGTTAAACTGACTGTTGCCCCCCCCCCCCCCCCCTTTGAAAAGAGTTGATTCCCAGTGAATCACAGGCTGCACCTCCCAGAGCTACAGTATTATCCTGCAGGTCCAAAGCTCCTCGGAGCTCCTCGAACGTCCCCCCGGTACAAAAAGCCTAGTTTACTCAGCACGTCTGAAGTTTGACGGACAAAAGGGGACATTGTCCTGGTTCGTTTTCCCAGAGCCAGCTGCTCTTATCTGTGAAGGGGATGAGAGGAAATGAGCCACTCCTCCCATTATCGAAAGTCTGATTCACAGTAGCCCTCCATAAATACCTCAGCACAGCCGCACGGGGCATTTGGGTAATAGTGACTCACATATTTCTTTCTAATCTCTTCTTCATTCAAGATTATCTTCATCTGACATTCAAGAGAGTTTTCAATATGTGCCCCCCCCCCAGATCTTTGGTTGGTAATCCCTGAAAAATACCATAATTGTCTCCAAAAGAGCAAGAAGAAGGACATGGGTGGGGGTGGGATGGGGGTGGGGGCATTTCCCACAGATTCAGGGATGAGTGGACGGATTACCGAGCTCGAAATCCTCCAGGTTCCCTGATCCACTCGGGTCTGCGTCCCCGAGGCCGAAACGCTGATCAACCTGCCGCTGATGATCTGAAAACCACCGAGTTGTCTCATCCAGGAAACCGGCGAAACTCCGGCCTTTTGGACTCGGAGGCCTTGCGGCTTTTATCCAGCCTTGAGACCTTGGAACATGTTTCACATGAGATCATGTGTGACGTGAACCTGGGGTTTGCATATAGTACAATTTGCCCTACTCCTATGGACAAATCAAATTTTTTCACACGGTTACGAGCCATAACGCACCAAAGCATTTTATGGGTTGTTATCTTCTGTTTTCGAGACTCTCACCTCACCTCACCTCTCCTCGCTTGCCTTTCTCCGGCAGGTTTTTGCGGCCAGTGCTGCTGCCTCTCGGTTTTCACGTCGGCCGGCGGGTCAACGCATCCAGGGCGAGGAAGGAAACAGCTCTGTGTACACAGGAGATATGAGGCCGATCGCGCTGTGTTCACTCTGGGGAAACAGAACACTGGAGGTTGTGTTTTTCGTCAACCTGTTGTTCAAAGTATCGGTTTCCCACCGTCAGTAACAGAGGTTGTGGAGGGTTAGACATGCCTCATTTAAGAATTAATTCATCTTCAGTTATTTATCTTTCTGCAAACAATTTCAGCTGTCGTCAGTTTTAGCTTTTTCAACTGTTTGTAACGTTTAGCTAAATATGTTCTATGAATATGCATATATATGTTATATAACTGATTATTACTTAGATACTTTTAGCTAACTACTTCAACTGTCTATTATCTTTGGCTAACAATTTCAAGTGTGATCATTTTTAGTGATCTATTTCTACCTTTACTTTTAGCTACTTCAACAGTTTTTCTGTAACTTTTAACCAAATATGTAACTGTCCAAGTATTTAAACTGGTTTTCTATTATCTTTGGCTAATCATTTATCCATGCTTTTTAGCTAGGTCTTTCAACAATTTATCCAGTACTTTTAGCTATCAGTTTTAGAAATTAATCAATCATGCTCCTTTGCTGTTTCATCATTTTCATATATTTTTAAGCTGTTTAACTGTTTATTACTTTAATCCAAATAGTTCAACCATTTATCTCTTAGCTACTTTTAGCTATTATCTCAACCATTTATCCATGCTTTTTGGCAACTACCTCAACCATTTATCCATTAACTTTAGCTAACTATGTACACTGTTAATCTGTTGGCTACTTTTAGTTAACCATTTCAACCATTTATCTATTAACTATTTAAACTGGTTAACTTTTAGCTAACTATAGATATTTATTTTACCCATTATCCATTTAGCAATCTATGTCAGCTGTTTATTCGTTACTTTTAGCTATTTATTTTAATTAATTTATACATTAAACTCCTCAGCTAATTCATAACCTTTATCTATCATTTTACGCTGTTTCAACTGTTTATCTGTTACCTTTATCTAGATATTTCAACCATTTTTAAGTCACTTTTAGCCGTTTCAACTTCTCTAACACCGGCAACTGGTTTAATGTTGTTATCTATTGTCAAGTAGATATGAAGTGCATTTTGTCAAAAAACCTGTTATGTGTTCATCTATGACTGGACATGAACCACAAAGAAAACCTCTGAGATCTGATTTACGATTCAGCTGAGTGATTAATCGCTTAACCCCAGCAGATACAACGTTACAGCAACAGAGTGACAAAAAGAAAGAATAGCCATGGCGGTTTTGCGATGGCTCATCCTTCCTGCTCATCTCAAACAATGAAGGCAGGAAATGAAGGCACAGCAACCGGTCGAACATGACGAGGCCAAGTGAGCTCACTGGCATCCCCGGCTTCCTCGGTCCCTGTCAACGTCCCAGCGCCTCACCCCGGCCACAGGGCTGGGAGCTGGGGAGGGGGGTTCCTGAGATCCAGTCCCTCCCTTGGACCCAGACAGGAAATCCCGTCTGGAGACGAAAGGTGTTGGGGGAAAGACGGGGTCCGGGGAGCTGGTCAGATGCCTCCGAGTCTGAGCGACCTGATAGCAGTGAAAGATTAACATTTGTATACATTTCACCCTTGTGTGAAATGTATACAGTTATAAGTCATACGTATTAGTTAAAAAATGTCCCTGTTACTCTGCATGTTTTCACCTCTGCTTAACCTCCATTTAAAAAAATCTCCTACATAAAATTACAGAATTTCTGCTGATGCTTCAACTGCTTCAAGTGTTTCAATTTAAACTGCAAATCCCATTCAACATTTCACTTGGAAACATTAACATTTTAAGACACTTTTAAATGTTTTCTAGTATTTTTACCTGCTCATTTCAAATTAATGTATTGGAATAAAAGTATAAAGGAACAGAACGTTGAAATACTCCAATGAAGTACAAGTATCATAAAAGCATACACAAATACACACATACTGTTCTTACTCACAAGCACAATCCCTGTTTAAATGCATGTCGAGATTACCCGACAGGCCAGGGGCCAGGGACCAGGGGCCAGGGGGGCCCGGAGCCTCTGTATGAAGTGGCTGTTAATAATTCTAGTTTTAAAAGTCATAGAACTCAGAGGAAACAAAACAACCACTAATAAAGAAGTAAATAATGTGCTGAAATCTCCTCAGAGGATTTATTAAAAAAAATCAAACTTCTGAAACACCGAACCGATCTCGGTCAACTGTTAATAAAAAGAGAATTTTTAATTTTCTGTGTTTCCGCCAGAAAACACAGGACGCGCTTCCTCAGAGAAAAACGTGACACACTTTCCCGATCTTTCATCTCTGCTGTTCTAAAATTCCTGGAGTCTCCTGCGTATTTATGCCTCTACAAAAGGCAGATCACTTCAAAGCAAACCTCAGGTTTTAACCAAACACCCCTCCTCCGCAAGTGGAGAGGCACAGGTGTGCTGCCGGTATGTGGAGGGCAGGTGGGGGTCAAGGACAGGGGTCATTCTCATTCTCTACCCTTTTTTTTTTTTTAGTCTGAATGCCAAAGTGCCGCTCGCACAACATGAAAACAGTTTACTACAGTGACTCATGGTGGACTTTATGTGTATTTTGTGTATTTATATGTATTTTGGGTATTCAACGAACTTTACAAAACTCCAGTTAAGAGTAGTGAAAGAAGTATTCAGAGCTTTTACTCAGTAAAAGTAGTAATTACACAATGTTCGTAGGGTATTAATAGTAATAGTAATAGTAGTAGTAGTAGTATAATAGTATCCCTACCAGCAGCAGCAGTAGTAGTAGTAGTAGTAGTAGTAGTATTAGTTGTAGTAGTGGCAGCAGCAGCAGCAGTAGTAGCAGTAGTAGTATTAGTTGTAGTAGTAGTAGCTAGTAGTAGTAGCAGTAGTAGCATTAGTAGTAGTAACAGTATTAGTAGTATTAATGGTAATAAGTAGTTGGTGCAGATAACTGACCCCTGTTAGTGTTAATGTTTTACAGTCTGAGCTAATTTTAAGTATTTTCTGTTGTGTAGTACATTCAGGGCTGAAACTAACCATTATTTTCATCATTTTTATTATATTTCTGATCAACATTTACTCTATAAAGGTCAGAAAATACCAAAAAAAAAAATAGAAAAAAAAAAAAAATTCTCAAATATTTTTTCGGACCAAAATTCCAAAAATCTAAGATATTTCATGTAAATGATACAAAAAAGAATAAAGAACGTTTGTCATTTTTCTTCACAGATGAACGAGTGAAACATCCTCTTCTTTCCTCCCCCACCGAACAAACCCACGACCCTTGAGATTTATCCTGTGTCCCTTCGGAGGGGCCCGTCCCCCATGTTGGGAACCACTAGACTTAACTGTTTGTACATAAAGTAATTATCAGCAGCTCCAACAGCAAAATGCCACTGAAGCATCGATGCATCGGTATCAGGGATCTACCGATGTTAGACAGAATAATTTACCAGTGATGGGTGTTGTCACCTTTACTTCTGACACTCCAGGTACATGCGCCTGGAGTTTGCATCTGTGGTTTTACTGAGGACGGCCGAGGGCTCTGAGCCCCTGAAGGCCGTCTGACAGGAGCCGAGGCTAATCCCCGCTTAGGGTGACAGCAGCGATGACTGAAAGGTCAGATGTGGAGCATGGACTCCGGCCGAGCTACGAATGACCCGGTTTCACCTCATGTCATCTGTTTATTTCAGCTTCTGTTCATTTTGAGCACAGAAAATATGCAATAGATGTGTTTTTCTGCTCAGTCTGCAGGTTTCATATTTGGCATATTGTTGTTCAGTATACACATGAAGATCTTTGTGTCACTTCAAGGCGTTGACACATCCTCAGATTAGAGCTGCAGTTAAACCCTAAATGTGTTTGGTTCTAGCGCCCTCTGCTGGATTAAAGAGGAACTAAAGAGATCAGGAGGAGGGTTCAGTTTCTTTGTCAATAAAAAAGGAGAAATATCACCAAAGAAAATATTCATTTTGTTTTAAAAGCCTATTCAAAACCTGCTTCAAATTAAACTTTTCCTATCAACAAGAAAATAAAATGTGAATGGGCAAAAAGAAAAGTCACAGAGAATCATTTGAGTCCTTTATGATCCACAAATGTAACTATATGCTCCAGTCTGCAGATCTGATCTGCAAGAATCAAGGCCATGAAGAAGTGAGGCTGAGTTAAGAGCAAATGGAGGAGCTACCCAGTGTTGGTGTGGTGTGGTGTTCCTAATAAAGTGGTCTACTTAAGTAGAAGTAGTGATAATACACCACAATAATAACTTATTATAATAATAACAATAATTACAGCTCTTTTATGAGCCAAAGACCGTTAAGTTTAATTTAATGTGAAAAACTTTAGTACAGTTAGTAAATAAATTGAAAATTATAGACAACCAAAATCTGAAAAAATGAAGTTATTTCTAATGCAACAGTGAAAAACAAATCATCCCACTGAACATGTGTTTATTTGTATTTATTTTAATTGCTATATATTTTTTTCATACAGCCATACATACAGTCGTATTCAATATAATAATAATGATAATAACAACATTATTTATTATTATTATTATTATTATTATTATTATTATTATTATTATTACTACTACAGCTACTACTACTGCTACTGCTACTAAATGATAATAATAATAATAACAATAATAATACTAATAATAATCTACTAGTACTACTACTAAATGATAATAATAATAAAAAAGCTACTACTACTATTACTGCTACTACTGGTGCTACTACTACCACAAAAATAAATAACAACAACAACAACAATAATAATAATAATAATAACAAAAATAATTTATACCACTGTGAATCTGGTCAACTGTCTCAGAATAATTAGCTTTGGATGATTTAGGCTAATTCTAATAATCAATCACTATTGACACTATTCATGTTTGACACCTGATCATTGATCTTCAGCAGCAGTGTCAGTAACCTATGAATCAGTCTGACTGTGTGTGATGATCCATGAATGTGACTCACATTTACATCAGTGTTCAGACTTGTCCTCAGCTTCTCCTCCTCCTCCTCCTCCTCTTCCTCTTCCTCCTCCTCTTCTCTCTATCTCAAATGAAATCACTGAAAATCTTCCTGTTTCCTTTTTCTTGTTGAGTCTGGGGGAAAGTTGTTGTGTTGACCGGTGTTGCCGTGGTAACCTGGCCCTCAAACATAGCAGTGTTTCGCAGAAATTGCCTGAGCAACGGTTGAATGAAAAAAAAAAATTTAAAAAGGAGCAACCTGGGGAGTCGACGCTTTCACAGAGGAGAGATTTTCGTTTTAAAGACACAAGCAGCAAAAACAAAAAAACAAAGTTTTCACAGTTATACAAATGCTGTGAGATTTAAAGGGACACGTCCGTCCAGTCGGTGAACACAGGCTGACCTAGGATCAGATAAACTGATGCAGAAATCACATCACTTCCAAATACTGGACCATTATTTTCCTCTCTTCGATAGGATTTGAATCATCAAAACTAAAAAGGTTTAAAACAAGAACAGTATCTAAACTACAAACCTGCAGGAACCACAGAATTACAAAAAATCACTACTTAGTGAGAAAGATTAAGGCCTGTTTCTCTTCGATTTCGTAATTAATTTGCTGTAGTGTGTAAAAATGGCCACAGGAGGGCGTTTCCAACATTTACTCTTGATTTTGTGCCTGACAGAGAAGAAACCTGCCTCATTCATGACGATGTGTGATGTGAAAGAGCAGTGACGCTTTCACCGCGTGGCAACAATAAGTTCATGTGATAAGTAAAAACTACCTGCACATGTCCCGAACGGATGGTCAATGAACAGGTCTCCCAGGCCAAGGGGCCCGAAGGGTCAGGGGCCCCCGATCGGGCTTCACAGCTACACAGCTACAAAGAGACACGTAATGACAACAAGCAGAGGAAAAAACTATCATAAACAGATGCAAAACGATTACAAATATGCATTAAATGATTCCAAATAAACACAAAACAATCACAGACGGACACAAAACGACTACAAACCATTTTACGCCACTTTCAGTGTGGGAGTCTTCTACAGAAGTGTATGTGTGTGTGTGTGTGTGTGGGGGGGGGGTACATATTTGGTCCCAGGGGCCCATTATTTCATCATCTCATACATTTTTGGGTGTGTGTGTGTGTGTGTGTGTGTGTGTGGGGGGGGGGGGGTTCTGGGATATGTCAGGGAAATTTTACTGCAAAACTCGAAACTTCTTCTGCCCTGAAAGAGGAAAAGTTTTATCATAAGTATCAAACCAATAAACTGTAAGTAACCCAGTACAGACAAGTAAACAAATCCCGAAACATCATTAAAGATGCAGAGAGTTTGCTTTGCACCAATTCTTGGCTTCTCAGCTTTTAATTTCTGGAGCATTTTCCAAAAAAACACAATCTGCGTCGGCAGCGTTCGCGGGGTTCGTGCTCCGGTTCCTTCTGGAAACGTTTCCCATCTGCCGTCGGATCTCTGCCAGGATGTTCCAGGGACGAGGTGACAGACTCGTCCCTGATGTCTCAGCATATGAAAACCGAGGGAGGGGCGACGTCTGAGCCAAGACACACTGATGCAGATCTGACTCTCTGCTCAGAGGAGCAGAGAAACGTCCAAGTTTTATATGAAGTTGAGGTGAAACTTTGAGCTACAGATGCTCATCATCCTCAAGAATACGGATGCAACTGTAGGAAAAGAAAGGATGAAGGTTGAAACACCAGAATTATTAGATGTTAGGCAAAAATAACACATAATGAGACCTAAGACATTATGAAAAAAATTCTGAGATTGTGGGTAAAAATTTAGTGATAAACTATGGAAGGTCATTAAAGTCAGGAAAAACTAGAAAAAAGATGCAAAGATAGGATTAAAAAAATCTGAATATGAAAACATCAAAATTAAAAGAAACATGGAAGAGATTGAAAAAAAGACAAAATGTGATAGAAAATTATTAGATTATATGTAACAATTACGTGACACAAAAAATGAGAGGGTCAAAATTAGAAAAAAGTAAATCTAAATTCTGAGGCAGTAAAATTTGTTTCCTAGATTTTTATAGTTTCTCAGCAAAAAAATGAAATTTATCTGTAAAATAAGTATGAAATTTATTGGGAATTAAGTAATTGCCTCTAAATGTTGATGCCATATTGTTGAAATTAGAGTCTTTTAGTCAACTAAAAATGCATAAAATCAGTCCAAATTTTGTCTACAGGAAAGCATCAAATTTTACACACATGGAACAAGGTTTCCAATTAAAAAAAAATGAACAGATGAAAATTGTGACAGTAATAATTCCTTTAGCTGAAATGGTGCAGTCGTTTTACCTGCTTCTAAACTCAACAAAACTGAACTGAAGGTCAAAAGTCTCAGAATCTAGTCTCAGTTTTCTTTCAAATACTTGACAAATTACACAGTTGTTTCTGGGGGGAAAAAAAGAAGTGCTACATATAATTGTTGTTTATAAGATAGTGAGAAGTAAATAGTGAATTTACTGGGTTAAAATTATGGCTGGTAATTTGAACTTATTATGGAGGAAATGATGAGATATTATCTCCATTCATCCAACTGAGGTTCTGTGCACAGAAGATGATAAGTTGAGTGAACAAGAAAAATAACACAAGACAAAAAAAAAAAAAAATCACTTTTCAAGACTCCTGGGGCTCCACAAATTTCACAATTCACATTTTGGTCTAACATCTCCATTTTTATTTTTATTTCATTTTTATTTTAATTTAATTTGATTTACTTTTATTTAATTGTATTTAATTTAATTTAATTTTGTTTTATTTAACCACTTTACTGAAAAATCTCAAAAACTTAAGGGCAAGCCGACGCCCTCTAGATGTCAGCAAAGACAAATAACACTGCGGTAAGCGTCTAGTAGTCTAAGGGGCAGTGACACCAGCTTGGTCTAACGTGATGTCTCTGTAATCCATGGCCTTTTCTTTCTGCTCTTGAAGGAGAAACCAGCTCTGTGTCCGTGTGAGAATCCAATTATATTTTCTAGCTTCTGAACAGGAGCTTTGTAGGTCAACATCTTATCTAACATACTGCTTTAATGGAATTCTATTAGGTTTCTATTTAGGGTGCAGATCAGAGCAGGAACAACAAGATCCTGTGTTTCTGTGCAATTCATGTTCGGTGTTTTGTCCTGTCGAATCTTAGAGGCAGCTTTAAATTAATCGTATAACCTTCATGTGGCTGACTAGATTGTATAAACTGTCTAATCATATGTATGTACGTTGTTCCATTCATATATTTGTTACTTCGTTTTTAGGTCATGTTACAGAGTTGTTTTTCTCATATTCCGGTATCATTACAGATCATTATATTATGAAACTGTTTCTTCTTTGCTTTGTTGTTGTTGTTCTTCTTCTTCTACAAGCGCAAAGCAGAACAAGAGCTGTGATCCATTAGATGACTTTTTTTTATTTTTCACAACTCTCATGAATATATTTTGATTTAACATATGCTGGAATTGTTATTTGCATATTTTTACATAACTCGCTTTGCTAGTTTTGTGCTTATGCCATTTTCTCTTGTATTAATTACGATTTCATGCTGCAATGACACAATTTCCTCTTCCCTTTGATGAGTTGCTCAAATATGCAAGTTAAGCTGTTTGCATGTTGATGAAATGAAATGGAAACCAGCAGATTGGTGAAACATGCTTTTAAAGAAAATCAAAAAACTCTGAAAAGTGAATTACAGGACAAAAAGACTGAGAAACAGCTTTCTGGGACAGTTCTGATATCTTACTCCTCCACAGTAAGTGGCTCTGTTCTGCAGCTCGTTTGTATTCCCCTCCTCGGTTCAGTTTTCCCCTCCCGTTGTCCTTCGCTGCAGCCGCAGGGACGTACTGGCCGATCTGGCCTCGCCGGCCGGTTCCTGTCCCTGCGTGGCTGGACTGGTGAGCAGGCCGGTCGGGCCCCCCGGCCTCCCAGTGCCAAACCAGAGCCGGACTCCTTATCCAGAGTCATTTCACAGCACCGAGCCCCCGCCGTCTCCCTGAGCTGTGACGTAAAATAAAACTGAAAATGACAACATCATAATGATGGGTTATGCGAAAGGAGTCGCTCTCAGCGTTGAACCTACAGAGAATACTCACTGGAATCTTCAGCTCCCCTCAGCTCATTGTTTAGCGGTTTGGACCTAAACATCGCTATTGGTTCATTCTCTTCATTCTCATTGTGTCATCTCATTGTGTTATTTTCAAAAATCTCCTGATGTTGACACATAATGAAAATACATCAAAGTTACTACAGTTCATGCCCTGGGGAGCATGAATGTGTGAAACTTCATCAGAAATGTAACCAATAGTTGTTGAGACATTTCACTCAAAACCACAAATGACAACCTCATGGTGGCACTAGAGCAAAAATCAAGGTCATCACCAAAGCCAGTAGCATTCATCCTCTGGGGAACATGAACGCAGTTCCTGAGATATTTCAGCATGGACCAAAGTGATGGGCATCTTCTCAGACTTGAAATAAATTATTTCTTATGTCAAAACTGTAATAAAAATCACCATAGTTTTCAAATTAATTTTGAAATAAGTAGCAAAAGCTACACCTCTCTGTGCACTTATACAAAGTTAATGGGAACAAACAGGGACGTGTTTATCACAGTTTATTACATTATCAGCGGCAGATTGATGTTACTGACTGGAGATATTTCCATTTATCTATTTATTTCAGAGGATTACAGATGATGCATGGTGACTAAGGCAGTTCTTCGGTTGCTATCTAGAATAATCTACTATTAAAAAAAGCAAAAAGAAAACCGCTGAATATCATTGGCCCTGTTTGCCAGCGATGTAAATTGATGTAAATTTGCTCCCAGTGTTGTTTAGGTGCTCGGGGAGCATCCGGTGTATTTCATGAGGCCATTATGTTTCTGCATAAATTACTGCCTGCAGCTGTAGAGCAGCAGGACCAAGACAAAGGGCTGAATTATTCCTGACAGTGAGACTAATGACAGTGTTTTTCTTGCCTTATAAATCCAGTATAACCAAATTTCACTTACAGAGACGGATTAGTGGCTTGTTTACCGAGGCCTGAGCCGCAGCAGCTTCAGCAGAATGGCGATCAGCCCACTGATCAAGTGCATAACAAAGTACATAGACTTTTGACTATCTTAGTTCCTTTCGAACATCACTGGAGGGAAAGATGTCAAAGGCGGCCTTGGCAGCCGTGCACACTGGCAGCCTCAGATGGCAAAGAGAGGTCGCCGTGTGGAAAGTTTCACCTTCAACACCCAGAAACCCTCTAGTCTGATGCCAGAAAGCTGCACTTGGAGCGCTCCGATTTCTCAAAAGGACAAGCAAGGCTACAGATTGTACTCCGAGTGGAGCCTTCTCTGAGCACACCCGATGTTCCTCGAGGAGACATTTTGTCCTGTTCTATTTTCACCTACAGTGGGGGGATGGTTTGCCATCAGCATCCAGCAAAATTTAATTTGTGCAAACAGGCTAAAATGTGCAGGTGATGATAGGATTTTGCTTTTTTGTCACAACTACAGTAAAATCAAACCTTCAGGTGATGCATCCCATTTGCTCATGAAAACCCTTCTCCAGTAACACTGAACATGCGCATCGTGAAATTTCCTTACACCCTTAAGCTGTGTGCATGTCTCTGAAATAAGATTAATACTAAGAGTTTGGAGTTTGTGGTTTATTTTTTCTGTATTATGTTTAAAACCAAAAATACAAGAGCAAACATGGACAGGCTTTAACTGAAGCTGCAAACTAGAGCTGTAATGATTATTTACACTATCAAATAATCTGCTGATAGTTTTCTTAAATAATCACTTGGTCTATATTGTTAGAAAATGTAAAAGAAAAAGAAAATCCCATCCCAGTTTCCCAGAGCTCAGGGTGATTTCTTTAAATATATCTGGTTTTGTTGAACCAACAACAAAACCCAAAGACATCTCAGTTTAAAGTCATACAAAACTACGTAAACCAGCAAATATTCATTTTTAGACGAGATAATTTTGGCAGTCTCCCTTTTAAAAAATGCCTCAAAACCATTAACTGTGATGAAAATATTTGGAGATTAATTTTCTGACAATGGACATGCTAACGGACCATGTGTGGCTAACTAGTGCTGTTCAACCTAATCAAGAGCTACTTCCAAAGCCAAGGGGCATTTTATTTTTTTCTCTGTAATTAAATATACCGTAAAAAGAAAAATCAACAGTCATAACCAGCATGTCCCCTGTGTGTTATTTCCCTAATGTGTTGGAGCCAGTCCTCAGAGCTAATAATGCTAAGCTAATGTTTATGCTAACTTTAGTGGCTCTGGGGATGGTTAAACTCCTCAGCAAACCCAGCCCTGGATACGGTGATATGTTTGCTTCAGTGTTTGGTACTCATCTTAAAATCCTTCCTCTTGTCATCTTGAAAATGACATAAAAAGAAGAACCGCAAATAAATACAAAATTTCACCTCCGTCTTATTGTCCGAGTATATAAGCTAATACATTTTCCTCCTCATACTTATAAAACTAGGGCAAACTAGCAACAAGTGCTGTTTATTTTCAGGCCTTTTTCTCCGGCGACCATGTACTTTTTGCCTGGGACCCGTAAGCTTTATCTTCAGTTGGTATTGGAACAGCACTTGGTCTCTGACTGTTGATGAAGACTGAGAAAGGGCTATACTTTTAACCAAACTGTGAAGCTAACGTTAGTTTAATTAGCCAGGTCATCCCGTACAAATGAAGACCCGCTTTATAAAACATCTTTCCATAATCAAATACCCATTGTTTGGAAATTGAATAAGAATTTGGATGGTTATTCTGCCACTTTTATCATTGTGTGGGGGAGGCAAAATTTAACGTTAGCGCAGCCACTGAAATGTGAGGCTGCTCTTTCACTGCCAAGAAGTGAACCCGAAGCTAACGGGAAAACCATTTATTGAGAATTATCTCCTGCGACAGGCATCAGAAAAAAAAGGTGACTGTGAAAAGGTCCCTCAGAAGTTCAGTTCAAAGTGAGATTTCACGCACGACTCCCTCTCTGCGTTGATACAAATATATAAATAAGAATCTGAAGAAAGGGCAGAAGGCGTCTTTTAATCTATTGCCTTTGATTCTCGGAGATGGAAGAGATATCCCAGCGTCTGACTGTGAGCTGTGGAGCTTAGATAATGGTAACGGAGCATCCTGACCTCGGGTGGCTGCCACCTGAGAGTCACGATGTAAAAAGTGCACAGGGACAGTTTCACGCGTGGACGGATTAGGAGAAAATGGGCCCCTGGGCACGGACAGGCAAAAAGAAACGGCAACGCATCGTTTCAGGGTCTTTTATGGTTGTTCAGTGCCTCTTTATGGTCATATTGTGTCTCCTTATTATCGTTTTATCACGTTTGTTGTTTTTTTTCTCGACTCCATGCTTGTTTTGTGCGTCTTTTCTGGTTGATTTGGGCCTCTTATCATCATTTTTTATCTCTTTGTGGTTGTTTTTTGTCTCTTTCTGTTTGTTTTTACTCATTTTGTGATTAGGTAGTTGCTTTCTGTCTCCCTGCAGTTGTTCCATGTCTCTTTGTAGTCATCTTGCGTCTCTTTGTGGTTGTTCCTTGTCTCTTTGTGGTCATTTCACGTCTCTCTGTGGTAATTTCATGCCTCTTTGTGGTCTTTTTGTATCTTTTAACTTAACTCTACAACTTTAAAGTATAAAAATATTAAAAATCACGTTGTATTGAGGCTCCTGCCCCGGGGCCCTTAGAAAATTGTGTTTGTATCTAATAAATTTGCAACAGCACACATTTTGGAGGGACAATTACCCCTCTTAGATTATCATTTTTGCAAACAAAATGAGGAAAATGACAAATTAGTTAAATTTGCACTACGAACATATCTAATTTATTTTCAAAAAAATTCTGCTTCTGGCAAAAACAACATTATTTAATGAAATGAAGTCAACAAAGTAACATGTTTATTTTAGTAACATTCAACCAAACCACAGCCCTGTACTTCCGCACTATTCACTAGAAAGCTGTTGCCAGGCAGTGATTACATTTCTTACCACTCTGTAAAGTACAACTGTATAAATGTAATATTTAAGAGACAGGGTTGCACCAGACTTTGTTTAGTTTTTGGATGAAGATATCAAACATACACTTACATGTCTGATTGTTAAAAACAACACCATGTTATATTTGATAGACCCTGAATGTATTTTACAATACTCATGCAAAATAAAATTTCTGTTCAAGTGATTCACTGAGCAAATTAAGTTCCATAATGTTAATTTAAGCACGTTAATTATCAAAAATGTAACTTCCAGAAGACGCAGGGTTAAAATATGAATATCAAGGAACTGTCATGTTATCATACCCCTGCAGTGAGTTTAACTAGAACACAGTGTCCTATTAGAGACAATATTATTACACCATCTATGTCGGTTTTATTTGATCAGTATTAAGACTCCTAAAGATCTGACTCATTCCCTCTGCTTCACTTATTCTTGAGTTGAGTCTGGTGGACGTGATGAGCATGCGAAGGAGAGTTTTTCAGCAGAGGAAACCGGTGTGTGTGTGTGTGTGTGTGTTAGTGTGTGTGTGTGTGTCTGTTGTTCAAACAGACATATTTTTATTTCCCTGGACTAGTATCTTTGAATTTTCCATTTTTATAAAGAGGACTGTGAAAATTACATCTGTTTGTGAGTATATTACTAAAGGGGCAGGAAAAGAGCTTCTGTTGTGTAGCTTTATTTCAGGCCGGATAAAAAACCCATTAACCTTCAAACTAACCGAAGAAACAAATTTTAATGAAACAATTATTCTAGTTAAAGTCGTTTACACTCCTAAAATAATTCAGTAAATTCTCGATTGAATCACACATTTCTGTCCAAATGTCGCACAAGATTTAACCTAATCTACAGAAAAATCAGCACAATGAAAATTCCGTTAGATGAACATCAGACGAATGACATTCATGTCCTAGTCTTCCTTGCCTGTGTTAGCGCAGTGGTACATTTGTTTATTGTGTTACCGCTACAATCAGTCAATCTGTGGAAAAACGTAAAGCTGATGGAGAAAAATGAGGCAGGATTCTTTTAATCTTTGTACTTTAACAAAGCAGCGCTCGATTTGTTGGATCTAATCATAGATGAAGCAAACGACTAAACCTCTTACAGTGATGGGTAGAACTATGTGGTGTAAACTCTTGAGCATTGTAAAAGAGAGTCTGATATACAAAAGGGTTCTGGGGTCATTCTAGGTTTAAACAATGAAACAAAGTTGACTAGGGAAGCATTTACAACAGTGTGGCGGTAGTGGGTGTCTCCCTCCCGCTGACTTCTGAGGATCAGACAGCATTGATGTTATGAGCGGGGAGATGGCGCATCGCCGCCGTGAACACCCTGAATTTCCTGAATGTCCTGCTCTGCACATGCGAACACACTCCTGAGATCCAGTGTGTTGAGGAGAAAAATAAAATCACGCGAGCGTTTTCTCCAACGTTACGACGGCAGCTGCTATTCGACATATTAACGTGACATTTTTGAGTCTGTGTGGTTTACAAACTTGTCTGTGTTTAAGAAATTCACTTTTTTTGATGCACCAAAGGTTTTAAAGAGCGAAGGATGGATTTGATTTTGTTTTCATTTTGCCAAATTATTGTTAATACACTGTATAAAATTGTGAACCCAGACTCACAAAATACACATACACACATATACAGGCTTGTACCGTATATGTGAAGGTGAAACACATTTTATACACACAGAATGAGAATGTAAAATTCATTCCTTATGAAATTAAATCACAACTATTTAGGCCTTTAACAAAAGATATGGAGATATGGAACATGATTTGCTGTGTGTAATAAATGGATGCTAGATATTTCAGTAACGATGGACTTGTTTGCTGCTGATGCTTTGAAACCAGGTCTCCAAAGAACGACTTCCCATTACTTTCTTTTTTTTAATGCACAGTTTCAGTTTGTGTCAAAAAAAACAAAAGAAAGTGGAAACATGAAATTGAAATATTGTTAAAATGTTTGTACGCTTAGATGAGGTGAAAATTCGATGCATCAATAAAAGCCAAAAGGCAACAGTGTTTGATGCCCCTGCGATGGTGAAATGGCACTTGGCAGGAAAGTTAGCACCACCAAGTGAAATCTGGACCAACCAACTCCTCGTATTCACAAAAACAGTAGCAGATGGACACGTGGATTCATTTGATTATTGTTGTTTTGCTGAATTCTCACAAAATTTGGTTTAAAATTATGGTACGTGTGGCTGGGAACCTGCTAATTGTCAACTCTTTGAAGATTTCACCGTATATATGCAACACTTAATATGAACAACGTGAAATTTACGAACCCAGAGCCTGAAGGTTTTAGGTGGGCACATGTGAACAACACCCGTCACTAAGTCACCGCCTGTACTAGCTAGCTAAAGCTAAACTTTGTCACACAGGCCTCAGGCGAGTTTTTAACACTGTTTAGCCTTATGCTTCCATTTATGTGGTTGGCACTCAGCCTGGTAACATGAAAGACCAGTAGGTGGGAGGTGGGAGGTCACAGCGGACACCAGCAGAAAATCCACTGGTATCGAACTCGCAAAAAATACTGACAGAAAAGATGAATTTATTTATATTAGACCAGCATCAGTATTTAACTGTAAACAATTTCATTTAAATTTGCAGGTGCATGGATGTTCATTGTACCTGGAATGGCTCTCTGGTATCTTAGTATGTGACATCTCAGGGCTGCAGCTGCTGCGACGAATGAATTTTTAACGATTCCGGTGATCTGATGACGAGCAGTATATTTATAAAATTTGATCATATTAAAAAAAAAAAAAAAAAAAAAGCCGGAACCTCTGCCAAGAAGGGCAAAGGAGCAGCGCCTCGAGCCGACGCCCCTGCTCCGATGCAGATTCTGCTTCAATTATTCACCTTGGAGCTGACAGCGGCGAGGACGGAGTGCGATACCAGGTTTGATTTATTGTTTGTAGCCGGAGGACGCTGGGTAATCTGCCCTCCGTGTTGTCCTCGCCATCTAGGCCGCTGCCAAGAGCCAGGGATTTAATCGTTTTTGAACCGTTCTCATCTTGAAATCTCAACATGAGGGACAAGCCGGTGTCCTCATCCTGTTGTGCTTTGAGAGTTTACCGATTACTGTAAACCACTCGCCTCAATTGCCAGGATTGCTGCGGCTGACAAAGAGGCAAACAGAGCGGAGGCCGCGGTGGACAGCGGCGACGGCGAGGAAAATAAACAAGTAGTCTCTCTCTCTCTCTCTCTCTCTCTGCAGCGCTGTTGTCAAGGAAGTGTGATCCGGGCGAGCGAGGGGAGCGCTGTCAGGGAGCGGTTTACTTTCCTCCCCACTCACGTGTCCACGCCATGTTGCTGGGGTTGCGCCTGCTTCACGTGGCGCGCTCGTTCGTGGTCTGTGTGGAGGCGGCCGCTATCTCTACTAGTCAAAAAAAAAAAACCCACACACACCATCACACACCATCACACACCATCACACACACACACACACACACACACACACGCACACACACACACACACACACACACACACGCACACACACACACACACACGCGCCACATGGCAGATGTTCGCTGTGGAGGATCCAAAAAAAAAAACAACAACCTTCACTTGTTTTTGTTTTGCGTTTTTTTCTTCGTCCTCTGTACATGTGCGTCAGGGCTGGGGGGTTGAGTCGGGGGGGCGGATTGACCCAGGCGGCCGATAGACCGAGGGACAACCAGTCTGGAGAGTTCAGCTCCGGCCTTGTTTCCATAATCCCACTCGGCTCGGCCGACACCACTGTCAAACGGCAGAGCCACTAATAGATGTTTTACACCGCTGAGGATGTTACTCTTCTGTAGAAAGGTTAATTACTCCATTTAAACCGTAGTCATATCCTCTGCTCTATGGGAAATCTAATCACATTCACGTCTCTCATTTTACTCCATTAAATCCTATGCATATGCCTCCCTTTATGTTGTCTTGTCTTTCTTGTCTTAAAGCTGCTATATGTGAGCTTTTGCTATCGCTACATAGCTAGCATTAGCATTAAAAAGCTGTTTATGTTATGTTCTAGAAGAAATGTTGTGAGTTCAGTATCAAACCTTATTGCCTTCACCTGCCAAGAGGCGTCTGCAGCGGTGGAAATCAACACAAACGCTAACTGTTGTTTAGCTTCGGTTTCATTCAGTTTTTCAGTTTTTTTTTCCACTGAAGTTAGCACGCTAACCCACTAGCCCTGGCCCGGCCCACGTTCACGTCACTGTAGCGTCCAGTCTTTCCTCAGTCCGTCATTAGAGGATGAAGAAGCAGCTGTGCCCAGAGGACATTTTCTATCCTCTTCTCTCACAAACACAACAGCTGATACTCTTTGAAAAATTAACAGCTGTTAATGCTAACATTAGCGATGTAGCGATAGCAAAAACTAACATGTAGCACCTTTAATGTCTTAAAACGCTTTGAATTACCTTATTGTTTAAAAAGTTCTACACAAAATTAACTTATTTAAGTTTATTTAAAATAATTTATATAATCTGTATCATTTAACAGTCTCATGTCTTTACAATAAATAGAAAGCTACATCCTGCAGCTGTTTAGCTTAGCGCAGCATAGAGACTGGAAACAGGGGGTCACAGCTAGCATGACACTGTCCACAGGTGACAAAATCCATATCAAAAACACCTCTAAAACTCACTTCTCAATATGTTATATCTCGGTCAAATCTTTGGTTTTTATAGAGATTAAACAAACAGGTAAACATGTTGATTCCAGCTCTTTTCTACTATCAAAAACATTCCCTGGAGCTTCTAATAAAATAAACCTTTTTAACCTTTTAAAATACATCTCTACCATGTCTGTGCGTCTCTAACTTTGGTTCAGTTTATCCACTTCTCATTTTGACTTTTTGCTTGTAACATTTAATGAGCTATGTTGCCAAGGAGAGCTGGGTTACGACTCCAATCGAAAGTTGACAAAGAACAGAGGACGTTATTTTCAGGTTTGTCTGGTAACAGGTTAGAAACGCAACGGTGCAAACGCAAACGTGCTCTCCGCCGTTCCCCCCTATCATTTTCTGGCCGTGCCAGATGTCAGACAGCTGTGCCAGTTGACTGCCACGTGCGGCCCAAAAGTACAAACTAGCGCCATGTGGCTTAACATTACACCCTGTGATTTCTCTCCTGTGTTACCGTCTGGGTTACAAAAAAAAATAATCTCCTCCAAGGACACGTGGAGTTTGCCAGCATGGGTGTCCGACTCTGACCTGGAAAAAAACTCAAATCTCATTCTTGTGTCTTATATTTTCAAGTGGTGTACTGTTTTATTTTTGTTTGTTTCTTTTTAAATCCCTTTATTAGATAGGCGCAGTAGAGAGATTATAGGAAAGGGATCGGGGTAACAACAGACAATAGATGCGCATCAAGCTGAGGCTGATGTGAAGGAGAATACACACAGAAAATTTTCCTTGCTATTCAATGCGCGCCACACGAAGATTAAAGTATATTTTACAGTTTTCACCAAACGAGTCAGTTTATGTATTACACCAGTGTTTCACTAGAAAAGCAGGTCAGTTAACATCAGAATATCGGAAGCTTTAAATTTGCTGAAGTCCTAAATGGCCCAGATGAAGCCTTGCACGTTGAATTCACGGCGCTTTTTCTTATTCGCGGCCAGGGCGGCAGGTTTCTGGATAACGTTGCGGCAAATCGGTCCAGCAAATCAGCACGAGGCCACGGGGCTAGGAAAACAAACAAACAACCCAACCCACATTGTTTTAGCCTAATTACGTGAGCCTCCCGATCGTTGCCCCTGCTTCGGCCTCCCCCTGGCAGCGCTTCACGGGGGTTGTCCTCGGGGCCGGGGAACCAGGGGTTGTCCTCGGGGCCCCAAGTTTATCTGAGGAGAGGCTCTGAGGGACGGGGCGTTAACCTGGCTCCCCTGAGTCTGACTCCTGACGAGACTGAACACACTGGATGTCAGCCCGTGTGTGTTTGTGTGTGTCTGTGTGTGTGTGTTTGGGGGGGGGTGTTTATGGACGCTGTGTGCATGGCATTCTGGGAGATTGCCGCTGTAACCTTGATTGAAGAAGTCCCAGCTGTTCACTGATTTTTTTTCGGGGGGGTCTGCTGATTAACAAAGTCAGTGCAAGTGAGGACAAATGTGAGGCACAAATCCCTCTGGGATCACTAAAGCTGCATGGAAAACATAATCCAGGGCTCTTAGGTTTGTGTTACCTGCTGATAGATAGTGTGTGTGTGTGTGTGTGTGTGTGTGTGTGTGTGTGTGTGTGTGTGTGTGTGTGTGTGTGTGTGTGGTCTACATGGTTTCTGCAGTGTTTGACAGATTAAATGTAAGACTTTTTAAGATATTTAAATAAGATGTTGAATTCAATTCAAGAGTAAGACATTGAAATATTTATTAAATACCTGAATTTATCTACATTTATATCACATTCTTGTCAGTACTCCCCAGCTGTATATAACTATAATTCCTAGTGATGAAAATAGTCATTTAACACGACCTGGACCCACGTGTAGATTGGAGAACGGGCCAAAGGGCCAAAGGGTCACAGGTCCCTCGGGGTCTGGGGGCCCTTTGACAGAGCTACTGTGTGAATATACTGTTGTATCTATTGTTTGAAAGTTAGTTAAGAGACAACAAGATGGAAAAAAACCCAATGAGACGCAAAATGACCACGGTGTCGTTTTCAGTCGTTCTTTGTGGCTAAGAGCAGTGGTGGCAGTGGCGGTGGCAGTGGCGGTGGCAGTGGCGGTGGCAGTGGCGGCGGCGTTGGCAGCGGCGGCAGCAGCTTCCCCCCCCGACCCTGGGATCTCATTATTCTCGCCCGGGGAGAATTGATCGAGCGAGGCAGTCAAACACGTCGTCAGGATAATGAGCCACCAGCCGACTAATTATCGCCGCCCTCAGACCTCCACCGCTGTGACTCCTCTGGGGCCCCTCGCCGCCCCGCCACACGGATCCTGAGTGTCCTCCAATCGCTCACCATTGCAGTGGTAATTACCAGGGAAATCATTAAAACCTCTGGTTTTTACTTTGGCTAGAACAACGTCTCCCATCTTTGCTTTCACAAGTGATAAACAAACAGTATTTCCCTAAATATCCGACTAAGGCTTTGATGATTTTCCACATAGTTTTAATGTTCAGGTGGATTCTGCACAACCCCCCCCCCCCCAACACACACACACACAAACAAACAAACAGACACACACTGTACACTCTTCTATGACCACTAACCACGAGGACACACCTGTTCCTGGAGAAATACACAAATGCCAGAGTCACCTCTCCTCCTTCTCCTCCCCTTCCCTCCCTCCCTCCTCCTCCTCCTCCTCCTCTTCAGGGATTTTTACTCCCAGGCTGATTTAAGGTGCTGTCAGCCAGTAAATTTTTTTGTAAAGGAGCTCCCATTGGGGGGGGGCCTCAGTGAGGGAAAACCACTTTGTCTGCCTCGGATGCGAACATTTGACTGTGATTTAAGATGCTAGAAGAAGAAGAGGTGAAGCTGAATAATCAACCCCGGGCTGAGTTCGACAGCGATTGCATAATAAAAAAAGAAATATATATATATCACTATTTTCCCTCCCCCTTGGCGCCGGTTTTTCCTCTGTCTGTCCTGGCTCCTCGATCCACCTTCCACCAAGAAGAACTCCTTCGCTCCGCGGATCGGCAGTCTGCCCGGGACCGGTTGAACTGAACCGATCCCCTGGCTCCGTGTTTCCGGAGAGAGCGGCGCCGGTGCAGGTGAGGAGGATGGCGGCAGAACGATCAAACCGATCTGCAGACTGATGGTGCTGCTCCGCTCTTTGCTCTCAGAGGTCTGTGATGCTTAGGTAACCTCATGGAGGGGCTGCGCCAGAAACTAAACCCCGACCTTTGACCCCATCACATTTCTTGTTCAGCTTACATACTTTTCGCCTTCTTCTTTATGAGTACGGATCCGTTCTTGCTCAAATTTTATTCTAAAACTTGCTTGTAACTTTGCAAAGAAAACTTAAAACTCAACTTTATTAAACTTTGATATATTTCTTACATCTGTCTCTACTTGAGTGTTTTATTGAGCCCATGAAAGGTCATGACCCACGGTGTCCCCTGAGGACGGATCACATAGGAGAGTGAAGCACTTTCCACATCCAGAAATCGATTTCATATCAAGGCATGGACATATCCACGGATATGGACATGGCCACGACTGCACCGAACCTCGCGGCAAACAACAGCTTCAGCCGTAGCTCAACACGTGATGAGCCTTGAGTCCACACTGTAAAGTCCCAGGTCGCCTCTTCCCTCTGCAGAGGCCTGACGGTCGTCCGGCCGCATCGCCGGCAACAAGGAACTGGTTGTGTTCGATCAGAAGAACTTAGGTTGTGCAACTGGTTTTCGATCGGCCTCAAAGGGCACGAGTCGCTCCACTGCTCGCTGACCTCTGCTAGGATCCCCCCCCAAAAAACCCGCCGAGATCAAATTCGAGTCACTAATGCCTTTCGACAGAGGGACTCCAGGATCTGCGTCCGTCTACTTGGACTCAATAACACGGGATTATGCTCCCTTTCGGCCGCTGGTTTCCTCCGATGAACGTCGTCCGGCGTTGCTGAGACAATTGCAGTCCAGACTCTTCTTGTTTTTGGTTCCCCGATGGTGAAACGAGATACCAAGCGTTATCAGAGCAGGAGGTGTCCTTCTCCATCTACAAGAAACTCTCTAAGACTCATCGTTCCTGGGAACACGTGTGCTCCAAACACCTCTGACAACCTAACGGGCCGAACGTAGCCATGTTTACTTCTTTACCTGATCTCCTTGCAATTGTACTTATTGAACAGATTTAGCAATCGGCTCTTACTCCAAGGTCTCTGATCCTCTAGTGCCGTCGCTCATGTTTAAGTCGCTTCGGATAAAAGCTTCAGCTAAAATGAGTAAAAGTAAATGAAAATGTTGTTGACATTGAAATCAGTCGGGGTTATAGTCATACCGAACAGTCACATCGGATGGTCGGTGGAAACCCGGAATGCCACATGAATATACTGTTGTATTTATTGTACTTACGTCATGGCCTTGGACCCTTCACCGTAACCTCGGCTCCTTTCCCACCTTTCTCCGCACCGCTGACCGATCCCGGTGTAAAGTGGCTGTGCATGTCGGATCGTCGTTTTTTTTGGAAAGTCACAGAAATGGTCGTGGATTGGAGGAAGGATCTCAGGGCTCCTGCAGGGATGCAAAAAGTAGTTAAGAAAATCTTTTGTGAAACACGTTGTCATGCAGCTTTCTGTATCAAACATACTAGATAAATTTATGTTAAATTATATAATGTATATGAAGTTTTATCATTACAAGCAGTAGTATTAATATTACTATGATAAAGACTATGTACACACAAATAAAATTGGTTGTTAGTACTAATCACTCAAGAAATAATTCAAGGTTTTCACCAATGCAGGTCAACGAGACCTCAACATTAAATCTAAAAAAACATCACCAAGTGGAAAACATTTTCCTTTGTATTAATGGATTTGAGTTTTTATTCTCTGAGCTGTGACATTGTGGGAAAACAGCGTCAGTCAAGGCTACGCTTAATGATTTTAGTCGGCGCGTTGGCACTAATGAGTAGTCATTTTCCTGTGTGAACATAAAATGTATTCAAATAGCGAACTGTGTCATTCAGATATAGATAAAGGCCTTTAAACCCAGACCTTTGTAGTTCATGTCCACCTCAAACTGAAGCAGTAGACTGCTCGTGAAATTCAGTTGGACAAAAGGAAGTCTCTCTCTCTCTCTCTCTCTCTCTCTCCTTCCTTCTTTCATTCCTCTCAGGAGGAATTTAGTGCGATTTTCAGGCGCGAGAACGTGAGAGCACAAGAATCTCAAAAACCTAAAACCGGCCAGAGGTGATCATCGTTTCAGGGCTAAGTCGGACCATCCAGGATCTAAAGCCATGGCCCGAGGCCTCTTGATAAGTCGAGGTATAATCCCAGCGATCGCTGGGGCTTCCAGGTGTCAGACAAGAATCAATACAGCAAAACCACAGCAGCACTGAGTCATAGTGTTCAAACAAAAGAAAAAAAAAAAGCCTCTGAATGACTCCAACCTCCACCTCTCAACACGATGAGACACTGAAGATTTCTACACCTTCAGCCGGAGGCTTCCAAACCCGCGGCTCAGGGGCCCTTCGGCTCCACGGTCCACCGGTTATTACATGTTGCTGCTGAGCCACGTTCAGGCACTTGGGGATCGAGGGGGAAAAACGACCGTCTAGTTTCATAGGAGTAGGTTTAGGGGGTTGAAAATACATAAACGCCTCCTGGGAAATCAGGGGATTTGCAGCTGATGGATTTTCTAAACCTGACTTTTAACCCTCTGGATCTGGTCTTGCTCCACATGCTTGATATCTTTTTTTTTTTTTAGTCTGGTTCCTCCCTTTGTCTATTTAACAAAGTTTAAAGCTGCAAGGATCCAAAATGCAGGAAGAACAACATGTAAAGTTTATGTATCTTTAGTCATAATCACTCAGTTTTTGGTTGTTTCACTATTTATTCGAGCAAAACAAGCAGAAAAAAATGTAAGAAATAAAGCTATAAATAATATAATATTTGGTGATTTTATTCCAGCCTTTTTCGTTGAATGTCTCCGTAGGAAAACCGAAAATATCAATAATTCACTATTTTGACATTTGCTTTCAAAAAATGATGGCGACAGACACAATTGAGATCGTGTTTCAAAGCCCCTCATCAGCATTTTAAACTGGTTTTCTCAGCTTGTCTCCACATGGCTGTATGAATAAATAAGACACCTTCACCGTTTTCACCAGCGAGTGGACGGACTCCAGAAACATCTGCAGTCAACATCTGTCGTATTTGGCGACACTCGTCACCTCAACCCGGAATCGAGCCAGAATTTAACTGATGCAGATTGATGCAGATTGTGTTTTCAGTTTTCACTCTTTAGCTCTAGGCTGCTTTTTTTTTTTAGCTCTAAGATTGGATGTCTCTCGCCCGAAATGCACCCTGGGAGTCGTAGTACAATAACTTGGACTGGTGACGAAACCTGGACAGTTTCATGTATCTTCTATACCTTTGACCGGCTCCAGCTGTGAGTCAGTGTAACACTGTCAATGGGAAAAATGGAGGAATGATCCCACTCTGCATCTCTGCTATATCTGTTACATCTATTATCTCTAATCTAATCATAACCGTTTCTAACCCCTAGATCTTATCATCGTCATCATCTCTATATTTGACCAGAATCATTATAATCTCATCCCTACAACCAAGCCACCGGCCTCGGGCGCTCCCCGGTTCTGCCCTTTCATTCCGAACCTTGTGAATTCCTGCGGCCCCTGAAGGCGTCGCCGCCGCGCCGCCGCTCTGCGCTCCGATTGGCCGTCGGCGGCGGTGGGCGTGTCCGCCGGCGGAGTGCGGAGACAATAGACGGCGGCTCCGGAGCGACTCGGCAGCGGCCGGAGCGCGACGGACGGCGGCGGGGAACCGGGACGAGGCGGTCTCCGGAGAGCTTCGGGTCTCGGCTCCTGTGGAGGATCTTAAACAAACAAACAAAACAAACAAAACAACGCAAAACCAAAAACAAGACGATAGAAATCAAGGACCGAGGGACGCGCGTCGGTTCCTCCGCCGGTCGAGGACTCAGGTGTTGTGTCTGGATGGGTCGACATCACCCGGGCAGCGCGTCCTGAAAGGTAAGATCGGCTCCGGGGGTCTGGTCGCGTCCGGGACCAAACGCTGGACTGAATCGGAGCCGCCTTCTCCTTCTCCTCCTTCTCCTCCTTCTAAACACACCTCCAGATGTTTTCGCACATCTGGCCCCAGACGCCGCCGTGTGTGTCTCTCGCCTTTTCCCTGCGCCGCCGCGTTCGCAGAGCTTCGTCACCGCCGGGCCACCGCTGCTTTGGCTCCTTCCTGGGGGGGATTCACGCTGTCACTCACCCTCATTTAGAACCGTGGATTTTATCTAATAAATCACGCGTTTTAATCTTCATACACACAATAAATAATAATAATAAAAAGTTACAACCATGTGCAGCTTGTGACAAACCACTGAGCAGAACAATGGGGCTGATGTGGAGCTATTGTGTCCCAGCTACACATGATGTGTGTGTGTGTGTGTGTGAGTGTGTTGATTTTTATTTGTGCATTTTATTGATCACACGTCCTGCATGCGTTTACACGTCAGTGCGCGCGCACACACGCTGCCACACAGGTGCTGCAGATATAATGGACATAAAGGCAGCTTTGTGTCTGATCACGCTTAGCATCCTTCTGGCATTTTGTTTGTTTGTTTGTTTGTTGTTGTTTGTTGTGCTGCCAACGCTGACCCTCAGCTCTCCATGAAGAGATCTCACACACACACATATCTATTTATTTATTCATGTATTCATTTTTTGAGGGGAACTCTCTTCGTCTTGAGGGAAAAACAGCAGGATAAGAAGCAATTAGAAGTCTCTCACCGGGCTGCAGGGACCCTGCTCCCATGGGCTCCCCGCAGCGATCAATCTATCGATTGATTTGTCGATGGACAGGAAATCAATCACAGATATTCTAACACTCGGTTACTCGGATTCAGTAGTTTCTTGAGCTTAAGTAGTGAAATAACACCAAATGTTCTCTGGTCTCAGGGAGAATTCTCTGCTTTTCTTTGTTGTTTAAACCGAATACGTTTCGGCCTCTTTTCGTTTGAGCTAAAAGCAAAATTTTCCCTGTGTGAGAAGCTGAAATTATAGGATATTGATGATTTTGACGGCTGTCGATCAGTCGACCGACAGTAAAACAGTCAGCTGTTGTTTTTAGCCTCTGCCATTCTGTTGGTTTTGGCTGAAATCTTTTTTGTTTCGGCTTCATAATTGAAAAAACTTTCCGTTTTTCATTGTCACTGTTCACCATAAGCTGAATATCTTCAGGTTTCCTTTGAACGAGGCTTTGGCGTTGTTAATTCGCTTGTTCGGTCCAAAACCACCGGAGCCCAAACATATTTAACCTACTGTGATTATAGGAGGAAGAGAAGCAGCAGACTCTCATGTTGGAGAAGCTGAAACCAGATGATGTTCGTTTTTTTTATAATCGGTATATTCATCGTTGGACAAAAGAACCAGCAGCTCCTTTATTAATTTGTCATATCAGTTGCTTTTCAGGCAAAAACTTCTCTGTTTTCTAGCTTCTCCGTTGGAAAGATCTGCTGCTGCTCATCTTTGTGGTTCCTTGTGAAGTGAATAATTTCAGATTTTGGACTTTGGTTCGAGCATAACAAGACATTTGTAGACGCCCCCATGAGCCCTGAGGAGTTTTGATCCTTGGGCTGCAAACTCACAATGGATTTCATCATCAGTTAATCATTTGGGTCGTTCAAGTTCGTGGCGACGTCTTCAGCATCGGCCCGAAGCCCAAACGCTCACTTTACCGTCGTGGGACAAAAGAAAAGCGGACAAAGCCAGAGAATATTCAGCATTTTTGGTTGGAAAAATAACTGGGAATCATCATTTACCAAATGGTTGCTGTCGATTGGCTAATCAATCAGTCAATGTCCATCCTGATTACGGGCTCCTGGCTGAAACAGTCAATCGATTGAACGATCAATTGATTAATCAATTAATCAGTAGATTTATGGATAATGGGAATGATCATTGTCTGCCTGGGTTTTTTCTTCTCTCATTGCCCTGATACATGTGTACACACAGCAGCAGCCCAGCAGACTGGGGGAAGGGGGGGGATTAAAGCAGACAAAAGGGGGGGGGTCAACATTACCTCCTGTATGGGGGGGGCTCACAGCGGCAGAGACGGGCTGGCATCAGAGCCGCCGCCCCAGTGATGAGCCGCCACCGCCGCCAGGGCACAAAGCCCCCAGTGTTTGAAGATGCCGCGGGCCGAGCCGGTCAAAGCCCGGCCCGCTTTGATGTGCTCCACAGCTCCGTGAGCGCTGTGGGAGCCGGCCACCGAGGGGGGGGGGTTGGGGCCGCCACACAGGGAGAGACACCGTCCTCAGGAAGGGGCTGGGGGGTGGGGGTGGGGGGGTAAAAACATCACCGGGGACAGAGCTGCTCGCGGGGCTGAAATAATCCTGCGCCAGTTCGGTTGTACCTCGGCGGAGGCGGGGGCAGAATAACATTTCACCGCACGCGTCAGCTCACCGGCCCCAACTTCAATAGGTAACAATAACAGGGGACGGGGGCTAAAAGGTCCACACGGGGGGCTGGGGGGGCAGCTTCCTGTCAGCCTAAGTTAAAAAAAAAAAAAAAAAAATCATGAGCATTTCATCCGTCTGCCAAACTGAGGCCAATTTTCATTTGAGGGATTCTTATTCAGCTTGCGATAATTCCAGCTGCAGATGGATCACAACGATCCATCTCCTCCTCCTCCTCCTGGGGCCAAAGGTTCAGTGGGTTCAGTTGCCCCCCCCGGGGACACGGGGACAGACAACCGACGACCATTGGAACCGGAGAAAACTTCAGTTCATCACGAGTTCAAGGGCCGAGTTTCGTTCCTGCTCATTTTAAAGATAAAAAGGCAGAAATGAGGCCCAGATAATTATTTACATAATCAACTGTTCCTCTGATGATTAATTAGAAAAATATTCTGAGTAGTTAATCTAAAAACAAGGTCTCATCTAAAAAGGTCTTGTTTTGTCCAAAGATTTTCCAACACGTCCTCACACTTAAGAAAATAATGATAAAATTTTACCTCTTTTCACCATTTTTTGCTTGGAAAGTGAGTAATCATGATCAGAATATTTACTGATGGATACAATGATGGTTTCAGCTCTGCCAAGTGTCAAAAGACTCCACTGGTCCTGCAGGTCCACAGCTCAGGTGACTCAACCACCTGCCAGACCGGAACAAGTCAGGGTCCAGTTCTGTTGGATCCGTGACTCGGACTCATACTCTGTTTCGATACTCGAGCAACATCAACGCACCATTGGTTCATTTTCAGTTTGTTTTAAAAGGAACTAGAGGCTCATCACATCGCCATGGCGATGGCGTCATGGCGATGTGATGAGCGGCCGGACCGCGACCATACTTTAAACTCGTCCTCCATTTTGATCTGAACCACAACTATGCGCTTGTAAAGATTCGTGACCGAATCTTTCACGGTTGTGACACAGCGTCTGTCCAGGGACACACACACACACACACACACACACACACACACACACACACACAGACACAGATTAATTCTCACATACACTCAGAAACACACACCTGCAAAGTTTTGTGACTGTATCTTTCACAGTTGTGAGGCTATTGTGGAGATAAAATCTGTCACACACACAGACACACACAACACACACAGATACACACAACACACAAAGATACACACAGACACAGATACAAACTCACACCTGCCTGCTAGCTAACGTACTCAAAACCACCTCTGTGTTAGTTCCTGCTACAGTGGATGTCTGCAGTACCACATTAGGCCTTGATCTCTCTCTCTCTCACACACTCACACACACACACACACACACACACACACACACACTAGCTGAGAACGATACCAGCCTCGCCGTCACAGCTGCTAAATATCACAGAATATAGCTTTTCTGTCGGAAGACATGTGACAGTGTTTGGATTCCACTTCAAATCAGAATCCCCTTTGCAGGGGATGTGAGCCGAGGCGATGAAGCCTCTTCCTTTAATACTGAGGCCGACGCCGGAACACTCGAGCGTATGTGAATCGGACGGCTCCGATCTCATTTCCTCCGTCTTGTTGCGGTGTTAGCGAGCCGGATGCTGCCCATCCTATTTCCCTATTTCCCTGTTTTCAAGCAGCTTCTGGGGGGGGGGCTCGCAGCACGGCATGAGTGGGACACGTACGCAGGCGTTCATGCATCTCTTCACTGGTTCCACAAAATCTGGGCAGTTTTCAACACCGAAAGGCCAAGAACCAGCTTGTAGTCTGGTCCAAAAAATGGAAGCTGATTGCTGGACATGATTATTGATGTTTTGTTTTTGTTTTTTTAATCTCCTCGGCTTGCTTGTTTGCTTGTCTTCAGAAGGTTAAGAAAAAATGCGGTTTGTGGTGTTATGATGGATCCAGACGCATTTCAAACGAGACTAAGATCCTATGGGTAAAAGGTTTCCTATTCAGGTATTTGGTCATAAAGCTCAGCACTGGACTTTGCCTAATGATCACCTAGATCTCCAAAGTTATTAAAATCCATTCTGAGGGGAACGCGATGATGTGCATTAAACCGATCATTTCAGTCGTTTTTTTAAACAAATCAGTCAGAACCACACACGTGGAGCTCACGGTGGCGCTAGAGGAGAATTTGAGGGATTCGCCGAAGTCATTAGTGTTCATCCTCTGAAGACCATGAATGTCTGGACCAAATTTCAAGGCAATCGATTCAGGACTTGTTGAGATATCTGAGAGATTTGTGCCGCTAGCCCGGCGAAAAACATGTTCTATTTTGCTGAATCATGAAATGCGTATGAAGAAAATATAGCTCAAATTACACCTAAACTTTAATTGGACAAGATAAAAGTTTACCAAGTTGTTCGCCCTCTCCTCTTTCTGGAAAAACATTCGCAGACTTTTAAAAGATGTTTTTCTGTGAGCCAAGTTTGGGCTTTAGGCTGTTGCGCTTGTTCATAAAGTACTTTTTTTTCAGTTTGTTGACGCATTGATTTAACTTTACAAATGATTAATTGGGCGCTGATGTTTTACAAGTGGATTTTGGCCCGAGCACAAACGAGGTGGCAGAGGCTGTTTTTCCTGCAGTCTTTAGTGTGTGTGTGTGTGTGTGTGTGTGTGCGCGCGTGTGCAGTTTCATGTTTGCTAAACAGCAGGAAGACTGTTAGTCAGCACTTTTCTCCGGTTTTGCCATATTTATTGACGGTCACATGCAGCATCGTGTATTTATGTCTGGTAGTAAATTTCTCCGTTATCCAACATGCGAACGTCAGCTTCTCTGTTGCTTTGTGTGAGTTTTTAACGGAGTCTTTGGATCTGAGAAACCCGGGACATAGCGGCAATGATCAGAACATGTACCGCGATCTCAAAATCTATCCTAAAACTAACTGGCTGCAACTGCAGGGACTGGAGAAGAGGAACAGCCGCTCTATGTTCTTTTGTTCCACTTCAAACTCTGGGAAGCATTATTCTGCACAAGCTGCTGCTGATTCTCTGGCTTTTTCGGGGACACCCGAGAGCTTTGCATTGCAGTAATCAAAGTCTGCTTGAACTGAAAGCTTGCACAGACTTGTCTGTGTGGAAGGGGGAGAAAGAAATGTACTGACCTTTTTAATTGAGTTCGTTCGCTGCGAATAGAACATTAGACCAGTCAGTCACAAATAAATTTCTTTCCAGTAGTGCACTGGTTTATTTCTCCTTATGTAAAGGCTTTTAGCAGAGTTGGCACATGTATTTTTATCATCAGAATAGGTTGGGCTACTTATAAACCATCAATTTTCATTTTTTTTACTATACATGATTGAGGGCAGTTTTGTGTGGGGAAAAAAGAGGAGTGCACTATAAAATAAATGTGTAATGGTTTTAGCACTGCTATAACAACTCTTTGTCTTACTTTGGACTTTTAGAAATAGAGTTCCCGAAATGTGGATTCAGTAAGTAAAACTGGGGGCTACAACTTCATTTTTGTTCAGACAGTTGCAAAGAGGCATCATTAAAAGTGCAGAGAATTACCTGTTAATGGTCCCTGTTTACAATGTACACATGGCTATTCTGATCCTGAAGAAAACAAAAAAACATGATGATTGTCAGGAAAGGAGAATTAAAAAAAAAGATATCTAAGTGTATTCATGGATGTTTATTCCCGAGATAATTTTATCCTCTGGATGTGTCAGTTGCACTGTTGTCGTGTGTGTGTTCTGATATGACTGAGTTATTAAGTACAACAGGTGTTTTGAAAATTCATGGGAAGCTTTTAGTCTACAAGGAGCAGTTGAAACCATAAATCAGATCAACCATTAGTTATGCCACCTGCTCCTGTTAATGCAGGAAGATGGAGAAAAAACAAGGTCATTAAAACACTGCAAGCTTATCACCCACTGTGCTGGTGCTGCTTTTCATCAGCAAGTGTTCCCCTCAGTTGGACCCGACCTTTTTCGGCTCCACCCGTGTGTGGTGCAATTGGCGGGTAACAATGGGGGGGTTGGCTGTTCTCCAGCCGTGCCTCGATCACGGGGCGAGAGCACCTCCCCCCCAGGTCAGGAGGGAGAGACAGGGCTCGGTGCTGCCTCCAGGGAGCAGCCGTCGCTCGGATGCCCGCAGAAGGAGCGTGGCGAATAGAAGATGCTGCTAATTAGTGCTGGTTGCGACTTCTTTTCATCTCCGTGCCCTTTGATATGATGGCAGCCTTGAGCGTACGTCTGTGCTCAGGAGGTTACACGGTTGAGAGGAGGAAACTGGGCGTGAAGCCGTACAGGCTGCACGCGTACATGTCGAGGTTTCCCTGGTTAAGTGAAGCCAAGAGTAAAAACTAGGAAGCAGTAAACATGTCGTCCCACTGAAAAGATGCAGCCCTCAGTCAGTCAGTCAACAAAATGGTGCCTTTGTCTTGTCCTTTTCTTGAAGCGCCTCTTGTCACAGTCAGTTCAAATCAGCATTAATGCAGAATAAAGTGATTGAGATGAAGCTTTAACAGCATCCGTGATACTGCAGATGATGCACTCATCATCGTTCGGCTGAGTAATTTAAAAAGTTGACAATGTTTTTCCTTTCATTGTATCCAAAACTTGGCGGAAATTTTAACTGATTTTCCAGAAAACTGCCGGAAGAAAAAAAACGATTAAACGCATGTTTCCGTTTCCTACTGTAACTATTAGGAGCTGAGCAAGTTGAGATTAGCAGGCGGCGGTGGCGGTGGTGGTGGCGGCGGCGGCGCAGGTTATCCAGTGAGACGCCATTAAACTTTGATGACGAAATGTTGTATTCATTTTAGGAACGCTTTCCTCGGCATGTGTCCGCTCATGACGTGTAAATCCAAAGATTTACATGTATTTCTCTACGTTTCCATTGCACATGGATTCAGCGTCTTTTCCACCTCAGGTGAGAGTGAAGACTTTTTCTTTGCGATATTGCTTCTATTTTTCACGAATTTGCAACGTTTCCACTCAGTTTTTTTTGTTTTTGTTTTTTAAGCTTGAATTGAAAATGCACACAAAAGCGGGTTAAAAGGAATCACACTTATGGTTGATCATCAGAGTATTTTCTGAGCTTTAAATGCAGCATGAGGGCCTTGTTTGCCAAGTTGTTTATGCTATAAAAAAAACCCCAAAAACCATTCGGATGCATGGGGGATGCGAAGCTTGTTTGAAAACCAGGTTTAAACAGGTCCATCCATTGTCATTCTGGGTGGATTACGTGACACCTGTA
Organism: Istiophorus platypterus; assembly: GCA_016859345.1. NCBI lineage: Eukaryota > Metazoa > Chordata > Actinopteri > Istiophoriformes > Istiophoridae > Istiophorus > Istiophorus platypterus. The sequence continues at coordinate 3,033,001 of CM029112.1, read as the reverse complement.
GAAACGAGCCACCAGGTTCCCCTCACGGACCTTTCAGTGTTATTTGAAAATGCTGAGCACGGAGGTGGGAAGCACCCCCCCCTTTAAATCCAATCAGAGGTGTCTGACAAGCGACTCTTCACGCGTATGGGCACGATGCCCGGTTTCGTTCACTGCGCTGATGCAGATGTCCTCACTTAGAAACTAGCTGGAATTTTGAATTTAATAAACATGGAGTCACAGAACCAGACTGTGAAACCGGAGGAGGCAGCAGGTACCTTCTCCCTCTGGTCGCCCCCCCCCCCCCCGTGTTTTATTGACCTTGTCGGGGGGGGGGTGAGGTGGACCAGTGACTGACAGCTGGTTGGCTCCTCTGGGTTCAGCTGACTCCTCATTTATTTTATATCTATATACTTTTTATCTGCTTGTCCTACTTTTATGCTGAGCGCGAGCTCTTTGTGTCCAGACCCATTTTCGTGTGCCACTTTCTCTGCAATCAACCCAGTTTTGCTTTGTGAGCTTAACCTTTTGTAAACATGTCATGGTTTTTTATTTTTATTTATTTATTTTTTCAGTTTTCGGATTTAGAGTTTGCTCAGGTTCCCGAGGACGGAGGGGGGCTGGTGATTTATCAGTGTCGCCCGTGGTTTTAAAAGACTTGGCGGGCGGCGGCTTTGTCGGAAGAGCAACTGCCGCATGTGTCACGTTTCTGACGAATGCTCGCAGTCGGCGACGACCCCGGCGACAGCCACAGTGCGTTTCCTGTGACTCCTTCACAGTAAAAGCCACACTTCCCCCAGTGCTTTGCCAGCCTCTGTACTCTGTCTCCCCAGTCACTCTGAGACGTTGGCCACCGACGTTGAAGGGCGACGGACGAAATGGCAGCGGACGACAGTGTTGTTTGGCTTCTTGTGGAAGCAGGAGTGAGAGGAGGAAGAGGAAGAGGAGGAGGAGGAGGAGAGTGAGGAGGGTGCAACTGGAGTCGAAACAAACCAGAAGGAGGAGGATCATTAATCATGGGGATCAATAATCAGGAGGATCAGTAATCACCTGCAGGAGATTGGCTTGACAAATAGCAATTCTTTTTTCCTCCCTTCACATCCAATTCGACTCGTTGGCACTTTTATTTTGGCGGGTGTCAGCATGGCAACCCCCCCCCTCCTTTGGTTTGGGGATTAGAACCGAATTACCCTCAGTCTCAGCTACAAGAGGGGCAGGTCAGAAGCGTCTAGGTCTGCAACCAATTATTGATCTATAGCGATTTGCCTGTCGAGTTATTTCTTCAAATTATCCGTCAATTCATCAAAAAATGGTGAAAAAACAGGCTCCTGAGTCCAAAGGCGACATCTTAAAATGTCCCAAGCCCAGAGAAGTTCAGGTCCCTTTGGCACCAGGAAAAGACAAAGAGCTGGAATACGATAATGTTTGGATTTTTTTTTTTTTTTCACGAATCGTGGTTTAAAACAAAAAACGATCAATCGACCAGCAGAAGAGTTGCAGTTACACTTTGGTTTGTAACCAAACATTTACACAATAAAACAATAAAAATGAAACTACATAGTGTGACATTCAGGGACCTTTTCCTCAGTCAGAACATGGAAATGAAAGTTTATTAAACTGTTTATTAAAACATGAATTTATCTATATTTATATCCCATTTCTGTCAGTACTAGCTATCTGTATGTAACAATAATTCTTAGTAATTATTAATCACTAATTAATGGTATTAATCAGACTCAGACCCATGTATGGAACACTGAACAGGTCCAGGGGCCTGAGGGAGTCACGGGGCCCCTGGACCTGAGCCTCTGTGTGAAGTGTATGTTAATATTTCCTGTTTGAAAGTAACAAACTCTGTCAAAAGACCACAAATAAAATAGGAAAAAAAAGAAAAAAAAATTTAGTATTTGCTAAAATCAACACATTATGAGTCAAAGCTTCTTTTGCAGATGCTCTAATTTTGGTCATTGCTGCTAAAATGTGTTTGTGACATTAACTCTTATTTTTTAGGTGCTCATTTATTTGTGTATTTTAATTTTGTTGGTACTGTTTGTAGGTTAAAGACCGAAATAAATAGAAATTGTAATTCAGACTGCAGGGCTGGGGGGCCAGCGTAGCGGAGCCGTTAGCTTGGCTCTAGATTTCAATTCTAGTTGCTGCATAAAATCCCAAAAATCACAGTGTAAACAAACACAGGCCAAACTTTGTCTTTCGGTCTCTGTCTATTTCCTGGAGCCTGAGGTTACGTAACAGTCGGACTCGAGAGCGTTCTCGTTTCCTCCGAGGACCGTGGCCCCTCCTGTGTGTGAGGCTGCAGCACAATGGTTGCGCTCAGTGTTATGGTGGGGGTGGGGGTGGGTGGGAATGGGAACCTGGGTGGGAGCCGTTCCACATCCTGACCCGCACTTTCCTTCCTGCTCCTCCCGTTTACGCAGGAACTCCTGTCTCCAGACCGGCCCTCAGCCCTCCCGGCCCCCACGGCCCCACGCTGGGCCCCCCCTCCCAGATCCCGCATCCCTCCGAGAGAATGAACCCCTCGCCGCACGGCCCCCGTGCCTCCGTCGACATCCTGGAGGAGCTCCAGCTGATCGCGGCGCAGAACCTGGAGAAGCTGGACATCACCAAGTACTATGAGGTTGTCCGGGAGCTGGGCAAGGGCACGTACGGGAAGGTGGACCTGGTCATCCACAAGATCAGAGGTAACAGCCAACCGGCCGCCTGGTCCCATCCGTAGAAATCAAGGGCTCAGTTGAAGAAATTTGAATATTTTGGAGTAATGCTGATGTATTTTTACACTTTAGAGCCTGGATTTTTTCATGTCTCCTGGGTTTTTTCTTTTAGTGCGTCGGTAAACTTCTGCCGCTGGTGTTTGGTGCTTTAACCCAAAAGATCGGGCCCAAGCTCCAACTGTGGTTGGAGTCCGATCCGTCTTTGGATAGAGCGGGGGCCAGTTTGCGTGTCGGGGTTTTGGCCTCGCCGTCGGAGACGGGACGCTGCCCGTCCTCCCGCCGCCCTCCCGGCGCCAAGGGGTGTCTCATAAGGAATAGTCAGAAAGAGACCCAGAAACGAAGGCGTTCGGGTTTTTTTTCCCCGTCTGTTCAAACATGTTATCTGCAAACCTTTCTGACCTTTTCGATTCGGCTCCGACGTGTTTACTTTTAGAAAACGCCAGGACCCAGATTGTCTGGATTCACGAGTTAACCGCCAGAGGATGCGTCCGGCCTCTTCGCATTAAATCCAAAAAACGTCAACCATCTGCTCTGAGCCTCTTAATAGTCTCTATTCACGGAGATCAAACCCGAGGCCGCGCTTCCCATTTAGACACTGGGATGAATCCCGACCTCGCACTGCACCACGCCACGCGTGCCGGGCGGCCTCGCCATTGGCATGGGCGGCGCCTGCAATCCCTCTCTCGGAGCCGACAGGGGCCAACGCCGTGTCCCCGGCCTTCGAGTCGCAGCCACGCACTCGTGCATTTCGAATCAGAGGAACAAGTCGTGAGTCGAACGCGCCGACGAGTTAAGACGTTAATGTTTCCTGTTTGAGCGTCTCAGAAGAACCGGATCCTTAGCAGTCTTTTAATATTCATCATCCAGTGAGCAAATCCAGTTTAATATTTATATGCTTTCGTTTGTTTTTTCTTTTCTCTCCGTATCAACAGCTGCAGCAATCTGAGGATACAGAAACATTTAACGAAAATGCAGTGAGACTAGTGAAGCCCCAGCTCTGCTTTAAGAAAACAGACACTGCATCTCTGGATTTCTTTTTTTCTGGATGGTTTCCTGTGATTATTCTGTATAAAATGTCTGTGTCCTTCCCGTTAACCGGACTCGTCTCATCTCTGGCTTTTTTTCTCTGCGAAGGCGCGTTTGCAGCCATAGATGTCGCTTTGCTGCAAAGTGAAGGCAGAGGGATTTTGAAAATACTTACATTATAAATCTGCTGGGGAAAAAAAAAAAAAAAAAGAACCATTAGGATTTTAATTCAGCGGCATTGGAGACTTTAATTATTCATGAAATTTTAAATGATTTTAATTAAGTTCCCCGCACGCATTCACGCCACCATGAAATAAATCCCCCAGACGCTTTAATAGGGGGGATGAAAAGAACAAGAAGAGAAGGATGAGGTCAGGCGTTACGTAACTGCTTCCTGCCCCCCCCCTCCCCAGGCACAAAGATGGCCCTGAAGTTTCTGAGGAAGAAGACCACCAAGCTGAAGAGCTTCCTGAGGGAGTACAGCGTCTCCCTCTACCTGTCGCCCTGCCCCTTCATCATCAACATGTACGGCATCGCCTTCGAGACCGACGAGTACTACATCTTTGCCCAGGAGTACGCCGCGGCGGGGGATCTGTTCGACATCATCCCCCCTCAGGTGAGACAAAAAACAACAACAAAAAGCAAACAAACAAAAAAACCCCGAAAGTGTCGGTACCTGGTCCGAACGGGCCACGAGGTGCATTTGGTTGTGAACGCGACGGCGGCAGATAAAAACACCGGACCTGAGCGAGGCCATGAGGCGTCCGTAAACGGAATAAACAAAAAATGTCATATTTGCATCATGTTTTCTCCATTTTTGAGCCCTCTACGACATTTTGTCGCGCTCTCTTCTTCTGCGACAGTTTAATGGAACCCAGTGGGAGAGTTAGCACCACCTACTGGTTGTCCTGACGAAACGACTCCTTAAAATTTGTACAACAGCAGCGGATGGAAATGTGCATTAATTTGCGTTTTTTGGTTTGTTTTTTTTTTTGTACGCATGTTTTTGTTTACAACACAAATGTGTTTGTGCCACGTTTGGATGTAAAAATTGTCCCCTTGAAATTTCACATTTCCTCGCTCGGTTGATCAACGAACGAACGTCCGGAACCCGAAAATGACAAAGTGGAATTTCAACCGGGAGGCGTCACTTGACGGCAAAATGGGGAAAGTTACAGTAGAAAGAAAGAGCGGAAACTTAATGCTGACTCTGCAGAGGCAGACCATGCCGGTTTTAGCGGACCTGGGTCAGGATGCCGAACCCAACCCGTGAGAAACGGGAGGACTTTGTAATAATGGAGATAGAGGATATTAAAACTGCGGATCAGCGGTTTGTTATTTTCAATGTTCTTTTTCCCGCCAAAGTCTCAGTTTGGGGCAGTTCCAGAGAAGGTGTCTCCGTCGGCCAAAATTAGCTGTGAAGTTTTAATTTTTGCGGATTCAAAACCTCCTTTTAATTTTGCTTGATGACGACAATCAATATGTAACCGGTTCCGCAGAAACTTCTGGAGAGATAAAACATGAAACACTACACCTGGCAATGAAGAGACGTTTTGTCTTTCGCTCACAACCTGGAAACACACATGTAAACGTTAAATGAATAAGCTAAAAGCCGTTGTTGCCATTACATCCGTATTTCTGAAAATACTAAACGTTCTTTCTTTTATCTTGTGTTAGAAAAACTATAGTTGATTATCTCTTAATCCCCCCAATATTGGAGATTATCCATTGAGTGCAGGTTGGCGTGTCTGCCGGTTTTGGCGGATGCTTTTTGCCGCCACCTGCACCAAATCATGGCATGAAAGAAAAAACACCACATGGCAGGTTCAGGAGGCTTAAATCTATCTTGACCCGACTCGGCCAATGTGGGTCCGTTTTTTGCGCGGAGTTAACCTGTAACACGGCAGTGTCCCGTGCGCGTGGCCTCACTGCTGTGCTGTCTCTGTCCAGGTGGGACTCCCCGAGGCGGTGGCCAAGCGCTGCGTCCACCAGGTGGCCATCGCCCTGGACTACCTGCACTGTAAGAAGCTGGTGCACCGGGACATCAAGCCCGAGAACATCCTCATCTTCGACAAGGAGTGCCGGAAGGTCAAGCTGTCGGACTTCGGCATGACGCGACGCGCCGGCTCGCCGGTGAAGCGTGTGAGTGGCACCATCCCGTACACGGCGCCCGAGCTCTGCGACGCCTCGCGGCACGAGGGCTTCTGCGTGGACTACAGCACGGACGTGTGGGCGTTCGGCGTGCTGCTCTTCTGCATGCTGACGGGGAACTTCCCCTGGGAGAAGGCCATGCCCAATGACGCCTTTTACGAGGAGTTCGTCCGCTGGCAGCGCCGTCGGACCGGCGCGGTGCCATCGCAGTGGCGCCGCTTCACCGACGAAGCCCTGCGCATGTTTCGCAGACTCCTCTCCATCGATCAGGAGCGCCGCTGCTCCGTCAAAGAAGTCTTCAGCTACTTCAACCAGTGCTGGATGCTGGATGCGGAGAATGGGAACGGTGGCGGTGGGGCCGGCGGCGGAGGCTTGGCGAGCAGCGCACCCCCTCTGGACATCAGCTCATCCTCGTCCGAGGAGGACGTGTTAGTGGACAGACTGAAGCAGCAGAGCCTGTCGCCCGCCTGTGCGGTGGCGAAGGGAAACATCATGATGGACACCCACTACTCCTCCGTGTCCGCCAACAGCTCGCCCTCCTCCACCGGCAGCTACGAGCGCGTCAACAGAGAGAACAACGAAAGGGGCCGCATCTTGGTGGCCACGCCCATCGAGATCTGTGTGTAGACGCTGCCGCCACTTTTTTTGTTTTGTTTTGTTTTGTTTTTTTAAACAGGGCGACCTGCGACCGACACGCGAAGCTGCTGCAAGCAGAAGAAGGAAGGATGTTTTTCTCCGGGCGTGGAGGAATGAGGGAAAAAAAAAAAAAAAAGAGCAAGGAGGGAAAAATGTGGCATCTGGAAAGTGCCGACAGTCCGATGCGCGGAGTGGCTTTCGCTGCGGCTTTGACCGTTTCTGATGACGACGAAACTCCGAGGAAATGACCGGTCGAAGCAAACCGCACACCGTCGCCTCCTGAATGTGGTCTATACCTGGAACCCTGGACAAGACCTGGACTCGCTGTACAGGAAAAATAAGAAATGAAGGGAGAGCAAACAAAAACAAAAAACCAAACTCCCCCATCGTAATCCACGCTCAGGTGTTTGGGAGAAACTCAATCACTGCAAAAATAACCTGAAGGAAAAGAGAAGTTTGCGATCGGCCGATTTGTGCATAAAAGACCGATGGTACTATTGTGTGTTTATCGTAGCTAAATCATTTTCATGTTTGGTAGAAACATTTCTGTGAAGTGCGTGTTTTCTTGTTTCATTTTTATTTTTTGAGTTAAATTATTTATTTATGTCAGATGCAAATATTTATGATTTGTTTCGACTGAGCGGCACCAGGACTCTGAGGCTTGATTTGTTTTTCCTCTCTCTCTCTCTTTGAGAATTAAAAATTAAAATGAATGAAAATTTGAATTAAAAAAAAAGTAGACAGACCATTTTAGCTTTTCATGCAGCTTTTCTTTAAAATATTTGTCATCATGTTGTTGTTGTTGTGGCTTCTCATAGTGTTTCTCAGAACGTTCTTTTCCCGTTTGCCTGTGATGCCTAAACCCTCGATGACACTGGCGGATGAAGAGCGTTAATCCGGCGCCACTTCAGCCCGTTAAACTGGGACCAGCACTGGAAGCTGCTGCAGCCCAGTTACCAGCGAGAACGTTTCAGGTGATGAATTGACCGAAAATCACGTTTTCTTTGTGACCACGTACAGTTGTCTACTTCGCAGGAGAAAATAATACAAAACATACGATGAATATTCCTGATTTTTCTACTTGCATGGGAGATGAATGGATAGCGTACCTTTCACTGAGCAGTAAACAAATATCTACAAAGTGAGATATTTTGACTTTTTTTCTGCAAATCATGGAAATATCCTTTATGCTAATTATCCCTGAATAAAATTCTACACTTCCTGAAACTTAACTTCCTTCACAACATTTCATTACGTTTTTTTGTGGTGGAATTCATCAGAAAGCTGGTCAAAAGTGGAAAACACACACACACATACAAATTCCATTTGGGTTTGGGGATTTAAACATTTCAGGAAATTTATCTCCTGCTTTTGTGTTTTTCAGTAGTATTGCATGAATATTACTGTGGTGAACATTTCTTGAAATAAACAAAGATAAAAAAAAACAACACCAAGTGGTCTCTGTTCTTTTTTTCCCTAAACGCACAGTAACAGTTTAATATTTTGGGATCTCGCTAATTGGCTTTCTTGCCGAGAGACAGCAACAACTAGCATCCCCTTAGCATTATTAGCTTAATTTAGCAGAAAGACTGAAAACAGGGTAGAAGCTAGCTTGGCTCTGTCCGACAGTAATTCTTTAAAAACAAACTAAAAATTATAATTTGTAGTTTTAAAGTTTAAAATCTTTAAAGTTTCAAAGTTTTTAATATTTAGTTGCTACTAGCTGAGAAACAGTCTCTCACATGGCAACTTGTGAAACGGCAAATAGTTGCTTTCACAGTCCAGATTTTGTATGAAAAAAACATGAGATATAAGATGTTACTGAGCTTTATAGGTGATGAGGTGGTTTTTTTTGTTATCTCTGGATGTGTTTTCTTAATAAGCTAATGTTAAGCTAAGAGACCGGTGAATGGTTTCAATGTTCTCATCTAACCAGTGATGCCAGATGCTGAAAACTAAGTCTGTCTAAAAACTCGGATAGGAAAAATTGAGTCTTAAGCGAAGGCTGATTAAAGGTCTGTGCTGTGGTTCATGGTACGTACGTATGCGGATCGATTTCTAACTGTGCTAACAGGACCCCTGGTCTTCACCTGGAGTTTTATCTGTGGTGGTTCAGTGAAAAAAGATGCGGAGCAATTACAAAGAAACTGTAAAGGAACAGAGCTTGGAAAGGTCAGAGACGCGAAACAATCGCAGACAAGAAACGGCTACAAAGAGACGGGAAATGGAAAAGTGGGGACGCAAAACAAAATGCAAAAGGACGTAAAATGACCACAAAGAGACGCAAGACAATTACAGAGAGACGTAAAATGGCCGAGAAAAACAACAAAATGATGGGAAACAACCACAAACAGCTGCAAAAAATGTTCTCAGAGACGTAAAACGACATTATCGGCGCCGTTGGGGTACGATAAGTAATCAGGCTGGTTTCAAATCAGCTCTTTACCAATTCAATCCTACTGAGAAGAAAAAAAAAGCTACGAAACTGAAAATTATCCCACATTTCAATGGTCGTTAGAATTACTGACCGTATGTCGCGTAAAGATCTAAACTATGGAACAGATGTGATGGTTATTGTGCATCTGGCAAGACAAGAAAGAGAATTAGAGAACAAGGTAATGACATTTAAGGAAAAAATAACTGTCTCACGCTGGAAAATAATGTTTGCACCATGCAATGTGTCACTGAAATCTCTTCGTGGCGTCGTTCTAGAGTCTCAGGCGGCAGACAAGACGCTACAGGGAACAACGTTGCGTGCATTTATTCCGCCCGGGCGACTTCCCCCAACAGCCCCCCAGCTCGTTAAAAATGACGGGGAACTCGGGAAAGGGGGCCGGACTCCCGCCACGAGGTGGAAGGGCTCGGCGCCCGGTTCTCCTTCGGTTCCGATCAAACTGCGGGTTCAAAGTCGACTATGGTCAAGATAGGACGTTTTTATTCAACACCAAAAGAAGGAAAAAAGGAAACAAACCAGGCGAAAAACCCGGATCGTTTTTATGCGTCAGCTTCCAGCTTTGCTGCATGTCGGTCACTTAATTATGCCCCAATAAACTCACAATGCCCCGCAAAGTTGTGAAACCGCTGAGGCGTGTCCCTGGCTCGGCTGTAATGAGCAACGTCTGCCCCCAAACAAAAAAAGAAAAGAGATAGAGAAAAAAAAAGCTGGAAGCCAAATTACATAACGCTCCCTCCTGGGCGGGACCGGGTCTGGTTCAGAGGGCGTCCGAGAAAAACACCCATGCGCCGAGAGCAGATCAGCCGAGAGCGTCGTTTCAGAGGGGAGCGAAATAAAAACTGGAACCCGACTGCAGACGAGTGCATCGCGGAGAAGAACTGGGGAAGTGATCTTTGCAACGGAAGTACAGGATGAAGAAAATGGTCCGACCAGATGAAAAAGCGCGAAGAAGAGGGAAGAAAGGCGGTACCGGAAAGCGGGACCGGAGGAGGCTCTGGGTGCAGGTGTGGCGAAAACGAAGCCCAGAGTAGTCACCTGAGTGTCAGCAGGACCGGGACAGAGTCGAGGGTCTAGACCTGAGTCAGCAGCTCTGTTATGGCGCCGCGTCCAATGCACCCCCCCGGTCTGCTGACCAATCCCTGCTCTAGGTTCCGCGCTGTCGGTTAAAGGTGATCTAGCCTTTTTTTTTTCATCATTGATCCTAAAAGGTCGGAACAGTTTAAGGGTAATAATCCACTGATTATCATAAAACCCGTCGACAGAGCCACTTACCCTCTTCATCCCTTTAATAAATATAAAGATCACACTGTCTTTGATTTGCTTGTGTTTAACTTGCACTGATGCCAGTTTCCACCAGTTTCCTGATTCCATCACTCTTCTCCCTTTGGATTTAACTATTTAATCAAAGTCTTTTATTCAAAAATCCAACTGGTCTCCTGCTCAGCTAAAAACGATGCTCTCTGCCATGGTAACCGTATCGATATGCTCGCGGCGTCTCTGCCTGCCCCCACCCCCTCCAGCAGGTGAGAGCGACAAGTCTAATCTGGGTTCGGCGACGTGGCGCCCAGAGGCGAGAAACAACGGCCTGACGATGGCGTCGAAGACGAGGCGCGAAACGTTCCCAGGGAGACTCTATCATGGAGACGTGTTGGAAACAAGACTATTTCCGTACAAGGTTTTTTATTTGGGGGGGCTTGAAAGCAAAGTCTGTCAGATATTAACTGTTGTGTATTAAGTGCTGCAGCAGCACAACGTTCACATGTTCAGCTTTTTTCTCTGATAATTAAAAACAAAAACAGGATAAATTTGGCTTTTAACCAGACCAGACCAGACCAGACTCATTAACTGATGCCATCGCAGGTATAAAATGAGGCATAAGGGACAGAAACACGAGTTAACGACACAAAAAACACAAAGGACGACCAAGGCAAGACCGAAGACCAGGGCCTGAGTCAGGAAGGACGAAGGAGGGACCCCCGAGCGCTGCTCGCCACGATCACGCCACTATCACGCCATTATCTCGCCGTGAGCCAAGGAGTCGCCTCGATCAAAAGCTTTCCATCCAGGAGTTTCACGGAGGAAAAAAAGTAACGGGACTAAATTCAGGTTTCCGTCCACTGACGATGTGTGGATGTTGGGAGTCGGCTCATCGGGTAGAAACTAAACAGCTGCCGGCGCCGAACCCTCCAGCTGGCGCCGTTAGCACTCGCCATAGGAGGAGGAGACGGCTTAATTAAACGTCAGTTAAACCACAGATGTCGCTGGTTAATTGGATTTCTGTCGGCTAATCAGATGTCGCCTTCACACTTCCCATAAAAACCCACATTATTACGCTTTATTTTTTTTCCCAGGCAAAGCTAAACTCAACATGACCCATTATGAATCTTATAGATATCTATGTCTATATCTATATCTATATCTATATATATAGCTGTATTTAAAAGGTAATAAGACACTGGAAAGATGCATGGGACTGAATTTTAATGTTTCAGCAATTTTAAGCTTAAGCCTTAAATTTCTGATGTTAAAAAAAAAAAAAAAAAAAGGAAAAAGAAAAAATGCCAGTGTTGTTCTTTTCTAAATCTCGACCCCAAGAGAAAGACGGTTCTGTTTGTACTGACTTTTATTAAAGAACAATTATCTTTTTATTCCTCCAATAATAGAAATGCAGACATGAAATCAAACTCTAGACAATTTGGTTAAAATCTTAAAAAAAACAAACAAACAACACAATCAGTGCCCGTTTGTCGTCCGCCGTCAGTCCAGTGATGGTTCGTGGAAACAAAAGCAGGAGATCATACAGAGATATGACCGTCAAAGCTGCACTAGGCGACTTCAGCGCCGCACGGCAACGAGAGGTAGCGATATGTTAAAGGGCCATTCATGCAAATTTCAAAAGAAACACCCACGTTATCCCACTGACTCTGGTTTCACTTTATCATGTTATTTAGTTTAGTTTTATTTGCTGAGGATCTTCCACAGACTCATTTGGGCATTTTCTTGCCATAAGTCGCACTTTCTCCAGGTTTGATAAGGGAGTCAAATCTGAGCACACAATTTATGACTCATGCTGGATTTATGCTTCGGCGGTGAGCCCACGCCAGCGTGAGCCTTTAAACTTCTGCGCTGGCAATTGGCAATTACGTTTAGACACCAACGTGCCAAGTTTCCTCGCTGCTGTTCTTCCGACAGTTGTCGGCTTCGATTCGAAGACGACGGCGACTGAAACCGAGCTTTGATCTCGACAGCAGTTTTAGTTTTTCCCGAATTTAATGTGACGCAGAAACGAAAGAAGGCGTCAGAGGGGACAGTCTGTGCAACGGAGGCCAAGGGGGAGAGGCTCGAAATGCGACGTCACCGAGCTGACCAATCGCGGTTCTTGCGGTCTGTGTCGCCGTGACGTGTAGTTACATTTTATTTGGGACGTGCAAATCAGGCTGAGGTGAAGGATTCGACGCAGAAGTATAAATCGACCTTGTCACTTTCCGATGACGTTATCTCTGAAGTCAGTCACATATTAACGTCGCTTGGAAACTGTATTGAAAAGATGCTTCCTTTTATTGCGGAACCTGCCTGACAATTGTCATGTTTTTAAGTTTTCTTTGTTATGAGAATAATCCAGTGACAGTCGTCTGTGCATCCATTGGATCATTGCAAACAGGGGCTGCCAATAGATAATTCTGCATATTTAGCAACGCTTATCCACCAGAATGTAAACAAATACAGGCTAAAAGAATTTGGCTCAAGTTGTAGAAGCTCATAGCATTAGTCACTGAAATTGACCAACATTAAACTTTCTTTTTATATTTCCCAAATTATGGGAACCTGAAACCTGCAAATCAGTGTTTTAAAGTTGTGGCTGGAGGGAAGGAGGAGACGTGAAAACCTCTGCAAATAAAACCACTGACGCCACAACCAAGAATTAATTCCCTCATCATTTAAACTGGATTATTTTCTCAACTTAGTGATTGTTTTGTCTATCATATATCAATCAGTTGTTAAAAAAAGACACAAACTACCATTAAAATTCATATAGAGACTAAAGTGACATATTCAAATTCACTGTTTTGTCTGACCAACAATCCAAAAATAAAAAAAAGATTAAATTTACAATGTTAAAAAAGAGAAAAAGAGCAAATCCTAACATTGATAAGTAATTTTGTTGAGAATTCTCGTCAGAAAAAAGCTACTTAAACATATAATTATTAATTTTTTTTTTTTTGGTGAATCAATGTAAAATTTTCGCTCTAAAAGCCAAAATTATCTGAACCTCACCTGGGATGAGTGGGTTTTTTTGTGATTTGACTGAACTGACCCTTTAACTTTACAATTTTTTTTTTTTCTGAAATCCCTCTAACATAAAATCAGCAGTGACACCTGCATCTGTTTTCGGCGCCGAGCTCTCGCTGCCGTTTACGAGCAGTTCACTCCGTTCCCGTCAGTTTTTAAGGTTCCGGGTCGCATCCGGAAGCTTCTCTCCAGATGTGACCCGGAACGCCGGAGATGGATCCATCTCATTGTGGGTTAATTTACAGTTTGTGGCCTGGAGGGGACGCTCTCTCCTGCAGCCCCACGTTGTGATCTATGACATAAAATTCAATATTTCTCTCTCTGTCTCTCTCTCTCTCTCTATATATATATATAAATCTTGCTTAGTGCAGCTTTTATATTAAATTTATATAACCATAGTAGAAAGGGAAGAAGAACGTCTACAAACAGACATAAATAAACATTTGAAAAATGAAACTATAAAGTGCATTGTAGCAAACAGTGGCTGTGCATGCACCCCGACGAAAAATAAATTATGCTCATGGTTAACGTGACGTCCGATCGCTGACAGCAATAGAAAAGTAGTACAAAAAAACAGTAGAAAGAAAAGGAGTGGCCTTATATAAAGATATTATTTTCTATACAACAAATTAATAAAGCTTATTTAATCTCTAATATAATTAACACGTTCCAATAATAAACGGTATTTGTGACGTGGCTAGTCCAAGTGTGGGTCTTCAAGAGCAGGAATAAATACAGGCTTGCACACAGACACACACACACACACACACACACACACACACATTAATTAGCGTGACAAGGCAGCGGAGGTTAAGTCGGGCGGCTCCCGTCGCGCCCCGGGGGAGATCGGCGGCTCGTTCTGGGACGACACGGAAACAAGAACACGGGAACAAAATCAGTTCGAGTGTTGTAATCGCAAACAAGTGGAGCTGCAACTGACAGTGAGTTGCTGTGGGTTTTTGTTTGTTTGTTTTTTTTATTGTCAATTAATCTACCATTTTCCCCAATTTGATCTTTGAACTGTCAGAGAAAAGCGGTGAAGGTTCCCGGCTGTGTCAAATCATTTCGCCTCTTCGCCAGTTCTCACGCGCTCTCACCACATGGCGTTCAGGTATCAGTGCTGACTTAACATAAATATTTTTCAAAATTTAAAATCTTTAAAAAAATGTATTTATTTATTTATTTTTTGGAAATCAGTTTTGCTACACCCGTCTTTCCATGGCTCCACCTGGGGTGCGACCACATCCAGGGTTTGGGAACCTTGAGGCGCCACCCCCGAACGTGTTGTCGTGTCGACAATGAAAATAAAAATAATGCGTCGTGTAAGATGGAGAAAAGAATCAGATTTACGCATCTGAAAAGCTGGAAGCTTTTTTTTAAAGCATCTTTACTTGAAAAATGAAACAATTAATCGATTGAACCAAAAATAGACGCTGATGACTTTTCCCCCGATCGATTAATCGACTGATCGTTGCAGCTCCACTAACGACCCTCTACGGTTACACTCGTCCAAACAACAATCAGTGCGTACCTCCGGTGCCCCCGCGCGTCCTTCGTGTCCTGCGTGTCCTTTGTGTCATCTCTTGTGCTGTCTGGTGACACTCGTGAACGTTTTGTTCTGTCGGACACAAACATTGCATCAGTAGGAAATAAAACCAGGTTTGTTTTTTGAAGTTTTTTGGTGGAGGCGACCCATTGGATTACATTACTACAGAAAGCACACCACGGCCTGAAAGTATGCGGACATGTCATTTCATCGGATCTGCTGCTCTAGCGGCCTCCACTCCTCTGCTTTCAGCCTTTTCCACCAGACGCTGAACCTGCTGAGGGATTTTTTTTCCCCTCCCCGTCGGTGTCCAGGCCTTAAACACTGTGTGATCTACTGCCCCTCAGAGGCAGAGGGGAGTAACTACAGGGGCAGCGAGGGGGTATTTTAAGGTTTCCGGGCAGCTGGTAAACTGGGCAACAGGAGGAAAATGCCTCCATTTCTGGTCTTCTTCGGCTGGTTGTTTTACCCTGAACAGGACCTGTCTGATCAGTGGTGGAATGCGTCTGAGTAACTTAACTAAGTAAATTACTCAAGAGCTGCTTTTACATACAGAGTTGAGGTACTTGTACTCGATTATTCTATTTTCGTGCCTTTTCCTGTCGGTTCAGGGGGAAATACTGAACTTTTTATTGCGCTGCATTAGTCTGACAGCAACAGCTGCTTTACACATTAAATTTTATTTTTTTTTCATACAAAACACATGAAAATCCTTCAGTATATAAGTTCCTGCTCCTGATTATTCTTACATACCTTTCCTAAGGCAACAGTGTAGGGTGCGAGTCAGTGAAGGACTTCTACCTGTAGTATTTTTATTGTGAGATATTAGTGCTTTTACTTCAGGAAAAGGTTCTAAATTTGGATACTAAACTTTACCTTTGGAAAATCTTCACTGACTGTTAAGGGTGAAAATGCTGCGTCTGCACACACAATGTGTTTTTGTAAGTTTCCTGTCGATTCTTAATCCTTTGTTTAGAAAAATAAACTTTACCTGATAATTTTACAGTCTGTGTATCGTACGATAATAAATGTGTATCTGTTTTATCATGTTTCAGACTGCCTGCCTGCTATTAATATTCATAGTAAAATGAAATTAATTTGCAAATGAATATATTTAAATACGTGATTTTAGCAGTTTTTCTCTGCCTTATGTTACTGATGTGGAGAATCTTAATGAATAACCAACATGTCAGTTGATCAAAATATATGTTCGTCATTTAAGGACAACAACTCAGGGGGAGGAAAAAAAAAATAAATTCAATGAGCACATCTAGTTTTAGCTTTAGTTAAAACTGGCTGTGGCTTCTCACCAGCTTCTGTTCATTTGATATAACTAACAGAAGCACATTACATTCAGAGAGGGAAAAAAAAATCTGAGACAGTGTTTCATAATTATGACTAATTATCTCATAATTACAACATCTCAATCTCTTAATGTGATAAAAGTATCTGAATAATGTTCGACAGACTGATGGGAAACTTCAGAACTTGCCTGATTTCTTCATATTCATAGTAATTTAGTGAGAGTCATCACCACATCCAGGGCAAATTATACACAGGAACTGTTAATAGATAATTCGGCATAATTAGTTTTCAAAAATGTAAACTAATATAGGTAGAAACAAGGGGTTAAAGTTGGAGCTTTGCTTCGTTGCAAAAAACCCCAAAACAAAACAAAAAAACAAAAAGCCATTTAATTATCAAGCTCATATCCATCATACAGACAGACGGTTAAACCATGTAGCGCCGTAATACCTATGACTCCTCATCATTGTTGGATCCACGTCTTGTAATTATGAGATACAGAAGTTGAAATTACTCCAAACCTTTTTTCTTTTGTGAATGCAAAGCAGCGGTTTAGTTTGTAGGGACTGAGAGTTTACCCCCCCCCCCCCCACACACACACACACACACACACAAAGTAAACGATTCTGTGGCACGATAATCTATAAAAGATTTGATAAAACAGACATCATGAAGCCAGATTCAGGTCTAAACTTGGCCCAGATCACGTAAAACAACCTCAGACCAAAGTGGACTTGGAACCGGCACAAACTTCAGACCATATAATTTACTCAGCCCCTTTTTGTTTGACACTTATTCTGTTAAAAACACCATTAAACATCATTTCTTACATAAGTATCAATGTTTCTCTAAATGTGCGGCAGCTTTTCTCACTTTGTTTTCTGTTTTTTTGCAACAGGAACAACGTCTTAAGGATGCGGTGACCATCGACCTCACGCTTCTTATTTTCATCTGTGTTCCCTTCACACACAGCAGTAAAAATCTGCATCCTAACATTAAATAAACTGAAGCCCTGAGACACTCGGTCTGTCGATGGAAGAAGTTACAGGAGCCTAAAAGCTACGCTAGTGACCCCCAGAGGCCGCAAGGCCCCTCACACCATCATGCTTACCTTGTGCTCTGTACATCTCATCGAGAAGTTCTCTTCGTTGAGGAGGCAGCCTAAAAAAAACCAAACCAAAACACACACACACACACACACACACACACACACAATGAGCTTTTTTAGACTTAAAATTCAACATTTTAGAGCAATGGCTTTCATTTAACCTGAAAAAAATGCACAAAAAAGAAAAAAATAACTTCACAGATTTGACGTTTCAGGCTGAGTGAGGGTGTCAGCGTTCCCACACAAACGGAGAAAAAGAACTGAGCAGCTCAGGCTGCAAAAAATACATCATCTTTAAATGTTTACACAGCCGGAGTTTACACAGGAAGCCAAAGAGTTTAATGACGCAAAACTGGAAGGTGTGAAAATAATTTAAAAAAAAATATCTTGACAACAGAGCAAAACATCTGAATATATTTACAAGCAGAGAAAATATTAAAAGTCTACAAGATTATAATGGTTTGTGTTTCATCCTTTCACCCATATTAAAGCCGACAGAAATCTAACTCTGTACCTGACTGAAGGGCGCATCTGTAGTGGTAGTTTCTGGGACAGCCCTTCTGGAAACAGCCCATTATCGCACCTGTTTGTTGGCACGTTGAACACACCTGAGACAGGGAGACACACAGGTGAGGTTAAAAAAACAAAAAACAAAAACACAAACAAAAAACAAACATGGCATCTGTTCTTTAAGGGCATTTCTCTGTAAGCAATGTTCTATTTCTCACCCCGAATAACCCTTCAGGTTTATTAGTAACACATACCTAAAACTAGTGCAGTCTAACCCTGCTCTTAATTATATTATTCACTTTTTGTTTATTTAACTGTACAATCATTTTGTATTAGACTGCATTAGCTTTACATTGGTTCAGCTAATAAATTGATAAGTGAGCGTATGCCGATAATCGATAATTGAACGTTAAATTTGATAGTTTCACCTTCTTTTGTATGAAGATTTGCTGCTTTTTCTGTTTTAGATCACTGTAAACTGAATATTTCTGGGTCTCAGACAAAATAAGAGATCTGAAAACTTCACTTTTGATTTCGGAAAAAAAAACCCATGTTCATAGGATTAACTGACCAAGCGATGAAGTGATCAGTTGAAGAAAATGACAGATGTGAATCGTAATTAAAATAATCATCAGTTGCAGCCCTTGGTTCACGCTCGTTCTGCCTGGCTGGGAAAAGATCTCCTCTCCAAGCAACTCTAGTGAAAGTGATGTGGGACACACACACACACACACACACACACACACACACACACACACACACACACACACACACACACACACACACACAAACACAAACACACCCTTGTTTTGTGTAAAAAAATAGACTCTAAACTTCAGCTGAGGTGGATATGAGGCCTCGGGGATATGAATCGGTCAAACCGCGATGGTATCGTCCAAAGTTATTGTTCCTCTAGTTTTGATTTCCTCTACGTGTTTCCCTCAGATAGTGTTTCCTCACCGGGACACGTCGTGATGGGGGGGAAGGGGTTCAAATGAAAAAAAACAAAAAACAAAATACACCCATAACTTCAAAGCTGAAACAATTCATCCACTAGCTTTCAGAAGAATAATGAGGTATTTACAAATTAGTTTGACAATTCACACAATCAACGATTAACCAAAGAAAATACCTGGCAGATGAATTAATAGTGGAAACAACGGCCAGTCAGGGCCTTAATCCACTGAAGCCTCTCGTTACCTTTGGCTGAACTTTCCGGTGCCTTTGTGCACAGAACAAGATTTTTCGTCCCCCCAGTCAATTTTGCTCGAAGTTCACGGGAAGGATCTTTTCCTGGCCAGTTTTTTATGATTAAAGCAAACACAGTTCCATGAATATCACGATATTACCCAGAGTCTTTGTTCAGGTGATAGATTCTCTGCAGGCACATCACTACGGGCGGCCACTTTCACATTTTTGTTTGCTTTATTGTTATCATGAGAACACTGATTAAGGTCGTGATCCTTCAGACTGTGTTCCCGGTTGAATCGTTGACACCCACAGATGTGTCTTCAGTAAAAGTTCAGTGTTTTTAATGTGAAGCAGCTGCTGCAGGAAATGTTGTGCAAGTTACTTGATAAAAACAATGAGGCTGTTTTCAGTAAGATAAACCTGCGTCTACTGCAAACAGGCTGGAAATCACTTAATATCAATACAGCAGGACAGCAACTTAGTTATTTTCATTGATTAATCTGCAGATTATTTTCTGGATCCATTGATTGAGTGTTTTGTCTATAAAAATGTCTGAAAATAGTGAAAAAAAAAACCACCATTAAAATTCCCCACAAGTCTAAGTTGGAATTTTATATAATATATATAATATCTTGGATTTTTTTTCCCAGTTAAGTGTCATGTATAAAAAAGGGAAGGATAAAATCAAAGGGAAAAAAATGACTGAAATGATTATTTGATTATCAAACTAGTTGCTGATTTAGAGAAAAAAGCTTGGCCTGATTTCATGAGAATGTTGTGCTTTAGGACTTTAAAGATTTAGTTTTTTACTTTGACATTTTGTAAAATGAAAACTCAAATGTTCATGAAATCAACATCATTTTTTATTTTTAAGCAGGAATTTGCTTGATTTGCGTTTGAAGACCCTGACAAAGACACCGGATCGCATCGCTTACCGTTTCCTGCGCGAGCCGTGCCGCTTCCTCCAGCCCGTACAGCCTTCCTCTGACCAGGAAGACACCAGCGGACCAGATCCCGCAGTCTTCGTGGATCCAGCACTCGTCCAGGCCGACAGCCGCCTTCGGGAGACAGCCGCCGTCGCCGCCTTGCGAGCTTCCGTCGCCCGGGCGGTTGTGACCGTCATGGTGGGCGTCCACAGTGGAGTCCACCGGGTGGCTGGTGGCGAGGCCTTGCGGGTTCGCGTCCTCTTTCTGCTCAGCCCCGCAGCTCTGGCAGTCCATGGACGTGCCGACGGGGCAGTACGGGCCGTGAAGGTCCCCGAGGCCCATGGCATTGGCCGTCTGGCCGCACAGGCAGCACGACAGCGTGGCCTGACACCTGCCCTCCGAGCCGAGCCGGCCCAGCTGGAAGCAGGACGTTGTGGGGACGAATCCAGACAGAGATCTGGCAGCTGTCTGCTGCTGCCCTCCTCTGCTGCTCCGCACTCTCGCCTCCTCCTCCTGGTAGTTGACAACTGTGCACATCCTCCGCTCCATGTGAACGAAGGGGCAGAAGCTGTCGGACCTCTTGTCCTTTCTGTCCTCTTTAAGCTTTGCATATTTAAGCTTGATTTCTGGCTCCCCTGGGGAGAACAGAGCAGAAGGTCCGGTCTGAGTTCTCCTCTTCCTCTTCCGCCTTGCAGAGTTTTTTTTGCTCACGGACACGCTCCTGCGGGACGGGGCCTTCTGGTGCTGCTGCTGAGGGATCATGTGTTTTTGTTTCGGTTTGGTTCGTCTTAACTTTTTTGTCTTACGTACGTCGAGGGGCTCCTTCCGCTTGATGCTCTTCACGTACGGCGCTTCGCGGCAAGGCTGCTGCCTCGGTGGCGATCTCCTCTCCGTCCCAGCGCCCACATCGGACTCTTCCGAATCGCTGCTCGCCCTCGGTGACGCGTTGGGCTGCGATACGGACTCATCCGCCTCCGGGCTGGACAACCTGACTGCATACTCCATTGCATCATCAGAATCGCAGCTTTCGTTATAGATGCCCACTGCGTCGTTTTTGACCTGCCTCCTCAGGCTGTGCCGAGACATGCTGCAGGTAAACGGGGACATTTCCGACGGTGATTTTCTGATCCTGGTGCTACGCCGCACTTCTCTGGGCGGAGTCTTTTCGCCCTCGCTCTGAGGTGGAGTTTCCCTCGTCAGACTCTTCTTACAAGGAGCAGGTTTCTTGTAAGGGAAGTGTTGGCTTTTCTTCTTCGCGTCGGTGACCGAGACTTCGATGACGTCGCTGTCGTCGCTGGAGATATCAACGGGAGATTCGGCGGGGTTGCCGTAAACAGCCCTGAGGTCCGACAGGAGGACTACAGGCCGGGTGTGGTGAACGGGAATGTCTACCGAGCTGTCCGAGGAGTCGTCTGAGTATGAGCTGTCCGGGCTTGGCGAGCTCAGAGGCTGAGGTAGGTGATAGCAACCCCTTCCATCGTCCAGCGAGGACACGGCCGGTGACAGAGGCTCCACGATGTGCCTCACGCTGTCCTGTATGAAGGAGCTGCATATGAGCGGCTCCTTCGCCGAGGAAACGAGAAAAATGACGTCGGAGCCACTGTCGCTCTCTTCCCCACCGCTGCTTTCGGGGACCGGGCCGCCGCCCTGGTCGGGCCCGTAGAAGCCCGGGTGCCACAGGTTGCCGCGGACTCCGTCACGGTACAGATCCAGACCCGGAGCCAGGGTGGTATTCATGTAGTCGCCCAGGGCCTCGGGGCCCTGCTCCATGTCCCTGCAGTGGACAGGTGCCCCCGGCTGCGCGGAGAGGGAGCCGTAGGATGACGAGGCTCGGGGCCGGTACGCCGAGGCGATGTCTGTGCTGCAGCTCGGTGGGCGCCGGTGGTACCACTCCGGCTTCTTTGCCAGGTCCATGGCTTCAGCGTGGCTACGGGTCAGTGGGTTGTAGCTCTTTGACAGGTCCATTGCCATGAGAGATGTATCCTGTGGGGACACTTCCATCACTGCAAAGCACAGATATTGACATTACTGTGATGTAACACTCATCCTGTTTCTAAACCGTCCTTCAAAAAGCATTAAAGGGGAATTCCACTGATTTTAACCATCGCAGTGAGCCTACGCTGTACCAACAACCAGTCCTGTTTTAGATGATTTAGAATCATTTCCTGCAGCCTGACATAGTTTGTCCATCAGAGATCACTCAAAACTTTATTTACCTACTGCAAAATGTTGAACTTAGACCGAATCTTGGCCAACTACAAACAGGTAAAAAATTGAAGGGATCGGTTTCGAGACTGTCCTGTATTTTGAAATTGGCCGATATTTTTATATATATATATATATATATATATATACATATATAAATAATTTCCCTATTTTCCCAAATTTGTTTGTATCTACCTCAGCAATCCAGTAGCAGTCGGGCTATAATTTAAATCAAGAACTACAGCAGTGTACACAAAATATTAAAGGAACAATGAGCTGCAAACTGTAGGAAATCAATTGATAGAAAATTAATGGGCAGCTATTTTGATTATTAATTTTTTTTTGCAGGAAATACAAGATATCCTCGTTTTGGCTTTTCAAATGTGAGGATTTTCTGACTTTTGGTTTTGTTGTGTTTATCTGATTTTATGTTTATTTATTATGTTTATTATTTTATTTTAACCAAACAATTGGTTGATTAATCAGGAACATAACTGAAAGATGATGTTCTAATGAGAAAAACTTACTGGCAGCCCTGTGGGCAATATTACTGTAGCATCAGTCCACTGTTCAGTTGTGACATGAAGGTAAAAAACAAAAACAAAAAAACAAACACAGATATTGTATTGTATTTCATTGGCAGATGCTTAACATTAAAATTACTTTTAACTGAGCTGTGTGACTTTCCCTTGAAATTAGATCAATCTGCAGATTTCTGTCCATTAATTTTCAAAGTGGGAGAAAATCGCAATTTTCGCAAATCGTAATTCCCCAAAAGCCGAGGGTGACATCTTCAAACGATAACAGCTAAATAATCAGTTTAGTATCATGTATGAGCAGGAAAAGCATCAAATTCCCATATTTAAGAAGGTGGAAACAGCGAATGTTTGGCATTTTTGCTTTAAAAATAAAACCAAAAACTAAAAACCAAAGAAACAAAAACATGATTATTTGATTATCAAAATAGTTGCTGTTTAATTTACAGCTGATTTAACGACTAATAGTTGGAGCCCTAAAACGTTTTCAATGATTTATAAGGGGGAAAAAAAAACGCAGACCATAGATAAAACCAAAAATTTGTGGTGAATACATGAATATTTAAAAGATTAGAACCTTCAGTAATTATTTATGATTAGTGGAATTGAATGAAATATTTTTCCACGAGGGAATAATTACTTCAACAGATTTTTGTAATGTGACAATAAAAGTTGTCCCTGTAATCTTATGAATTCACAAAAAGTTGAAAATAACGTTTGCTGTAATTTTAAATAGAAAGTCTGGAGCTGCCACGATTCGTCGATCAAACGACACGTCGACCGACAGAAAACCTCGTCGACGACGAGAAATATTGGAGTCGGTTGTTTTGGGTTTTTTTTTTAAAGAAATGCGTAACAATTTCTGACGGACCGTCTCTTCGAGTAGACTGTAAAACAAACCGTGTAAAACAGCGTCAAGCCTTCAGAAAAGGGTCATTTAGACTGACTGTCAAAATACTCGGCGACGACTTTCTCCGCCCATCAACTAGTCGATTAGGCGACGTCAGACAGGTAGGCCCGCTCGGTCAAGCGTCCGTGATTGATGGAAAAGGAAACCGACAAAATAAAAACACCACCACGCTGCGCCGCGGAGCTAACTTACAACGAGTGTATCTAAAAGTGAAAGCCGGCGGCGCCGCTTACCCCTCAGGCGTCGGCGGCTCGGACGGTCGCCCCCCGGGGCTCTCGGATGTCGCTATCGCCCTACGAACAGGTCTGGTAGCGGGGTTAGCTCACGCACCTCCCCGGGCCCATCATCATCGCGACTGGACGTAAACAAAAGCAGCGGCGGCCCGGGCTCATGCTAGCTGGCTAGCTTAGCCGCGGCGCGGCCGAGCTACTTCCGAACGGCGACGACGCTCGACGCGGCGGCGGCCGATGAGCATTTTCCCGGGGGTGATGTCGCAGGCAGGTCGGGCCCCCCGGCTACTGTCGGTATTCCAAAGTTGTCATCATGGACACCGTCTTCCTCCAGCGTCAAGTCGGACCGAAACCACATGGATGACACCGGAAGAGAACCGCGCGCCTGCAAAGTAAGAGCTCGCCCCCGTCTACGCTCTGAATTCATATGAATAATTAAAAATCGACGTCGAACCAATAACCCGATCTCTGGGTCGGAACAACCCGACGGCGCCTGGTAATGTTAACTCAGTACCGCCAGTGTCGATACAGTGACGCCGACTAGTCATTTTTACTAGCATCTTATACGCTTCTCCTCACTAGACTTTACATAATAAATGTGAACATTTTCACATCCATTTCTTAATTTGTTCTGATTTTTTCATATTTTCCACATCATTTAACTTTGTATTATTATTCTTTTTACAATGCACTGGGACATGTGATGATAAATAACCTTGAGGACCCGAACACACACAACCCCGCTACAATCATCAAACACCCCCTTTATTGCCTCCACCAACGAGGGCTTTTATTGTGAAATATGACCTCTAACGTTACCTTTATTCCTCAGACCTTGACAGTCTCCTTCCTCCAGGAAGAGACCAACACTGTCCATCACAGCCTGAATATTTGTTCTCCTGAACCTTTCGGTGAATGCAGATGACGTTATTTTTTAATGTCATATTTAAACTGCAGCTGAATTTTCTCTTATTAAAAATAAATAATTAAATACGAGGCCCCAGATTTCAACCTGCTACCCTGCAGAGACCTGTGGCACCATGAGAGACAACAGCACACAACCAATGACATGGTGTAGGTTTAACCTGCCAATCGCATTTAATAAAAAACAAATCAAATTATATTAATAAAAACTGCAGTGTACAAATATAAATTACATTTTGCACATGACAGATCTAAAGTTACCTGCCAGAAATGTTTGCAAATGTGTTAAATTTGAAAATATTTGTCGAAAAAATACAGTTAAACAAAAAGACATAAAGCGGAGATGAGAGGCTGGAAAAAAAACAACTCACATATCTGATAAAACTGTGCAGATCAGATTAAAATATAAAAACATGGCTGCCCAGATAAAACACTGTATGTACAAAACACAAAGCAACCATGTAATTTTTAAGGTGATATTTGGTCAATGGATTTAAAGACAAAATGAAGAAAAACAAACATTTAAATATAAGCTGGACACATTAATCTAAACTGTCATTATGAACAAACTCATTTCTTGAGGGTAAAGTATTTTGTGTCATGACGGAGACAAGTGTAAAACTGGGGGGATTCACGTTGAGGTCTGGTCCAGAGCCAAATGAGCCAGCCTCAGGTTCTCTCGCAGCTCGTCCATCTCATTCTGCGTCTTCGCCCTCACGATGCTCAGCTCTGTGTACATGTCCTTGTACTTCTTTGATGCGTTCCTCTTGTCCTGAAACGCCACAGAGCTTTTATCATTAAAAAAAAAATTATACTGCTTAATGTAAAATTTGGGGCTTAAGAGAAAGATAAAAGTAAAAATTCCTTCACTTTTACTCCAAAACTTCAAAGTAAAAACTACTTATCAGATGATGAATAGATGATGATGATAATAATAATAATAATAATAATAATAATAATAATAATAATAATAATAATAATAATAATAATAATTAATAATAATAATCTAAAGCAATATAATCAATAATAGTTAAGACTCTTGTTTGTATTTGAGCATTTAAAAAAAATCTTTACTGGTCATTTATCAGGATGCAAACAAACAGCAAAAATAAATCTGACCCTGATTTAATTAACAGTCACTGTTTAATTATCTTCATCAAATCCTCATTAGTAGTGTGGCACTAAATTATTCTTATCAGATAATTTTTCTGATTTAGTTTATCTACCAGCACTAAAACGTCCCATGGCAGAATTTTGTTTCCATTTCAGACAAATACCTGCTATTTCATCCCTTTTTATTCATCAATAATAGATTGTTATTAAATATTCCCAGAGATTTAAAGGTTTCATACAAATAAACAAAACTTTAGAATAACACATCAGTTAAACTGTGAGGATTTTTATATGGGAGATGTCTGATCAATCTCTATTCTGAGTGGTTCTTCCTCATCTGAGTGTACATGTGATCATCTGAGGGTGACTTGACAAATACATCTTGTTGCTCACACTTAAAACTGTTTTATTCAAAACTATCAAACCTTCTGTTTTTATTCAAGCCACTGTGTGCGTGACTCTCACCCTTTGTGCCAACTGCAGTTCCTCCTTGAGAGACGTGATCTCCTGCTTCAGACACTGAACCTCCGACTCCTTCACTCTCAGGGTGATCTGGAATATGAAAAAAACCCCACAGATAATCAGCTTTGTGTCTTTGGAAAAAGCTGAAGTACAGAATCAACCTGTGAGCATTTTCTTCAGGTACGATAGGGAACAGTTTCCTTGTCATGGCTGACATCTAGTGGTCCAGTCGACACCTGATGTCAGCACAGGTGAGGCTGCACTAAGTGGGGCTGTCACTCTGTCATTAGCTCAGCCAAGGTTTGAGGTTTAAGTCAGGTTGAAACCCTTTTCTGTCTGGTTCAAGATCACATGATCACTTAACGCCCACTGTTGTGTCCTCAGAAATTGTGGCTTAAACTGCACATGTGGTACTAACTGAACCAGCTGCTCTGTCCTGTTGAAGTCTGCTCACTTTAAAACCTAGTACTGTATATTTGATTTGAATGACAGGAAACACTGGGACAAATGTGCCACGATAAAATGTTGATTCATCAGACCACTGTCAATAATCAAAATAAACACAACATCTCTTGTGGCTCACTCGCATCAACTAATTGTGCAACAATGCAGAAATGAACAACAGTGGAAACATTGTAGGTCATAATGTAGATAACAATAATACCAGTAAATCACAGCAACACAGGCAAAATGATGATGACAGTGACAATGTCATTTTCATAATTTCTGCTGCAACAGAGTTTGTTTTGACTCAGCAGAGTTAAATTGCACTGATGGAGATTATCAAGATAAAAGTTTTTTTATGATAAATTTGGTTAAAAAAAATGATAATAATAATAATAATAATGTGTACATTTGTACACACTAAGTTCTAGTGCTGGTTGAAGTCATTTCTCCTCAGTAATGAGCAGAGAATCAGAGCCCTGTTCAAAGAGAACCAGACTCATCAATATTAGATGTTCAGCTGTTGTAGAAAAACATCAAAGACTCTTTTCTCTCCGGAAGAAACCGTTGGCGTTCAAAATGTTCAAACGGTTCCTTCTCATTTACATCTGAACCTTTAACTTCCTCCCTTCTCCTCCGCCATCTCACCTCCATCTCGTAGACGTCCATCCCCTGGCTGAGCGGCAGGTCGTCCTGTTTGGCCAGTGAACACAGTCTGGTGATCTCTGCCGCCAGGTGGCCACTCAGCTCCTGGATAGGTCGAGAACAAAACAACGCTCAGGCCTCCCACGACATTCGGCAAAACAAATGAATACCACTGAAAGCAAACGGCTCCCAATATGGTTCAAAAAGGTTCTTCGAGACCTTTAGCAACTCACTGCCATAATTTACATCAAACACTGCTGGTGAAATGTGAACCCGCAGACATGATACATTCATTTTCAGATTCGATGTCACTTAAACTTTCTCATGATGTAATGAGCTGTGATGTCCACTGGGGATAATGATAATAAAAGGCCTTAAAATTCCCTTAGAAATCACTGGAAAAGCATTCTGCTTATAGCTGCAGAACTTGCCCTAGAGTCATCACGTTTTCCTCAGTATCAAATTAATGCAGCGACAGTTGTCAGTGTGAAAGATAGAAGCAATTCTAGCCAGTAAAAATAGAAGGAAGTGAAAAAAAACTGGATTAAAATGGAATAAAAAGACAAAAAAAAAAAAAAAGACTCAGACTAATCAGGACTGGGGCTGGTATCAGTGGTGCAGTTGTCTCGGTCTTGTCTGAATGGTTCTCCCAGGGTCAGATTTTGAAAACCCCTGATCTAGAACTTTGCAGAACCTTAAACAATCCATGTGTGGGATTTAAAAATGACTGACTTTGAGTAGAATTAAAACAGGTCATAGAAAACATCAGACTGAGAATGAATGAGCTGAAAACAAGACATGTAATACACCCGTTTCCAGGATCGGCTTGTTTTTCTAAAAAAATATAAAAAGAACAACAAAAACATATGTATAATTTGATAATTAAAACATTCATAAAATTCTACACCTGTGAGGCTTTTAGATTTTCTAAGGAGCCACAAATATCTTGTCACACGGAGCAGAATAATAATGACACGACTAAAGAGAAGATCTGTTTATTCTGTTGCGGGTATTAACTGTGTACAAGAACAAACACACTGGAATGGATTTGGGAGTCTGAGGGTGTGTGTTTGTATGTGTGTGTGACCTGGTTTCTGGTCCTAAGGTCCTGGTTTTCCTGCTGGCACTGGCACAAGGCCTTCCTCTCTGCATCCAGGGCCTGGACGAGATGTCCGTTCTCCAGGCACTTCAGAGAGAACTGCTGGGACAGAACCTCAAGCTCCCGCTGGTAGGAGGCCAGCTCCTCACTTCCAAGATAGAACACAGATACATACGCTATTTAACTTCAGTTCCCCTTAGAATGCGTTGGCAAAAACCACAAGATGCCAAAATACAAAGTGTGTTTGGATGACAGCTCTGTCATTGCCAGACGTACCTGTGTTGTGTGTATACATCTTCCAGGATGTTGCCGTTTTCCGGCCGGCACCTCCTTTGCACCTCCCTCTCTAGCTCCAGGCGGTGGGCGTTCTTGATGGCTTTGATCGCTGAGAAAACAAGGAGCACATGAGAATGTGCTGAAAACACCGAGTCCGTTCTGTTCCCAGAACTCGGACCTACTTGTTTGTGGGTATGAGGCCGGATACCAACAGTTTTTAAAACTAAACAAACGCTCAATAGTTTGTTGCACGGCCACTTTTCTTTTTTGCATATAAGTTCTAACAGGATTTAACAAGAATGTTCGGGTTTAAGCTTCAGTCCCTTCTACATCAGGTCAAAGAGAGGCTGGTTGCTGGTAGTAAGACAGATTTATTTTTTGTTTTATTTTTCCTTGCAGAA
The DNA here is from genome assembly GCA_016859345.1 of Istiophorus platypterus. Classification (NCBI taxonomy): domain Eukaryota; kingdom Metazoa; phylum Chordata; class Actinopteri; order Istiophoriformes; family Istiophoridae; genus Istiophorus; species Istiophorus platypterus. Next base: position 3,003,904 of record CM029112.1, on the reverse strand, counting down.
ACGTTTCTTAAAAAAAACAAAGAAACAAATTGCAGGCAGCGATTGGAGCCTCCTCTTACCAGTTGCCGTAGCAGCGCTCTCCTCCTCCAGCAGCTGGTCTCTCTCCGCCAGGAGGCGCTCCACCTCCTGCTGTTGTCTACGCTGCAGCTCCTCCACAAACCTCAGATGGGACTCCTCTATGGAGAAGAGGCCCCTCTCACATGTGACCTGGGGGCAGGGGGGGGACGGGACACTCAGCAAAACTAGTAGTAGTGTAGTGAGGTCAAACATGTTGTTGTTCCCTCAACGGAGGAAATAAAGGTCTTAAAAGAGCACTGCTCCCGTGTAGCTTTGCGATCATTGTTGGACTCGTGATGGACAGTTACAAAATAAAAGAATCAAAATTGGTGCAGCAGAACCAGAGGCATCATATTTTTTTCATGCTTTCTCCCTTTCCCAGATCTGGTGCCTACATAACCCATAATGCAACTTGACCAGTGGCACCCAGGGACTCAGGTAGGTTGTGCTAATATAGCATGATGCTGAGATGAGGAGATTTTTTTTTCTTTCTATCTCTCTTGAGCAATAAAAAGTTTTATACAACATTTTCACACATGCAGAAGTAACTCAGACACCTGTAAACAGATTCAGCTGTGTACAATTGGAGTTTTCCTTTAAGTTTGTCTCTTTTGGTATGAAGTAAGTTTACAGACACAATTATCTTTAAATTAGTTTAAAATATCCGAGTACTTGCTATATAAATCCCACACTTAGCACCACCCACCTTCAGCTTCTCCATCTCCTTCTCATGCTGCGTCTGAGCAGACTTTAGTCTCCCTTCAGACTCTTTTTGCATCTCCTCCACAGCGATCGAAAGCAGCTCCTCCAGCTCCTTCACTCTTCCTCGCAGCACTAAAACCTGCTTCATCTCCAGGTTCGGACCAGACTCCCGTCGGGGCTCGTCGGTCTCCTCCAGGTTTTCCTCCGACACGTCCTGGATTCCCGCCGTTGAGATGAGAGAAGACTCCACCGTCTCCTCTTCCGCTATTTGGGGTTTCTGTAACACATTTTCATCCCTACTGTCATCCGCTGTACTTTCCTTTGTGTCCGTGTCCTGTGGGGAAGTCTCGTCTGTCTGACAACCCGGGTCCATCTTATCTCCCTGTGAGGACGCTTGTTGTTCCTTTAGGTTTGACAGTCTGGCCTTCAGCTCCCTGTTTTCCTCCATCAGTTGGACGCAGTTGCTGCAGCTCAGATAGGACTTGAGCAGTTTCTCTTTGGTGTCTTCGACCTCCCTCTCACGTTTTGAGTGAACCCGGTTTAGATGCCAGCAGTACAGCGCTTCAGTGGCCGCAGAGTGAACAAGGCCGAACCAGGTATGCTCTGAAACGCAAGAATCATCAAGTCTCTCTGTAAGCAGCTGGAGTTTTCCGGGGGCAGAGTCGCGGATGGAGGCAGTGACGCAGTTTAGCAAAGAAAGTTTCGTCCGAGTGATCGCTCTAAAATGTTCAACGTCGCACGGCTGGCCATCAAAATCGAATAACCTGCCTTTGTCGATCTCTTTGGTTTCTGTTGCCATCAGACTTGCCGTATTCCAAATAATATCTGGGTCGTTCAATCCTTCCCTTCCCTCTTCTGTGCATGAATCTCTCTCAGAGAGTAGACCATGGCCTAACAACAGTATTTCCCTCTCTAGTATCATATGCTCTGTCACCTCACTAAGAAGCACTTCTATAGATTCCTCCTCATTCGACTGGGAGGAGCTGGCTTTGAGTTCGCTGAGGAGCAAACTCCAGAACCTGTCCTCTCTCTCCGGCCGACTCACCTCCCCAGGCGTCTTCTCCTCATGCTCACTTTCTTTTCCAAAATCCAACCTGTTGATCACCTCCAATAATTTCCCCAGGGCTTCCAACCGGACGACCATCCCCTCTATCACTTTCTGGATCCTTCCTTCAGCAGAAACAATTCTCTTCTCCTCATTCAACCTCTGCTTTGCTAACTCCTCATTCAGCCTCCGGATGTCAGCCTCCGCCTCATTGGCTCTCTGACGGTAAACTCTGTCAGCCTCCCTCAGCTCCTCATTTTGCACCTGCAGCTCCCGGCGGTTTGTCTCCGATTGGTCGAGCTGCCTCTCCAGCTGCGTCAGCTTAGCCTCAGTGGCCTCAAAACACCGCAGCAGATACCCCTCTGCTCTCTGCTCTTTTTTCTCCTCTCCCATTTTTTCCCCCTCCACCAGGACGTCGGGCTGTAGCAGTGCCTCCGTCTCCCGCAGATTTTCCTCCAGGGACGTGATCAGTGCCTGGGCCTCTAGGAGCTCCCGTTTCCTCAAGCTCAGCTCCCTCTCCAGATCCTCCACCCTCATCTTTCCCTGCTGTTCCACCTCAGGAAGGTGGTGGGGCTCAGTGTACCTGCTGCTGAGCTCTGCTTTCAGCCGCTCTATCTCACGGTCCGCCTCTGTCAGCTGGTTGAGCATCTCCTGGTTGCGTTGGTTGAGGGCCTCGTTTTGGCTGGTGAGCAGTTTCACCTCCTGGGAGAGCCTCCTCACCATCGCCTGGTCCGGAGGTATGTGCTGCTCTACCAGGCATCCAAGTGGGCTGTCTTTTCCCTCTGCGGGATTCTCCGAAATTAATGACTTAGAGCTGTATTCACTGTTATTTCCATGTGTTTCTGAGGTGGGAAACAGACGACGGTCTTCTATGTCCAGCTGCTCCTGGTGGTCGGTGGTTGTGCCGTTGGAGTTTAGTCCTATAATCTGTCCCTCGCCCTGAGACAGTATGTGCTGGCCGTCTGACTCAGGTGACAGTAAAGGTGTGGCTACACTGTCAGGGAATAAATCTCTCAAATCTTGGAAAACCTCCTCTGTATCATCCAGCCAGATGTTGGGCGTCAGAGGTGTTGACTCTGGCGGTTCGAGGCCAAGCTGCTCCTCCACATCCTCTCTGATAATGTTCTGCTGATCTAACAGCTCTCTGCTCTCTTTGTTTACATGTTTCAGGTTCTTTGTTTGGCTGCTTGATGGCTCTTCGCTTGTGTTCAATGGGCAAAAATCTGCATCAGAGCCTAGTGGAGGCTCCGGCTTAGAGAAGGAAAATAAGAAAAGGGGGAAAAGGAGGATTAGCTCCTATATATCTAATCACATAAACAAGAAATTAAACAACAGACTCAAGAGGCCTTAAAATGTGTTTTGCTTTACCGATGTAACCTGCTGCTGCTGATGCTGATGATGATGATGATGATGACCATTATATCCCTCTGGACTCAGCTGAGATTCCAACTCCAGTCTGTGAAGCTCCGACTCCGCCAGCTGTGCCTTCAGATCCTCAACCTTCAACAACACAAAGACAACCAGTTAAAGGGGCACTCCATCAGTTTTACACTTGAAGATGAGTTTTATCATCATCATTTTATCATATATTTATCATTTTATCATATATCATTATTATCATTATTCTCAGCCTGTGAAACTAGCCTGTCCAGTAGGAGCTGGTTAAGTCAGAGAAAATGGCTCAGGATATTATAAATTTATAACATAACACCTATGTTAAAGACTTGGGCCATGGACTTTGAAAGACAGTGATCTCAAAGTGCATTATGGGAAGTGTAGGATCCACATATCTAAAAACTGTAAGTTGGTCTATCTAAGCCTATGCCACATTAAATTAGGATATTTTTTAAAATATCTGTCCCTCACAGGTCCCTTGGCTTTGTTAAGGTGTATTACTAAATAACTGACATTCTCCTTTAAAACTTTATAACCTCTCACATTTTAAACTTGTTTCTACAGTATCACAGCCTGATAAAAAAGGCTCAAAACATCATCAACAACCCTGAAAGTACAAATACGATAGATGTTACCACGGATAATCTGATATGATATGAGAACAATCACATTAAAAATAAAAATATATAATTCTGGCACTCACCCCCTTCCTGTAGCTGTCCAGCAGCTGCTCCATCTCCACGGTGTCTTTGGCTTCGGGGAACAGCGGGACTGTCCTCTCCAGCTTGAACATAGTCTTCTCCACCTGCTTCCAGCACTCCTCTATCTCCTCTTCGAATTTTTGCTGTGACCTCGGACTCATTGCCCGGACACTTCCGTCCTCCGCCATATATCCAGCCTCGTCCCAGCTCAGAGGGAAGCCCAGCATGTTCTCATACCTCCTCCTCCTCTCCTCTCGCCTCCTCTTCCTGTCCAGGTCACCTAACTCCAGTGAGGACGGAGATTTAGCCCTCTGAGGATCTGTCTCCGCCGTCGACTTGTTCTTGGGTCTGAACTCTGCCCAGTCGAAGGTTCTGTAGCGTCCCTCTCGCCGTCTGTCCATCACACTCCTGGGTTTGGGGTGAGGGTCTCTCTCCGGTAGGACATCAGTGGAGGGAGAGTCCTGAGCCACATCTGGTCTGGGGAGGGCTTCGGCTGGGCCGCAGGGCACGTGGTGGCTGGGTAAACTGTACATAACATGTCGGTATGTTTGGACAGAGATAAATGCGGGAAATATTGAGATACAGAGTATGGATGAAATTGCAGATTCAAAAGAAAACCCATCAATTAATCATTAAGTCCTAATTTCAAGGAAAAAACTAGGACTTAGACCAGGTTTTGATCCAATCTTGTTTTTCTTCTTTCCTTTCTCATTAATCATCTCATGACGCCCCAGATTCATGTTGTGACCCTCTGGAGGGCCCCAACCTCCAGGTTGGGAACCGCTGGGCTAAACTAACTAACTGTATATAAAGTCAAGTAACCAGCTCCACTTCGAGCAGCTATGACAGTAAAATGTTGCTGAAGCGTTGATGACTCAGTAATAAAAATCTAATAATGACAGAATAATAAATTAGTCACGGGACATTTTTACTTTTACTTCTACATTTTTACATTTGCTGTTTTGGTACTTTTACATAGTTAATGGATCAGAGTATTTCACCACTGATATAGGGGGAATTGTTCCTGAACCAAAAACAAGATTAAACATGGGCTCACTCAAACTTATATGTGAGGTTAGATCCTGGTTGTGAACGACTGCCTGGGATATGAAGGATTGGGAACCCACCCTTATTATCCCACAGGAGCATTTTAGTTTGACCTCACCTGGCCACATCTGGTGCGGTCGCTGGATGCACGTTTTTCATCAGAGACTGGATCCAGTTCTTGCGTATCCCCGCGGTCATGGCTGACAACGTGTATACGGCCTTCGCCGTCTGTGACACATGAAATTTATTATGAAATACCCAGTAATGCAGGAGGTAAAATCTGGACTCTTTAGTGATGATGCAAAGTCTTACGTGGATCTTAAAGCCATAGTTCCTTTGCACCTGGCACTCAGACACATTATAACACTTAGTCAGGTCGATTTCTCCTTCGAGATCTGAGGCCTGAGTGGAGAAAGCAAAAAATATCTCTGTGCGGAACCACACACCAAAACGGCATGTTTTACTGTATAAAACGACTAATATCAAAGTACCTCCTCCGTTACCGAGTCCTTGTAGTATCTCAGGCTGTCAGTTGACAGAACAAACCAGTATTTCTTCCACTAGAGGGAAGCAAAGCGCAAATGAAAAGATTAGAATGAGAAGATGCTGTTAGCAAACAAAATCCAATAGGTAACAATCATTTAGTTTAGGACTCTAAAAATACGTCACCTGGTCATTTTCATCCAATTTCACCATCCAGCCTTTCTTGAAGTTTAATAAATCCGGCTGTGAGGAATATAAAATGTGAACAAATGAAACAGTTTAAAGAGAAGAACAGGCAAAACGGTTGGCAAAGGAAAATGTAGAAGGCCATGAGATGATTTACAGCATAACAACACAGAAAAATTTCTGTTGCAAAAACTTTATATTTTCAGACTTTCATTTAATCTTCATTATTCATCTCTACAAATTTACTTAAAAAAGCAGGGTTTCAAGCAGGAAAATATTGGTAGACACTGAATTACAGTGGTAAAAGCTGCTGTTATTGTTTTTATATGTTTTATTATGTCACAATGGTAGAAGAATGCATTGTGATCATAATTATTTAATTGATATGCAAGACTTTTTATCTTTGCAGTTTGGGGATTCGTTAACATTTTGGCAAAGCATCACAGATGAAAATAAGTTCACCTGACACATCCCTGATAAATAAATAAAAATAGTTTCAGGGTCAACCCCCTGTTCCTTCCTCTTTTTTTTAATTTAACCCTCATCTTCCTCTTTACCAGCTGACCAAACACTGATAATGCAATTTTGTCACCTTGACACTTGATTGACTTTTCCTAATTTTATAAGAAACACTTGTGTCTCAGACCCACCCCCCGATAAAATAATATATTGTTTATATTCATGCACATCCCATGATACATATAAACATGAGGTATGTCCTTGTGTGATAACAGTGTCTCCCTCTATATTTTCGCCTTCATTACACAGATGGGTTATCACTTAACAGACTCAAGAAAAGACAGGAAGTATTTATTATGAGTAATTTTCTAATTTGTTAATATTATCATTAATATCCTTATTACACACATTTAATAAGATTAACAAAATTATAATTAAATGGGATTTATTTGATCAAAAAAAACTAAACAGGACAAAGAATCTGACCAACTCTCAACCCTCAGTTTAGTCAGATGGGAAGCAATGAGTTGTCTCGCCTTTGGGGGGGGGGTGATTTTCTCTGCCCTGTAGGTCAGAGGGTTGACCCTCGCTGCCATTGACCAGACACAAATAATTAGCAAAAAAAAAAGTCCTGCTAATTACTGACCGTCATGACGGTGTCTGACGCCCTGCGGTCCAGGGACTTGGCTCGTCTCTGAGGAGGGGGGGCGCTGAGCCGGGCCATTTCTCCGCATGACTCAAGTTTCTGTTGGGGAGGGGTGGGAGAATTAAAGGACTGAAATCACAAGAGCAGCTTTCATCACCGTCGGTTGTCGTTTTTTTTTTTTTTTCCTTTTTCTTAAAACCCAGGGACGGTGTCGGTTCCTGCAGCCCCGCATTCCTTCGGCCAGAGTAACCGATAGTCCGGAGCCTTGGCAGGGGTGTCAGTGGCGCGGATTAGGGCCCTCTGTGGAGCCCCCGCAGGGGGCCCGTTAGACTCTCACCCACATCGCAGGCCGGATTTTGGCTGCTGGGTGCGTGGTGAGGTTTTAGAGGAGACACAATCCCCTGATATCACCACAGGTTTTTTTTTTGTTTTGTTTTCTTTTTTTTTTTGGTCTTCTATTTCAAAATGATGCTGCAAGTCAAAAAACAAAAAAAGCAACAAACAAAAACCAAACAAACAAAAAAAACAAAAAACAAAAAAAAACCTTCCCGGCACTTGTTGTGTTCAGGTTTCGTGCCAGCGAACAGAGCTGCCTTCACGGCACGTATTCAGAGTCCGGATTACACAGCATTAAACCAAAACAAGGTTTTTTGTGTTTGCTTGAGCCTCCGCTATTCAAAAGATTCATTCTTCCCTCTTATATAACCACTTTAATGGGGAAAAAAATGACCACTTTAATCGTTACACAACATTCTTTGTGTTTTTTTTTTCCTCTCTTTTTTTTTTTCCCCTGGCATTTACATTGAAAACTATCCAAGGACACAACACATGCGGGAACACAGTGCTCTGGCTGCAGTGTGAAGCGATCTCTCTCTCTCCTTTTTTTTTTCCTTCCCGAACAATCGCTGACCGCTGCAGACAGAGCTCATCCTCTGTTGGTTGAAGAAGCCTCCCTAGAGCTGGGGGGGGGCATGTCTTGGGAATCTCAGCTCTAAAGGCCTGAATGAGCTCCGGACAAGCTCTCCAGACCTTCTGACCTTTTCTTGGCCATCAAAATACCCAAAGACAAAAAATTAAAAAAAAAAAAGTGCTGCTGGTTTATTTAAAAGACAAATCCTCTGGAATGAGCCTGTCTGTTTAATCAAAGATTAACAGGCTGCCGAGCTGACGACCATCTGTGTTGCACCACTGGGGATCATGTGTTCGCAGAGATTTCCACATTGGCTCAGGGGGGGATTTCATATCTCTCTCAGTTTATCTCAATCTACCACCTTCATGTCTATAATCTTGTCCTGCTTGTTTATCATGATCTTGGTCTGAGGTCTGTGGATAAACATCAGGTTTTATCCCATATACATAACGTTGTTTTACCCTTTAGATCCCTTAAGCCTGTAGTGTTTGTTTTTAAACCACTTGGGGGCAGCAGACTTGACAGATCAGCTCTACTGCTCCTGTTTTTTTAGCTCTGTTTTTGGTCTCTACCACGTCCTGGGAGAATAACTGTATCTGGCACATTAGCTGCTAAATGCTAAATTTAGATCAGTTTGACATTTATTGCAAATAGACTCAGATACAGATTAATCTGTATCATGACTGTTATGAGATAATCTTAAAAAAACAAACAAAAAAACAACACAAGCCAACATATGATTTTTAAACTCCCAAAAATCAATATCAGTATTGGTCCTACGTATTTATCGTACTCTCTTCATATATGTTTAATATCTGCTTTACATGCACATGTTCTAGATTTAGAACTAATGTGATCAGTGCTTTATGCCTTGGGTCTGTGCTTACATCTCCTCTGATGATAATAACAATAATGATATTATTTATTTATAAAGACCTTTTCTATACAGTTTACAAAGCACTTCACACAAGGTGACAACATCAAAACAAGCAGAAAATAGAAACCATGTCCCATTGAATAACAAGCAAATAAAGCAAATATAAACCAACTACAGAGTCACCAGCGAAAAGGGGAGCTGATAGAAATCGAGTGAGATCAGGAAGAGCTCTCCAGTAAAAGTGTGTTTTGAGAAGAGATTTAAAAGAGGTCACTGATTCCTCTGACCCGATTTCCTCAGGCAGCTCTTTCCAAAGCCCCGGGAGCTCTGATGAGAATGCAGGAACAGGAAAAAAAGAAGCCCCTGCCTCGAAGATCTTGGACCATATTCTGGCCATCGTGGGACTCAGAGTTTGGATACTCGGCACAGTGAGGGGCCGCGGAGAGCCTCGAAGGTCGACAGAAAGATCCTAAAAACGGTTCTGAAACGAACCCAGGAGCCGGTGCATGGAGGCGGAAGCGAGCATGATGTGGTAGCTTCTCTTGGGTCTGGTTAGAGCCAGTAGTGTCTGGAGGCGATTAATGGGTTTGTGGTTGAAGCAGGTGAAGAGGTGTGAGGAGATGGAGGCATGTAAAATCGCCTCCCTGTCTTTGAAAGGTAAAATAATGTCACGTTTTGGTAATATTTCTAGGATGCTCTTCTGAGCCTGAGGTCTGGAGGTATCAGTCTCCATGGTAACCTATGTCAGATTCACTTAAACCTCCCTTTTGAAACAGAATTTAACAACAAATAAACCTGACTTACAGAAGTAAGTCTGGTTTAACTTGTAATCCAGGCCCAGTGGAATGCACATGCTTCGTGTTTGTGTGTTTCGATCCTGTCACACACTTACAGATGCTTCAGGTTCGGGTTTATTCAGCTCTTTAATCGCTGGGTTCTGGCCCAAGCGGACGCGCGGTGTCACTCACAAACAGATGTGCACCTGAATAAGGAGCTGCAAGTGGAGGCACCGCTCAGAAATTCTTATAAAGGGCCCCTGAGGCTCCCAGCATTACGCCGCACCTCGTCTAAATTGACAGGAATCCCTGGAAAAAAAAAGTCTTAGAGAGGAATGCCGTCTCCCGGATTACGACACAAAACAGCGGCTGCACCGAGTGCCTCCAGGGCAACGAAACCAGTTCTGTTCACAAACAAAACGCAGCTCCGAGTGACTCACCGGCTCTCACCCACCTGCTCACACATGTTACCGATCACACACACACACGCAAACGCGCGCATTCGCGCGCACACACACACACACACACACACACACACAGAAGCGAGTGTGTGCGCTGCAAGTAACGCACGTCTTGATGCGGCGGGGTCGACCCATCTGCATGTTTTACGCCAAACTCTTTGTCACCTGCTTTTCGGCGCTCGTCTTTGACCGACGGCCCCCATGAGGGCTCTGGGTGCTAAATCAGGTCAGATCGTCATCATTAAAAGTGACGTCTCTCTGCATAACACCTGGCTGTGTGAGTCATGGTCAAACCAGTTGGGTCCAGGGCCGAGCCCGGTGACAGGCCAGGTCCAGTCATGACGAACCCACGCTGAGGTTAATCAGCATTGCCTGTCTGCAATTGTTACTCTCATATTGCGGCGAACGACCATGGTCAGAAACGTTAAACAACCTGAACCCATATTCTTTAGATAATGTTCCTTCCATAAGCGATGGTTCCTACATCTTCTCCTTCTTATTAGATGGAAATTTACCATCATCTGTTTGGTTCTACTGATGCATAAAAACCTGTTAAACCGCAACTCGTCATCGTTTTTTCTGCAGATTAAATAAACGGGATAAAACATGTTAACCACTGAGCTTTAGCGGTGCTGGAAGGAGGCTTTACCTTTGGACCAAGCCAGGCTAGCTGTTTCCCTCATTTTCCAGTCATTATGCTATGCTTAGCTAACTCGATTCTGACTGTAGCTACATATTGATCATACAGACATAAGAAAGCAAATGGCTGTGCTTCCAAAATGCCAAGCTGTTCCTTTAACATAGTCTGGGCGAGCTAAAACCATCAGCTCTGAAAAGTTGACATTTATTTCTGTTTTGTCACGGGAACGACAATAATTATAAAACGTGCATGAACAAGCAGAAATGATAAAACCAGCCGCTTTTCGGAGAACAGCCCCTGTACACAGTTAGGCACCACATCCCTCCTCGGTGACTAACTTCAGAGGTATTCTGGGCTAAACTGGCTGGGAGGATTAAATATTGTCACTATCAGATGAAAACCATTTGTTTTTACATTTGTTTTAGTTGTTTTTTTTTTAACTAAAGGGAGACGAAGGCATTTTATGGGTCCAGAACATGCTTATTCTTCTTATTGCTAAATACACCTTTAAAATCACCCGTTTGATTATGACAAAAAGGCGCCGGCAGCGGCCTCGGCATGAACTGGGGCTCTCCCAGAGACTTGTAGCCGGACAGAGTGAGGGTCCGGTTGTGCTCAAACTACTTTGCCTGACCCCACTAAAAATAGAAAAATCATTAACACATCACTTTAAATCCCCTTTTTGGCATTTGTAAGCATTAAATACACATCTAAAAAGTTTTACAGCAGATTGTAAAGCAGTTCTAAGCAGAAGGGGGCGGCTGTGGCTAAGGAGGTAGAGCGGGGAAGGTCGGTGCTTCGACCGCCGACTCCTCTGGTCCACATGTCAAAGTGTCTTTGGGTGAGATCCTGAGCCAAGCAACTGCACCATCAGTATGCTTTTGCATGTGTGTGAACGTGATGCATGAATGTGTGTGCATATGAGTGACTGTACCATGTAGTGTAAAAGCGCTTTGATTGGTCAATAAGGACAGAAAGGTTTTCCTTAACGTATGTGGATCACCGGTTTGACACTGATACCCCCTTCCGTGTAAGAAAATGGCTGAGTAGGCCGGCATGTGTGGTGCAGAGGGTAAATTTTAACACGTATCCAGTGTGGTTACCTCTCGCCTGCTGGCACGAGTCTCACTCCTGCCCTTCCTGGAATCGGCTGCCCCCCCTCCTTGCTCACTCTCAGCGGCCTCCAGTCCTAGAATCCTCCCTGCTGTGGTGCCGTGGCTGGAAAACACAAAGAACTAATTAGTGGCCAAAAAACTGTACTGTACGTGTTTGCCTGCGGCCCCCCTGCCCCCTGCTAACGCACAGGTGGGCTCTGACATCATTTCCTCCACATTAACACAGAGGGTGACATCATGACGACAGACTTCAGAACTGCGCCTTCGCGGCAGGAAACGACCGGAGGAGACTCAGCATCGCAAAGACATTTCCCTGCCGCTGACGCCGAGAGGCGCCTGAGAGGTGAAGGAAGAACTGAAACCCACTCACTGGTGTCGGGGGTGTGACTGAAGCCAAACGCCACAAAAATAAACCGATACGATATCCACACAACTGTCAGCGGATGAAGGATCGGTCAGTCTCTTGTGGGACAAAAGCGTGATGTGTGCTTTCAGGAAGCCGATTCTACTTTTGGCAGAAACACATTGCTTTTGTATTATATCACTGGTTGGGCTTTGAAAACACGTTTGTACTTTTTGGGTTTTAGAGACGATTGTTAAAATACAGTTGATGTTTTCTTTATTTTTTTGACAATTAACACATTTTTGTTTTATTTAACCAAAGTCACAGCTCCATGGGCAGTTTTTAACCCTATTGAAAAACAGAATGTCTGAATCATGAGCTCAGTCAATTATAATTTACTGGCTGATCGACAGTAAATCAATCCTCATGGAAACTGTTCCTCTTGCTCCACTTTTATTTCCTCTAGTGAGCAGAAATTTCATGTACTAAGGTTAAAAATCAAAGAATATATATACTTTGAATATTTTGCAAAATTATTTGGTAGTAATTAAAATATATTCAAAGTAGGCTCTTAGGGAGGCAGTCAGTCTTGTAAACACAGCCTCCCTCCACTACAGTGCATGACATCATTTCAACAGCTCCTTTTTAAAATAAAACTATCAGTATTGGTATAGTTTTGGTTTATTGCAGTAAAGTGACACTAAGAAGACATTTTAAGGCGTCACTATGGGGTCCAGAGAACGGATCAGCACTTGTTAGTATGTCGTTTATCTCCTGACTGAATTTATAAGTAGATGCTTAATGGTAACAGAGGTTTATTCCCACAAACAGAAGCGATTCCTGTAAACTCTTCCCGGGCCTGACGTTTCAGTCGTCTCCCTGCCTCCGGCGGGGGCCAGCAGCCCTGCGCCCTCAAACCGAGCTCTAAAGCTGAAGCCTGCTGCCTCTGACAGGCGCGCAGACAGTCGGCATTAAGGTCCTGAGAAACAATGCCGCAGATATCTAATTACAGCAGCATTTTGGAATTTCTGGCCCTATTTGGAGGGTTGGTGGGGGGGATGGGTGTGTGTGTGTGTGTGTGGGGGGGGGGGTAAGTATTTTGTGTTTTTTGTTTCCCAAAAAGGCAATGAGTGAAGAACTGAGATGTATTCTCCTCACGTGACTGGTTTACATGCTGCTGGGGAACAAACTGGGAGGGTTTCTTTAAGCTAAATATAAAAAGCGGCATTCAGATCTCTAATGGAGGGGTAGAGCGTGAGCCTTTGATCTGGTGTTTAGCGGTGTGCGATGGCTGTTCAGCTTTATGCTTGGGGGGGGGGGGGGGGCTGAGAGGCATTGGATGTCCTCTGTGCTAATTGCTTGCACATTTTACCCCCCCCCCTTTGCTGTTGCCGAGGCACTTTAGATGGCTCTTAGCGTTGCCCACAGATTACATGCAAACATACATTTCAGAAAATAAACTCCAGATTTGCTGCCAAAGACAATCTGCAGGATTCCTTTCCTTACTAACCTTCCGTCCTGGCTCTGGTTCCTGTAGTTTGCTGATGTTTGGATGTTGTCTGAGGCAGCCAGCTGGCTGTCGATGCCAGCGTCGGTGTTTCCATTGGCTCCTGGGTCCAGAGCTGGGCTCCCAGAGCTGCCAGCGCTGTCCAAGGCCAGGGAGTCCCCGGGGACCAGGCACAGGTAGGCGGACGTGTTGCCTGGATATAGGAAGCAACACAGAGAGGTTTCAGACACAGTGTGTGGAGGACTAATCTAGCACAGTGTTGGTTTAAATCCACTTAGTTGTCGGCAAACTTGCAGCTTTAGGAAGGAATTTGAGGGTTGTTTTTTCTTTTTTTTGGGGGGGGTTCATCAGCATATCTTTGGGAAAAAAAAAACACTTTAAAAAACAGGAGTCCGAGACCAACGTAACCCGGTGGCGAGAAAATTGTGGCTGATCTCCGAGAGGAGGAGGAAGAGGAGATGCGAACAACCTTCTTCTCCAAAAGAGCTCCAGAGCTTTACCCTTCAAGCTCTAACACCAGCAAGGCTGTATCAAGAATAGGAAATAATTTTTTTTTTTTAAATAAAATTCCATTATATTTAAGGTTTAGCTTTTTCATATCCGCTCTGGGCCTCGACCATCATGCACATTGGTGTAAGCATAATACAATACACACGTGTGGAGATTTTTTTTCTGATGTTTATTGAGTTGTTGGGGTTTTTTTTTGGATGCATTAACCTTTACAATTCTGCCTTTTTGAGAATTACCTTCTTGTTTATTTCTTGCATCGACATGTTTTCACCCTGAGTGGGTTGGATGGAAAACCACACCTGTCATCTCAGATCCTGTCAACCTACTGGCACGTATGATACAATTATAACTATAAATGTGGGAGTGGTGCTCAGCATTTTGACCTGACAAAGATCCAAAACTTTGTCTGTTTGAATAAAATGTGAAGTTTCTCATCAGTGTGCAGGCGTTACTTCACTAAATAACCTTCTCACAGGACCGATTCAAGGATTGAGCTGCTCGTCAGTGGCATGAAACCTCCACAGCCTTCCCTCTTAACATTTTACATACCGATTTATTGCTCCTGAGTTTATGAAATTACCCAAAAATTGAATTAAGCATCATGGATCTCCACTGTACGGACGAAACGATAAGTTGATTAGTCAATGGATAGAAAAATAATTGGCGCCTATTTTGATAAATCAATTAATTGAGTTAGGTTCTTTTCTGGAAAAACCCTGAAAAAATGCCAAATATTTTTAGACTTCAGCCTCTAAAAAGCAAAGATTCATTGCTTTACCTTTTTCATGCAAAATTTTAAACTGAACATTGGGGCGTTCAGGTTTTTTTGGGCAAACAAGACATTTGAAGACGGCACCGTCATCAGAGCAAGATTTTCTTTGAGTTTTCATAGATTAAACAATGCATAGATTAATCAAAGTAATAAACAGAAGATGCAATGAAGATGACTATAATTTTTAGCTCTAGGCAGACTCTGCTGCAGCGCTGCTGAGAAAACATCAAGTGCAGTAAATGGTAGAAACAATCTAGAAAACTCTGGTCAAAGTAAATGACTGTCCCCATCTAGAAAACACCTTGAAGTATTCAATGACTGTCCAGGAATTCAGTGAAAAGAGGAAACCCTGCTGAAGACAGGGGTCTGGACAGAGGCTCATTCATTAGGCAACCCCCCCCCCCGTCTGGCCCTCAGAGGGGCCCTTTTAATGAAGTGGCCTGTGGGCAAAGTCAGCAGGAATTAATCCAGGCCTGTGTTACAGGACCAGTCCAGACCCTACAATAAGCCTGACCCCAGCTGGGCGCTGGTGTCCACTCAGTCGCCGCACAGAAGTCCGGTCGGGACCAGTCCTGGTCCTGTGCCTATCATCGGGCCCATTAGGACCCCTTTAAGAGGCCTTTTATGGATTGCGTAGGGCTTTTACGATGCCTGAAGGTTAGAGACACAAGTTTTGTTTTTTCCCTGTACATCACGGTGTGTTTGTGTGTTCCTGCCTGTCCGTCTGTGCAACTTCCTGTTAAAACAAAAAACTCCCCCAGCCGGGTCCCATGGATACAAGCCAGCACTCAGTCAACGCACCCGGTTAAACAAGGGTTAAACGAACTGTTTAAATAAAAAGCTGTGTGTGTGTGTGAACATCTGCACGACGTTAGGACGGTGTGTGTGTGTGTGTGTGTGTGTGTGTGTGTGTGTGTGTGTGTGTGTGTGTGTGTGTGTGTGTGTGCGTGCGTGCGTGCGTGCGTGCGTGGTATGTATGTGTGTGTGAGTGTGTGTTGTGCCTCTGCTGCACCTGCGGGGGTTTGCTCCGGGCTAGGGGGATCTGTGTCTGTGACGGTCCAGACGGGGGTCATGTCCGGTCCCCTACCCCGCTGGTCTTCCTGCCACCGGCCACAGCCGGACTCTGCTGGGTCAGTTGCAGCCATCTTCGCCGGACTTGGTTCCTATTGTTTTGTTACATAAAGAAAAAGATAATTCAATAACACTTTTTTAAAAATCTATTCCACATGATTTGTCGACAATTATAACTTCTCCTATAAAGACATAGTTTACATTTTCACAACTATGTCTCTATTCTTCTATACTTTCTACAACATCCTACTAACAAGGGCTGTGTCTTATGATTATTTTCATTACTGATTAATATCTGGATTATTTTCACAATGACCCTATTAATTTGGTTTATAAACTATATCAGGAATTAGGGAGACACCATTGTTTTGCTCAACCAAAAAATCAAAATCACAAGATAAAAACTCAGGAGCTGAAATGTGAGTCGTGAAAGAAAAATGAACTGAAAATTTGGTTATGAACCATTGATTGTTAAAGTCAGTTTTAAAGCAGAGTGCTGAACGTTCACTTGTTTTAGCTTCGCATTTTCAAAGATCTGCTACTTTTTTGCCTCACTCATGAGTACACTAAATATTTTTTAGGTTTTTTTGATGGTAAATGGGGAAAACTTACAGTTCAATGACCTCGCCTTGGGTTTTAAGGAATTATGAAGGGCAATTTACACTTCTCTGATGTTTGGTAGATTAAGTGCTTAAACAATCAACTAAGGAAAACGAATGTCAGATTGATCAGTAATGAAAATAATGGTTGCAGCCGTCATTCATATTACAAAGATATAGAGGACACAAAAGCAGCAAACATTAGGTAATTTTTGCTTGTTCAATTAGCTAAAAGACCATAATTGATGTTAATTAATCGTTGCTGATTATATCAGCACATTTTCCATGTTTTTTTTAAAGCCTTGCCAACAGTAGAGCCAAAGGAAAAAGGGGTCACTGAAAACAAAATGTTTTTTTTTCCAAAATGTGCAGATTGCATGGCAATCTGCCAAGACATTATTTCCATAAGTTGTTTTTTTTTTTTTTTTTTTTTTTTAAAGAGGATTTATCTTCTGAACAACATAAATGGGCCCAGAAATTTTCATGGCAATCTGCCCGGTACATTTTGATATTTTTAGCCGTGTGAGGAACCTGGCTCCGGGGATGGCAAGCCAGTGGGTCCACTGCTCCGATCCAGGCTGAAACATTTCACCAACTAAAGCATGGATGGAGAAGGAATTTTCAACAAGCCTTCACAGTCTCCAGAGGATGACTCTCACTGACTCTGGTGATCCCCTCTCTTTTCCACCACTGCCATCATGTAGTTTGCTGCTACAGAGGAAAGATCCAAGGGCGACAAAAAAATATAGGATTTGTCCTCTGGGGACAATGAATATCTACAATGAATTTACTGTCAATCAGACTGGGACTTGTTAACCTTGCCCTGGATCAACATGTTCCAGTGCTGCCCACCCCCCCATCAGCTGGAAGGACAAAAACAAGATGGACTCTAATGTTCACTGGATCCCTGATAGGATGTTTGCTTTGCTACCTGGTTGGCAACGGGCTCCACTTTGCGTTTCTTCTTCTGATTTTGCTTGTTGGTCCGTAGATACACCGTGAGCTGTTCGCTCCACCTGGCGAGGAAACACAGAAACAGTAGAGTGGTTAGATTATATAGGCAGAATGTGAGAACCCTCGCTACTTAACGCCTCATGTACTTTTTTTTTCTGCAGTGTTGTACTGACCCATTGATGATCTCTCTGTTGTCGCCACGGATGAATATTTCCTGCTCCGGTGTGACGATGCACAGGGCGTTCCTCTGGCTTGTCCTGGGCTCGGCATCCGTGATGTCTGTGCACAGGTTCATGTTCACCGTCCCCTGTGGCAAAGTGCTTGGCTGTGGGGCGGGGGGGGGGGGGGGGTCAGAGCATCTAAATTACTCTTGTGAAATTGCACTTCTAGGGACTGATTACCAGGACACAGATGAATGACAGTTATGCAGAGAGCAGTCTTCGGTGTTAAGTGAGGAATGAAAGAGACACAGGAATGAGATTTGAGGGGATCACAGAGAGAGAGGTTTGTGTGTGTGTGTATTTGTGTGTGTGTGTGTGTGTGTGTGTGTGTCTGTCTGTGCGTGTGTGTGAGTGCGCATTAGAGGACAGGCTAAGCCCAAATCATCTGCTGCGGTTCTGCTCACAACATCTGGCCTAAAGATGCCCGCTTGATCCCGACATACAGTAAATGCAGATGCATAAGCAACACGGGGCTTACTTCTGTGTTTTTGTCAAAATTTCAGCGCTTTTGTTTTGGTTATGAAATCTCCAAGCATTTTCTCACCAGTTCGTCCAGGGCAAAGCTCAGGCTGCCGTGTTCATACAGGATGAAGAAGCGCCGCTGCCATTTCTGACAAAGAGAGGAAAATTTTTTTTTCTTAAATTACAGCTCCATTTTTCTCAAGGAATAAGCCCCAAATGTGTGTGTGTGTGTGTGTGTGTGTGTGTGTGTGTGTGTATTTCATTTTCATTGTGACCTACCCTCGACCTCTGCATTGGGTTGTCAAAGTCTGTCCCCTCCGGAGCCAAACACAGCCAGCCTCCATAGATGGGTTTAGCCTGTTTTTTTGCCCCCGGGGTAGAAAAGAGGAAGCTGGACAGTTAATAGTCAAAACAGCACCTCGCCGAGTCACCAATCAGCAGAGTGACAGACAGTTAATCAGCAAATATTGATATGTATTCATGTGATCGATTAATCAAACATTTGCTACTTCCTGCTTCTAAAATGTGAGGATTTGCTGTTTTCCTTTGCTTCATGTGACAGTAACTTAAACTTGAAATGACTTTCATTATCGATGAACCGGTTCATTACTTTTTCAATGATTTAATTATTCGCTTTTTCTGTCGAATGTATGAAATCAAAGCAAAATGTCCATCACAGTCTCCCGTTCTCCAAAGTGACATTTTCAGATGTCTTGTTTTGTCTGACCCAAAGATGTTCGGTTAATATGGCTATAATACAGAAAAAAGCAGATGATTCTCAGACTGCAGAAGCTGAAATATTTGGTAGTTTTTGCTTGAAAAATGACTGAGAATAGGCCAGTGATTGAACTTGTTGGACATTAATCTCCTGTCAACTGATGAATCACTGCTGTAAGTGATGCATCTCTGGCACTTGGACTATCAGCTGGGGCAAGTAGCCCAGGCTGAGACATCTGCTAATAATGGAAGTACTTAAACAAATAGTAGATTATCAGTGGAGTTATTTATTAATTGTTGATTGACCAATTGATCCCAGTTTAGGAGCACTAAATCTTTCTCCTATCTTTTTGACGGGCTCTCTTCTGGTTTTCTTCATGACTATGTCCCTTCAGCTCAGACAAAGAAAATAAATATGACTGTGTGCTCCTTGACCTTCTCAAATGGATCCGACTGTTTTGATGCCCTGCCTTCAACATTTGACTTGACCTTGAGCGGAAGACAAAGACCTGAATTTTTCTCTTTCCATCATTCGTGGGAACATAGATGAATGGAGAAAAATTCACAAGAACCAGAAAGAGAAACGTTGCGGGTTTGGGTGGTTTTCTAGCAAAGTAATGTCTGCACAGCATGTGGCATAATACAAGACGTTGGAAACAATGGAAAGTATGCACCATACAAACAACAAAACAAAAAAAAAAAACAAACAAACAACAACAGCTTTTCTCCATGAGCACGTTCCACTGTCAGAGTAATCTCATGCGTAGTGTTTGCAGGTTGAGTAATGGTGCTGAAATTACAGGGCATGGTGAAACCAGGCGGGGGGGGGGGGTGTAATAACATATTTGAACAATGTGAGGCATGTAGGAAGCCGTCAAGATTGTCTCCTTACATCACCTCAACATCACAGACCTGCAGGAAACCATGTTTTCAGAGGAACCAGGGTATGGGGGGGGGGGGGGGGGGGCTCGTCAATACTGCTGAACTTATCAGTGAGTTCTTATCTTATCAGTATTAGTTATTTGTCATGTCTGGTAAGAAATTTAACTTATTCTGAATCCACTGTCTTGCTGGTTTTCTATGTTTCATATCATTTATCTGTGAATTTATTCAAAATGAGAATTTTTGAACGAATAGTACAAGAAATATGAAGAGACCAATACGTGAGATTAGTCTAAATTTTGGCTAAATTTTATATAAGAAATGTTAAATGAATAGATTGATTGGTAATATGACAAAATTAGTGAATCCCAATGTGTATCTTGCAGTACAAAATCTTTCAGTTGAAGAAATTGTTAAATGGTTAATCAAAAAAAACAAGCGGTCGGTTAAAGACCAGAGTTAGACCTGCGACAATTAATCAATGAATCCATTAGCTGATCACAAAATATCAATCGGCAATTATTTTGATAAGTGAATAATCATTTTAGATTTTTTACTATTTGCTTTTTCCCTGCTTCTCTAGTGTGAGAGTCCGATGCTTTTCTGTGTCATTTTACAGACAGAAAACCGAAGATGTTTGGATGTTTTACTGTCGGTCAGATTAAAACAAGACATTTTAAAGAGGTCAGTCTCGAAATCTCCATTATTTCGCCTTCATTTATAGACAAAACGATTAATCGATGAACCGGAAAAGTAATCGCAGTGACAGTGAGTCACTGTCATTTTCACGTTTCATATTTGTACGTTCAAGTTTTTGTCACATATATGAGTTAAAAAAAAATGTAAAATGATTTATTTATCGGGACGAAATTCTTTAAAAAATCTCTGATTAATCAACACTGGCATCAAACCGAGCCCGAGTGTAGATCAACGTTACCTGCTCCTTGTCGTGGTCGTTGAGGAGATGCAGCTCCCGGGACTTGAAGCAGTTCTGACACTTACTTTTATTAAAAACGTTGGCTTGGAATTTGTTGCAGGGACTCGCCGCCTTGTCCCCGGACATGTTTCCGTACCCGCAGCCCTGCCCCGCGGTGGACGACCCGACGACGGCCCGACCACGACCCGCTCCGCTCCGCGTCTCCTCCGCGTCTCCGCCGCGTTGAACGAGGCGCTTCGGTACCAACATCTGTCAAACACCGACCCGTCGTCATGGTCACGTGTTCTGACGTAGAAGCCAAACACAACATCCGAAGCAACCTACAAAATAAAAGACATTTTTCATTCCTTTTTTTTTTTTTTTTTTCCTCCCCTTTTATATTTTTAAAGTAACTTCAGTAAACGGACGTGGATATATCAAGTATATGGAGGACAAAATGAAATAATAATACATAGATAAAAAGTATGCCGAGGTGAGATCACCATTCAACAGTTACAATCTACAAAATTAAGACTTTGCTGACTTTTTTCCCCCTTCCACCTTAAAAAAAACTTTAATGACACAAATACAGCAATTATAACGATAAGAAAATACAATTCTATAAATTACATAAAGCTGACAGGTGTTAAGTGCTGTCGTCATCGTCATGCGCTCTGATGCAGTGATATACCATACAGCATCCGGTCAGAATCCTACAAAATAAAACCATTATCGAACGTCTTTCCTTTTTTGTTTCTATAAATGTATTTCTTTTTTAACTAAAATTCGATTAACTAGACATAACAACTATGTAAATAGAAAATGAAATTGCTATTCTTAAAAAAGAAAAACCCATAAAGTCCTCAGGTGTTAACTGCTGTCTTCATGATAATGTGGTATCTGACGTAGGATCACCATACGACATCCGGTCATAATCCTACAAAATTAAATCACTTACCCTCACTTTTCTTTACTACAGCTATAATAACAGGAATTGCAGGGATAAATGCCACTTTTTTGTAACAGATATATTTATAGCAAGTAGTTATTAACTTATTAATATTAATAGTGGTTATAATGATATTAAAAGTTTATGATGTAAGCATGACGTATATGCGGTGGTTCACTTCTTTACTGTGACCACTGGAGGACAGTGAACTCTCATGCAAATTAAGAGGGGGAAAAAAGCAGTTTTTTAATGAAAAATTCTATCTGACACCAAAAACAAACAAACAAATATATTTTTTTCTCACCGAAGGATAATCACTTCTGATAAAATCTTTCAGAATAAAAGAGCTGAAAGAAACAGTGGTGTTTATACGTGGGCTAATATTTTATCCACAGCCAAGTTTATTGTATGGCTGGAATGCACTACATGGTGCTGGGTTTCATCTTGTTTGATCAAGGTGTATTTTAACTCAGATAACTGATGCTACATCTTCAAGATAAATAATTGTAACAAACAATATAAATATCAGTACTCTTCCCTGAGATTAAATGCCTTTATTATCATTTGTAAATGATGTAATGCGTGCATTTTATAGCTAATATAGAGAAAAGAAGAATCCCACACAGACAGACTGACAGTGGACGCAAGCATTTATTCAAGGCAATGGCAGTGGCAGGGATAGTACAAACTAAAAATGATTTAAAATTTCTGGCCATCCAAAAATGTATAAAATACAGTAGTTGTTTATTATCATTTGATATGTTCTGCTTATTACACTAAAACACAATTTGTGTAGTTTGAAACAGAATAGATATTTTCCTGTATGTGCAACTCAGGTGATCATCCCAATTTATGATGTATTTGCTTGGCTACTATATTTGTGCCTGCGCTTTATTAAGCAGATAAATTATATTTCATAATAAATCAATGCTTTAATTTCATACATTTTCTTCAACAGATGCAAAACAACACACAAAGAGTAAAGCTTAAAAAAAATCATTCAGGATGCTATCTACAAAAACTTAAAGGTGCATTTTCTAACATGTGCATGTCTACATTATTTTTTATAATGAGACCCATAAGGGAAATTTGATTTTGTTACAGGGGTTTTGACAACAAATTGCAGACTGTTGCTGGTTCAAAGAACAAAATGGACTGTTCGTTAAGCCCCGCCCCCCTAGTTACTGTTGCAATTGGAGTCAAGCCGCACCCCCTTGGTAAATAATGCTATTTGGTTAAATATTCAGTTCTCATATAGCACACAGCCAGCGACGGTTGATTTCTCTGGTTAAAAGGACAAAGGTGAGCCAGATTTAGGTGAGTCAGCTGTGAGTCAGCTGTAGCTAACCAGTTAGGACAACATTAACACTATTCCATGGATTGGTTGAAGAATGCCATCTCCAGCGGACTTTTTTTTTTTATATTTCCAACTGAGCCATTTTAATTACAAATCTTGTAAAAGGGTGCTTAAATATGCACTTCGTAACTACATACATGATACTGTGCTAAAAAAGTGAGGGAAAAGCTAACAGGTCCCAGGCTAAATATCCTCACCAGTTTATGATCCATATAAATTAAGAAGCAGCATAGAGCTAGCTTAGTTATTCAGAGTAAAATTAGTATGATAAGGAAAAACGAAAATTGTGACAATTTTTTTGGGCTACTTAGGTCACATACATATTTTCAAACTTCACGTTTTCACTTTTAAGATGAGGACAACCCAGGGTGTTTATTAGTTAATGTTAGCTTAAACCCTGATAACAGCCAGGAACACTGGGTAATATAGGTAATAAGCTAGTTAACTGGGCATATTTGCAGCTTACATTTGAGCTGATAAACATACAGTTTAATCCTTTGTTTACTTGTCTAACATTTTTTATTTTGGAAAGATAAAGCTAAATAAAAGATACCACTCTCCAAATTCTTGAAATAGTTGCTAAGTTTTGATTGGACAATCACTGTCTGGAGGTATTGGTTTAAAAAACAGCCAGCTGTGTTTAAGTCTTTTCAATTGTATTAACCATTTTTTTTAAAAATCAGATAATTTTCTAATTCAAGTAACTTCCAGTGCACAAAGCCAATTTTATATACGTGTTATGTTTAGACATTAATGTTTAATATTTACAAAATGACCTTTGAGGCTGTTGTGACAAAAGTTTCTTTTCACTATTGAGAAAACAAGTTGACATTTGGTCTATGTAAGCAGGTAACAGCATCGTATGCTGTATCTTTAAGGAACATTAATATCTGCCGCTCAGAGGAAAATATTGTTTTGGAAAAATAAATAAATCAATTAAAAACTTTTCCTCATAGCCACAAAACATTATGACGGCTTCTCCAGTATGGGTATGAAACAGAAGTAAATGTTTGTGCTCAGGGGGGAAATCTAAACATTTGACTGTTTTTTTTTTTCCTCATACTGTGTAGTGCATACTTGATGGATGGCTAATCTGGCTTTGTCAGGCAGTATTAGTTTAGGTTTAGGTAAGATACATGTCACATTCATTCTACTGCAAATGTAATGTAATACTACAGCATTTTTTAAATTCACTGTGGGGTATTAGGCTAAAGCTGGGAGTTAGATATTCGGTACAGAAGAAACACACACTGCAGTTCAGTTTGTAAAGTAGAAGATGTAATAAAATGTCTTTTCCACGTCCAGTCTCTAAGGACACGTTCACAACATTCAGAGGAGTAAAGAAACTGACCGAACCCAAGCTCACAAACAGAAAGGGGGGGAGGGAGAAGCTCCGTCAGACTCGTCTGTGCTTTAAAACTCGTGTCTGTGATACATGTCTGGATCATAGTATTTGGTTACCACCACTCTGTTGGCGAACTTGCGGCCAGTGAGGGCTTGCATGGCTTTCTGACAGTCTGCAGCAGAGACATACTCCACAAAGATCTGAAATGAGAAACAAAAAGGTATGAAGGTCAGAGGAGGGACCTCAGATCTATACGGATAGAAATTAATATTTATTCTGAGCTTCCTAACATGTGTAAAGTTTCTGATAAATGTTATGTATGGCCACGAGAATGTAAGAAAAAAAGTCTAGAGTTAGGTTTATTTGTAAATGTTTTTACAAGTTGGGAAAAACTTGGGATGAATGCCAGGAATTGAGATCCTGACATTTCTTGCAAAATCTGCTCTCAAATGTGAATTTCTGTTGGTTTCTTTGGTCACTGAACCAAGACTGAACCAAGAAATTCCCACTACATGTGGTGAGCGATGATTTTCCCTCAAGATTCAAGTCTTTGTTATAACAGCAGCCATGATTCTGCAGCTGCAGATATTTGGTAGCTTTATTCAGGTGGCTTGTTCAGCAGAACTTTGGCAGCATTTCCACAACAGCCACAACATTTTTCCTGTTTTTCCTGAAAATTATGAGCAAAGACCAATAACAACTGAGGTAAAGAGATAATTACCTCTAAACTATCTAAACTAACATAGACTGAGCCTTTAAGCCTTAATTAGCCTTTAACAGTGTATAATAACCCACGTTTCCTGGAGTTAAAGTCTAAACTTAAAATATAAAATGTGCTGTACCAACACAGGGCTCACCTTCCCACAGCCGGGGACCTCCACGCCGTCGATGGGCCGGGGGATCTCGATGGAGCGGACGCTGCCATACTTGCAGCACTCCTCACGGATGTCCTCCAGGATCTCCTCATAGTCCTCGTCGTCCACCAGCTCCTCAGGCATCACCATGTTGAGGAGACACAGCACCTCCGTGGGCATGCCGGAATTCTGCAGCCGTTGCAGCCCTGGGACTTGCAGCGTCACCGGGGTCTCTATGATGGAGGTCTGCGGGCGGAGGGAGTCGGTATGTACACATATTAGTTTGGGGTTTTAAGATTTTTACATTTACTGTGAACAAATAAAACCACAGACTCACATCCTCAATCTCATTCTAAATTTCCCATGAACCCCCCCATGCCCCCAGTCTCCCACACCGCTTCCGTCTGGTACATTACTGGAGTGCATTAACATTTCAGAGGTGATTTTTCAGTTGACCTTTCACTTCTACAACCCGCCATTGTGATTAAATTGAGCTCATTTTGTTCACACAGTGTAAAATACAGTGTGGAGGCGGCAAATCCCATTAAAGTCATGCTAGTTTGTGTGCGTGTGTGTACAGTTTTATACTAATGGGCTTTTTTAAAAGGACATTTTCATATGTCACAGTAGGAAAAGCACAGCTGGAGAAATTAAAATGAATGATGGCTGAATCCATTTCACTGCCTCAGTTTTAGTGTTGAGTGTTTTTCCATCGTTTTAAAATAATGGTTCTTTCCCTGAGGTAAATCACCCTTTTCCCTCAGGAGACCTAGGATTTCTCATCATAAAAAAGTGTGATTTTTAAACATATAATTGCGGACAACTATTTGTCCAATTAATATGGATTAGAAAAAATTGTAAATATGCTCATTTTGTGTTGTTATTCTTAATTGTCGCACAGTGACAAGTGCAAAGTGGTAGGTACGGTTCAGGTAGCTGCCTTATCAAAGTGCTACGGCCCGTGTGTGTGTGTGTGTGTGTGTGTGTGTGTGTGTGTGTGTGTGTGTGTGTGTGTGTACAGAGCATGGTGGTTTATATATACACCCTCAGCCGGTCATGTCACTGGTCTTACTGAAACAGTCATGCCAGTCGCCGTGGACGACAGCAACAGCAGCAGCAGAAGCACGATATATTTTTCATCTTTCACATTATCAAGGGTTCCATCAGACTGTAAAATGTGACTGGTGAGCCAGATGTTTGTTCTGTGTAGCCTGGAGACAGCCGAACCAGTTTCATTGCCATGATAACGGCGTGGTGTAATTCGCTACGGACACACACACACACACACACACACACAAAAACATGTAAAAACACCCCGGGGTCCCGTGGTTATTTTCTCCCATGAGCAGGGGTGAATTTCGTTGAGAAATCCCGGGAACGGGACGTTATTTCCCGGCTGCTGTGTGCGTGCTGGCTCGCTGCCACTCTGTCATAGTTCAGTGGGATGCTTGAATGCGACAGAACCATTGTCAGTGTTACTAACGGCACCGGCGCTTCTTCCCGCTATGACCTTTAGAGACAGTAAAGGGCAAGAAGGAGTCCCACTCACAGGATTGGCGTTTTTAGCTCCCACGCTCGCCCTTTGGACTATCAGCTTTTTGTCTCCCAGTTGCATTCCATTGAGCCCAGCGACCGCCTGGTGGAAGAAACACACACACACACACACACACACACACACACACACACACACACACACACACACACACACACACACACACACACACACACACACACACACACACGTCGGTCTCAGCGGCAGGTCAAACAACACAGCCGATGATCTCAGTGCGTTGGGGCTCACACGGCCTCGTTACCTGATCGGTGGCGCTGATGTCCACGTACTCGCAAAAGGCATAACCTTTTGACAGAGACGTGGCACTGTCCTTCACCAGGTTGAAGGCTTTGAGTGGCCCGAAGGACGTCAGTAGCTCCTTCACCTGCATGAGAGAGTCAGACGACCGGGTGTGAGACTGGTAGCTTGCAGCCAACAGGATGATGTCAAACTACAGACTGAATTCCAAATGTCCATTAGGACAAATCAAATCAAATAAAATCAGATCACAGGGAATGGACTGAAAATGTAAACTGTACTGAGTTTAACACCACGATTAAGGAAAACAAAATGTATGGGACTGAATACAATTTGATGTGGTAGGCTGTACATATGTGTATGTCATATTTTATGGGTTTTGTGTAACAAGGCTGATTTCTGAAGAGGAAAAGAGGAGACAGCAGTGCAGAAAAGAGTCTTCTGTCGTCTGAGTCTTGCATAATAATCTCCTGACATGTCAGAGAAAATTACTGAGATCAGCTGGAAAACTGCACATCTGCAACTAACTGTTTTTTTGTTTTTTTTGATTGTCTGATTAAATGCGTAGTCTAGAAAATCTCTGAAAATAGAGAATACTGTCCCTCACGGCCGCAGTTTTGTCCGAATGCTGGTTTGAAACCAAAATATACTGAGAAACCACCAAAAATTCAAATTTGAGAGGCTGGAATCAGTGAATTTGGGGCAATTTTCTTTAAAAAAAGGAATTACTTAAAAAACAAATATCAGAATTGATGTCACATCAATGTCTTATGTTCTGAGACTTATTTTGAGAACAAGCTCAGCAGTAAGTGTTAACAGAGAAACTAAGAAACTAATCTTGTTTTGGAAGTGGTTCAAAAATTAACTTTGTGACTGAACCAGAACAGCGGGACAATACTTTTCTACAGTCTTACCTTTATATTAATACTTGAGTACACCCCCTCCCCTCGAGAAAACACCACCACCAACAAAAACAACTACGTCTCCAAATCTTAATGATCTGCCCTTAACCCCAAAATGCCCGGGTACTAAACGCGCTCCGAAAGCATGATGGGAGAAAAGAAAAGCAGCCAGTGAAGGGGAGCCTGCTGGCTCCGAGTGCATCCGTGTGAGGACCAGAATGTCTTACTTGCCTTGTGTTACATGTTGGCATGGCAGCAGTAGATGAGTACTACTGAACAAATTATGAGCGCAGACTTAACGATCTTACAGGCCCCTAGCTGGGGACAAAGTGGGGGAACAAAAAATGAAAGAGCTGTGAGTATCAACGCAGTGGAAGTGAAAAAAAAAAAAAAATTAAAATAAAATAAATAATAAATAAAAAAGTCAGTGAATAATACACATCAGCCTACATGTGCTCTGTAAAGCCTTAAATTCACATCATCTGCCCACCTGAGAGCAAAGACTGGAGCCCTACTGTCAAGCTGCTTCGTTTATAGATGTGTCAGATCAGATGTTGGCATATTTATCAGCACATATTTACTTTAAATTTT
Source organism: Istiophorus platypterus (assembly GCA_016859345.1). Classification (NCBI taxonomy): domain Eukaryota; kingdom Metazoa; phylum Chordata; class Actinopteri; order Istiophoriformes; family Istiophoridae; genus Istiophorus; species Istiophorus platypterus. The sequence goes on along the minus strand of CM029112.1, from coordinate 2,975,642 downwards.
CATATTCTCAAAGAGAAAGTCCACCCTTGAGTCCTCTTACATTTATCATTATGCATTTCCAACATACGATGCATTTCTGGAGTTGTTTAGTGACTTTCTGTTGCCCGATTTAACGTGTTACCCATAATGCCTTTCAGTAGCCACCACAACCAGAGCCCACACTAGTTATAGGAAGGTCCAAAGCAGGACGCACAGCGCGACCAGAGCTGGATCACCGATTCTGATCTCCGTATCGGGGAATTTGAATAATTCAGTAATGATACATTGGCTCAAACTCGTCATATATCTCTTCGTTTTTAAATAATTGTTACCAAGATAGAAACCGAGTGAAACATATCACAGTCGGAAAATCAACTCATCAGTTCTCTCTGGTGATCGGCCAGTGGATTGAGCGATATCGATGAAAGTATCTGCAATAGCCTGATGTCCACTGATATATCAGGCTGATTGATTTACTGTTTGGCTCTGGCTGTTATCACAATACACATCACAGTTCCCCAAACGCCAAAGATAAAAGGTGCTGCTTTTTTTTTTTTCAACCAAAACTTCCAAGACTGAAGATACTAAGGTTGTTATCACATAAGAAATTAACTGAAAAGATTTAATCAAATTTTCCATTTCATCACAGTGATCAATTATCAAAATTTTTCTGCTGGTCAACTGATCATTCAGTCAGCTAAACCTACAGCTAATTAACCATGTAGCTCGTCGAGTTCTGAACACACATCCACACTCTTTTTTTTCCCCCAAAATAAAACCTCTGCCGTTTTGGGAACCAGAAACATCCAGAAACATATCACTGCTATTTTTTCCTAAGGCTGAGAGTTTCCTGAGGTGGACTTTTTCTCTGACAATACTGACTCATATGAACAAGGAGAAACATTCATGGCTTTAATACCACACAGGTAAATGTGTGTGCAAATACACTGGACATCTCTTACCTTTCCTAGATCAGTTTGATTAACATGAGAAAGGTTCTGTATAAACAGTATACTTCAAAGAATGCCATTTTTAATGATGAAATATGATTAATGATCCTGTATGTTTAATATCAAGTAGCTTTAGCAAAATAAAAGCATGTGCTACTGATATTATTTTGGGAAAAAAACCTAATTACCTACAGGAGCTCGATTAAAATATCAGATGCATGTTCACAAATAAAGATCCTTAATATCACCCTGTTTATGTTTTCCCTGTACTGTGTTTTTGTCATTTTTACTTGTAATGTCTTATCTTTTTAGCATTTATACTATGACATCATTAACCTGAGACTTGTCACTCGTGTTTTCGCGCTACACAGTTTCGATTTTTCATGTCACAAAGAAATAAAAAACTTATTTTTTCACATTTTTCAATGTGACAAATATCTGAGTGAGAAATAAAACAAAAAAAACAAAAAAAAACAAGAGGCATCACGAGTGCACCTGCGTGGCCTGTTTTCAGTTAAATACCTGGTCGTCATTGAGATAGTTCGGCAGGCCTCCGATAAACAGTTTGTGGGGGGAATCGGGGACGACGGTGGAGACAACACCTGCAGCGACCCAAACAAAAACAAGGAAAAAAAGTTAAATCTCCAACCAAAATGTTCTGTATCACTTAGAAGAACTTTTTATCTTTGGACCCAATAACTAAATGAATTAAGTAATTAAAATAAAACATCTGTAACGGACCTGGAACGTGGAACGCCGGCTGCTCTGAGATTCCAGGAAGAGGCCGATAGTCGTGAGGTCGTCTGATCTTCAGCGACTGACCCTGGAAAATGATGCCGTCGAAGGCCATGGCCTGCGTCGTCTCATCCACAGATCGGAACTAGAGAGGGACAAAGAAAAAAAACAAAAAACAAATTTAAAAAAAACCTTTGAGTCTTCTGGTTGAAAAAAAAGAGTTAAATGATGCAAACTTATTTAAAACATGTGAAAGAGGCAAATAGGAGGAAAAGGTCTCTACTGAGTTACTGTTACATCGACTATCACACATTTATAACAGAGATTAATCAACTTTGTTTGCATGTGTGCGTGTGTGTGTCTAGGTTGTTTCATGTACATAGACGATATGCATTTTTATGTTTTTCTTTCCTCTGTTCCCTGTAAATCACTCTGTAATCTCTGGTTTTGATTACTGCTACATGTATAAACTTTATTATCATCATCATAATTATCATTATTATTGATACTGTAATTATTATTTTTATTATAACTGGCTGATTACAGATCCAACTGAAACAGTGCAACAGTTACAGTGAATAGCTGATCCGCGCTGACCTCTTGCTGCTCTCTGATAAAAGAAAAAAGTCAGAATTCCAGGCCTAGTTTCGCCCCGGAGCAGTTTTTCTGTTTTCATTATGGTTACAGTTACTCGTTTAATCCCACAGCCCTGTCTGATCTGTCCTGTTTGTTTTTTATAGAAATAGCTGCAGTAGCCGTGGCTCTGTCTGGGCAGCTGAGTGAAACAGACATGGACAATGTCTCGGTTATAAACTCAGATTTTTATTTATTTATTCATTTTCCACCTTGGGGAGGTCAGGGCTATCGGGAGTCCACAGCCCTGCCAGAAGCTCGCTGCTTGGTCATGGTTGCAGGTTTTTGGGTGTAAACCAACGCACTTGAAAGACTAAAACATTATGTTCTAAACAATACGAAAGCAGCGTATAGACATCTTTACTCATATAGAAAATAATGGGGTTAAAAAATATCCTCTGATGTTTGAAAAAGCTTGACAGACAGCAATGAGTCTCTATGTCAGAGACTAATAAGCTAAATCCAGTTCTAGGTAAATGATAAAAATACTTGTTAGTGGAATAACTCCATTGCTTTCTTGGTCTTCTCATGGTATTATTGACAAAATCAAAATATATAAAATCGCTGGCCTTATCCTTTAAATCACTGGAATGTGTTTTTTGTAGCAGAAGCTACAGAAAGGGACGCTTTAGGCGAATCAGACACACACATACACACACACACACACACACACACACACACACGCACACACGCACACAAACACGCACACAAACACGCACACAAACACGCACACAAACACGCACACAAACACGCACACACACCTCTAAGAAAGCAAAGTTCTTATCCTGGTTGATCTGTACGGCGAGCACGGGGTTACTTGGAGCCTGTGAGAGGCCCGCCAGCCTCATCTGAGCGTTGAAGAACTCAGCCATGGACTCCTGAGGAGAGAGAAAAAACGAAGACGGGCAAAAATATAACATCTGCGTTGGGTGAGAATATCAGAGACGGAGAAGAGGGCAGCCGGAGATGGTACCTCGGTCACTCCGAAGGGGATGTTCCCAACATAAAGGCGTCTTGCTTGTCTCGTCATCTGACTACCGACTATGGGCACCTGCGTCGGCGCCGCAGCCACTCCGGTGGTTGTGGACGTGGCCAGCAGGGCTATCGTCGGTATCTGCCCCGCCGCTGAGAGTAAAGATAAAGGGAAAGGCTTCACCTTTGGCTCCAGAGCCATCACCTCCTGTGGCATTTGCTCACTTTTTTAATAAACACATAGATGCAGTGACTCATTTCTAGATGATTCATATGAAGTTAGCATTTATGAGGTTTGTGTAAAAGTGAAATAAATACTGAAAGAGAAAAATCTGATGACAGGAACATTCTTTTTGTGGTCCCAACCACTGACTTGTTGGTTTCAGTTCCGTCCAGATTTTGTCCTGACTTTTTCTAAATGTTTCTAAATGTCTAAATGGCTTTTTTCCCATTCAACTGAAATATCTTTTAAAAATCTCTATTTTTAACTTATGGTTAGTTCATTTTCTCCCCAAGAAAAAAACACCTGCAGAAACCTGTACTTTAAATCTTCTTTAAACACATAGTATATGAAATACTTCCAGATCCTGCAAATCAGGGGGTAGGCGGCACGGATCAAATGCTGGAGCCCAATATATGTAACTTTATTTTATAGCTTTATTTCCCTGAAAACTCATATGATATATAGAAGGGTCTGTTTGGGGCTTAATCTGCAGATTAAAAATGTGAGAAATCAATGTCACATTAATACAAAAATCATATAAAGAATCAAATATTTTCAGGAAGCAGACCTCCTCACTGATTTGCATCTTTGTCCACATTGGTCTAATTCAGGGGTTAGTAAAAGTCTGTAAAACATTGCTGGCCTCCCTCAGACAAAACTGCCCCCCAACCCTCATTGGTCCATAGGTTTTCAACATCTGAAGAGGCACAGAGAACATGAGAAGTACCTTGCATAGCTTTATATTGCATTGGCGTGATGTGTTCAAAGCCAGGAGGAGGCACGTCCCAGTATTTGCACGTCCTTTTCTTCCTTGTTCGCCTCGGGGAGTGACTGGATGCACAGAAAGCAGACAAAATAGTAAATAACAGTGTAAAAGGTCTATTAAAATGGAATTTTAATGAGGGATAAAGGACATGAATGGCACATGGAGCCTCACCTAATGTGGTTGTGAGTGTCAAGCTAAAACGGGTGTATTTTCACAATAAAATCTGCAGAGTGAGACCCGCCGCTGCCGTTACCTGGCCTGCGGAAGGCAGCTCTCACCCACTGACCTGTGCTTCTTGTGGTCCCGGGAGGAGCTCCTGCGGTCCCGGCTCTTCCGGTCCCGGCTCCGGCTCCGCTTCTCCCGGCTGCGGCTCCCCCGGTCTTTGCTCCAGCTGCGATGCTTGTCGCCTCGGACCGGGGATCCGCTACGACTCCTCTTCTTGTGCCTTTCCCTTTCTCGCTCTGCGTGATCGTGGGAAAAAAGACGGCAGCGGGCGATATTTACCGTAGCTCTGCCAATAAGTACTGCAGCAGGACTATAGGCTTTATATAAATAATTAGTGCTGCATCAAACAAGTTTTGTTGTTGATTAATCTGTTGATTTTTTTTCTCATTTAATCGATCCCTCATTTTCTCTATAAAATGTCAGAGGATGCCGAAAATGCCAAATCACAGGTTCCCAGAGTCCAAGGGGATGTTTTCAAACATCTTACTTTATTCAGATGTTTAGTTTATTAACAGAGAAGACTAAGAGAATCAGCAAATATTAACATTTGGAACCGGAACAAAATGTGGAACCTGCAAATTTTTTGGCAATTTTGCCTGAAAAATGTAGTTAAACAATGAACTGATTATCAACTAACCAAATTTTTGACTCATTGTTTGGTTGTCCTGGTACTTTCCTAAAGGCCTAGGGGACGTCATCCAAAACCCAAAGATAATGATTTGAATATCACAAAAGACGAGGACGCGTGGTAAATCAACACTATTGAGAAAGTGCAACTGGGAAATATGTTGCATTTCTGCTTGAAAAACAACTTAAACTATAAATCATGACACAGATTGTTTTTCTGTTGTATGACCAATTGATCGGCTGATTAGTTTCAGCTCTACGAAAAATGACTACCTAGTAAATACTGCTGAATACTTCACTTGTTTTACCCTTTATAATTACTCAAAGTAAGCCTGAAATGATGAGTCGATTAATTGACTGCTCATTCTACACGGTCCCGCTTCTCCAATTGTTAGGATTTACTGTTTATGCCTTTTTCTGTAATTGTAAATTTAATACTTTTAAGTTTTAGACTGTTATGCTGGACAAGAGGAGACATTTCAAGACATCTCTGGGAAAGTGTGAGGGACATTTACCATCCGATTAATCGAGAAAATAATCACCACATTAACTGATCGAACAGCTGGCTGCAGCCCCGACTGAAACTTACCTCCACTGCAACTCCTGCTATAATTACTGTACCCAGACCTATTACGGTAATTAGATTTTTTTCCCCTACAAACGATTATCACACGGGCTAAAGGGAAGTAGTTCATCAAAATGTACAGAGGTCTCCTTTCTATAATAATTACAGTCTCCTCTGTGATGCGGTGGCGAGGCCAGGGCATCATATTTCTCTGAGGTATCTGACAGTTTAACGAGGCCTTGCTTCTCGGCAAAGGGGAACCAGACTGAGGACCTTTTTATCGAATCGATGGGAGGAACTCTTTACGTCCGACTGGTCTGATCCACACGACGGCTCTGCTTCGATTAAGTGTCGACTTTTAGATGCGGTGTGTTTCGGCTGGAAGGTTCTTTATTCCCACTTCCTTTACTGTTCCTGGGAAACTTGTGCGTTTTGTATGTTACTTCAGACCTCACTGTGACTTGAGTTTGTCATTTACTCCCGTTATCAACTTTTCTGCAGATTGTTTTCCCGAGTAATCGATCAATCTCCTGGACTGAAATGTCAGAAAATGGCTAAAAGGGCCCAACTCAGTTTCCGTAAGCCCAAGGCGGCATCTTCAAATGTCTTTTTCTTCCAAGTAACAGTCCAAAAGCTGTTTTTTTTTGTTGTTTTTTTTTTTAATATCAAATAAAACAAAGAAAAGCAGGCTATCCTCACATTTGAGGAGCTGAAAATAGGGAATATTTGGCATTTTTGCTTAAAAAAACGACTAAAATGTAGAATATTTGGCATTTTTGTTTAAAAAAAAGACTAAAATGTTCAACTATCAATAATCAAAATATTATTCTTTCTTATCAGTCAAAAGAATGAATTAATTTCTCAACTTGGGTCTACATGAGTTGTATTTATCTGTCAGCTCCTCTCCATTGTCTCTCTAAAGCGGAGCATTATTGCACAGCACTGCAAGCTTTTGGAAAAACTTTGAATAAATTTATGTTGTGGGCCATCACTCACAGTGAGAGTACATTAGGGGAGGATCTTTTAATAGCTGGTATAAACAGGAGAGATGATAACAGCAAACAAAACCCCTTTTAACATAGGTAGAGACACCTGACTATTGTTTTATTACAGGCTTAAAAAACTGTGAACTTGCCCTTTAATTGTTGAAACACAATTAATACAAAATCTCACAAATGATTTGTTATTCCCCCCAACAACAACAATAAAACAACTACAATGGCAATGGTAATGATAATTAATAATAATGATGACAGATAAATACAAATGTATATGGACACTTGACAATCGTTTTAGACTGACTTTAAACCACTGCTAACCTGTCCTTTAATAATGGATGCCGAATTCAAAAGTAGATCGCAGTTATCCAGAAAACGTTATATTACGTCGTTTCTACCTTGCAGGTGAGGATGGAATTATAAAAAAGGCGCAGGACCTAAACAGAGTTTCGCATCTCGATTCCTCGCGCATGAGAATGGACGGCGAGCGAACCGTGCTCCCACACCGGCGCCCAGACTCCATTCACAATTCTGAGGAAAAAATTTAGCGTCGGCTCTACGGACGCTACGGGCTGAAGGTGAGACAACGAATCTACGCCGACACGAAAAAAGGCAAACGAGCTGAGTCACAGCGGAGAAGAGCCGCCGGTCGGAGTTAGGTCACGGCGGGAATTCATTCAGAAAGACGGCGCCGGAGCCGGCGCTGCGCACCGGCGCCGCACTGCTAGCTTACGGACCGACCGGGACACGGACCGACCGGGACACGGACCGACCGCCGTCGCTCACCTTGTCGATTCTCGCTCAGCTGCTTCTCGAATTCCTCGAAATCCGACATTGTGGCGGCGTGGCTGCCTCGGAGGGACACGGCGGGTCCGGGCCGGTTCGGGAGGGAGCGACGAGCCCAGGAGCCGCCGTCAGCGCACCGCGGAAAAAATACCCAGGGTCGCCCCGGGTGAAGCCACACGCAGCAGACGCACCGCATCCGGCCCCGGCCTTCAGAATAAAACCAACGCCGGGCTGTTTCTCTTTTATTCCTTGGCACCGCTTTTCTAGTAATTGGAACGTGACAAACACATGTATTGTTGGAATGGTTATTTGAACAATCCAAGATATTTATTTGATGATTTTACCAACTGATTAATCATTTAAAGCATTCCTTCAAGCAAAAACTTTCAAATGTGGAATTTTTTTTCTATGAAACTCAAGGGTGGAGGGACTGTCCAGGTAAATGTATCTGTCCATAACCTGTCAATAATTATGCTTATCTTGGAAGAAGAGGTTGTGGATAATATATATATGTATATATATATATAAGCATTTAAATAATGATCTTGTTGAAAATCTTTTACAGAGCACAGAGAGGGGCATGAAAATAAACACTCACACCTCACTCTGAATATTATTGCTTATGGTTTTTACCTAGTTTTAAAAAGCAATAATCAAATAGTGAGGAACTGCTTTGTTGTAGAAATGGGTTTGATGGATAAGGCTGTGAAGGAACCGGTAGCTGTACAGAATCATTCTATGCTTTTATTATTTGATATCAACTTCCGGTTACTCTTTTATAACTTTTATAACTTGATTGACAGAATTTTCGAGCCATTAATTTCATCTCTCTCTCTCTCTCTCTCTCTCTCTCTCTCTCTCTCTCTCTCTCTCTCGCTCTCTCTCTCTCTCACACACACACACACACACACACACGGAGGTGTCATTCTACTCCAGACCCCGCTCTTATCCTAAAATGACCGAGTAAATTATTGTAGGATTGAGTCACATATTATAACCGTGAACTTTGTTGATACGCTGTACAACTCTGTTGATATATTACATTTAATAGAAACTAAAGCAAGCATATTGAGTTTAACAATAATATCTTAATTATTGATTATGTTTATTACAAATTTGCATTGGATCATAAATAACATTAACATTCACTTACAATAAGACACACTAATCACTTTAAAGTAAAAATAAAAAAAATGATAAATAACCAAAACAACAGAGGGGAAAAAAAGTGAGTGATGTGATGAGTGCACAACATTAATAAAACATTAACATAACATAAACATACATTTTGTACAGTACAGTGCATGGGTCTACAGAGTCTTTCTGTGGTGTGGACAGATGGAAATGGAGAACCTCAGGGCTGGATCAGATACCCAGGAGCCCCCGCAAGCCCCAGGTTCACTCCACATCATATGGGTCAACCTAATTTGATTAATCACAAATTTGAACCACTGATGTACAACATCATCTCCTCTGTCCTCCATGTTGTGTGGGAATGTGTTGTTCAGACCTAATTTATTTTAATTTCTTTTGAGCTCGTTTGTGCTTTATCAAATCTTAATCTTAATTTTTACTCTGATTGTGAAGTAATTAATGCTCAGAAAAAATCAGGCAAACTTGTATTAATCCATCACAGGAGAACTGCCAGGCTGCCACCAACCATTAATTTTAATTATCTGTACATCTGATGGTTATTTTCCTCAATAATCGATTGATTGATTGCGCTGTGTATAATATGGTGAAAATTTCTCATTGTTATTCAGTGAAGTTAATTTACTGAGTAGGAAAATAGGCACATATTCACATTTTAAGGCTGAAACAAGTTTTTGTTTTACATTTTCCTTTTAATTGATTAATCGGTTATCAAACTTATTGACCATTAATTTCCATCAGTCGACTAATCATTTCAGTGCTGGAGCAACAGTTGGTTTCTGCTTTCCAGGAGAAATAATGAAACTGAATTAGAAGTTTCAATGTTTCGGGAGAAACTGGAGCCCACAAGAAATTAGGGTCATGCTCACGTCCCATCCTCAAGACTCAGATAAAGCTTGTTCCCGTCCTTCAATCTGAAACTAACCGCGTAACTGTTCACCTATAGGAAGCCTTACCAGGGCCAATAGGCACCCCCCCCGATTGTTGACAGCACACATGGAAAATAACTGACTCAGCTGTGCTGCTATTAAAAGACCTCAAATCCCAGAGTATTGCCATGGCAGGCAGGCCGGCTGGCCGGCCGGCTGGCTGTCATGTCGCAGGAGAAGCTCCATGAATGAGCTGCTGAGGCGAGCAGCAGCTCCAAGAACCCCCCCCCCCCAACAAGGAAGAGGATTTAAACCCCGGTCTAGGGCCACCGGCAGAGGCCTGAGAAAGCAGTAAGTGGTTCTGGTTCTTGCCTTGCGGCACCGAGGTCAGGCAGCTCAGTTGGCCGGTCTGAAATGAGCTGCTCTTTCTTGTGCAAAGCTGATGAAGAGGCTGGGCGGAGAAACCTGAAGGATTTTCGAGAGTGAGGCTTTGTTTTCAGGTTCGATTTCATGCTGCACAGCTTCAGCGTCAGACAAAAAATGCCATTATTTCCTCTGTGTGTTTTTGGATCTCTTGACTTTGTTGTGGAATTTTTCGGGACTAGTGCTCCGTGACATTGAGCCTTTGTGAGAGATACAGTATCTATTTCTAGGGCAGTTTATATTTAGAAGCTCCTTCTTGGACAAACAGCTGGTGCTTGGCGTGGTAAACCTAAACCGAGAGATTGGAGCGTCGGTCTTCATCTGAAGGACAGTTTGACTCTGAGAACTGATCAGAAAAGATAAACTGTAACTGAAACACAAAGAGTTCAGGCATGGATCAGGATGAAATGGGTCCCTAGGTTCAGACATAGAAAAGACCCCACACCCCCTGTACACAGGAGTAAAACTCCCCAAGAGAAAGATATTTAAAACAACTGCAAGCAACGTGGCTGCACTTTGTTTCTCTGGGGCCATTTTGTGTCATTTGGATAGTTGCTTTGCATCTAGTTTGAATCATTTTGTATTGTGATTTTTTAAGCTGTTTTGTTTCTTTTTTTAACTGTTTATAGTGTGTGTGTGTGTGTATGTTTAACTTTGCATCTGTTTGTGTCTCTTTGTTGTCGTTTTGTATCCTTTTTCTAGTTTCTGAACATTGCTCAGATTTTTTTAAAATTGTCTTAACATGAAAGAAACTACAGAAATGAGCAGCTCAAAAAACAGCCTGAAGGGGGAGCCAGAGGAACCAATCCTATTTGATCCAGCAATTCGTCCAAGCAAGTGGCAGATTTCCAACCAAATAGTTTAGTTTCTGTTTTATAGTTTATAATTTAACCTAAAGAAGAGGTGACTGTCCCTTTATATTATATTATATTATATTATTATATATCCAAGTACATGTATATCCTGTTGACACAAATCTCATATAGAGACATTAATGACGTGGTATTTATCCTTGACTCTTAGTTGTGATTTCTTATCTAAGAACATGGTAAAATAAAAAATGTCTTCTCTGTTTTTGTTTCAGAGTTGTAGGAATAAAGCTAGATTTAAAAATGGTTGTAGAGGGTGAGATGGATTCCAATGTTACTGAGCCGGAGAGCCTCTGGGTATGAAACGCTCCTTCTCCTTGCAAATCACTAGATCCTTCATCAGATCCTAAAACGTTCCTTCACCTCCCACCTCATCCCATCTGCATCGCCAGAGAAAAAACATTTTCCATCTAAAAACTACGTTTGCATCCATGGACAAAAACCTGTTCGCTAACTACAACATTCATGACGGTTGCATCAACACTGGTGGTTTATGGGGTTTTTGTTTACATTTTTTTACTTTTTTTTTTAAAGAATAGTTTTACATTTTGGGAAAATCTGCTTTCTTGCAGATAAATAGATGAGAAGATTGATACCACTGTGGCATCTGTACAGTCAATATGAAGCTACCACTAGTAGCCCGTTAGCTTAGCTTAGCACTAACAGTTGAAGGGGGGATAGCTAGCCTGGCTAGCTCTGCTACTAGCCCCTCTGTTCGCTAACTAAGATGTCATAACTCGTTTGTTTAATTCGTACAAATAATTGAAGTGTGAAAACTAAAATGGCCAAGAAATAGAACGACACATTAGCCCACATAAAATGGCAAATTTCAAACTTTTTAACTCGTGAGTTACTGGTAGTAGCAAGGCTAGCGGTTTCCCTCTGTCTCCAGTCCTTATGCTAAGCTAGCTAATGTCACCTGGCTCTAGCTTCATGGACAGATGTGAATGTGGTATCGGAAAGAAAATGAGTGTATTTCCCAAAATGTTTTCCTTTAACATTTTGAGTTAACACGTACGAAGATGTGCCCTTCTTTTATTTCTCCTTTGCATATGTAATATAAATGTTTTTTCCAGGACATCGTCCAGGAGATGGACCCAGCATGGACCACCACTGTCCTCCTGGTGCCCTGCGTTGTCGTACTGACAGCCGGATTCTTCTACCTCTATGAGTTCATCGTTGGTCTGCTGTCCAAAACATCAGTACGCAATAAGGTGGTGGTTGTAACCGATGCGTTATCCGGGCTCGGAAAAGGTAACCTTAGCAAACTTTGATGTTTCAGGCCGGAACTCGTCTGGTATTGCAGAAAGTGATCCGATTTCACGGCCGTTCACATTGTGTCCCATCTCCGTCCTTGATTCGCTGGTGCAGAATGCGCAGGTGTGTTTCACAAAGGGGGAGCGAGGCTGATCCTCTGTGGGAAAAGCTGGGAGAAACTCGAAGAGCTCGCCGACGCCTTGGCGAATGCCTCCGATCCCACGGTAGTAAGTAAACCAGCACTGACGCAGGGTTAAAGGACGATGATGACTATATCGCTGGAGATAAAACCAGTGTCTCACAACTTTTTCAGATGTCTACGAGGTGTCAGCAAAGAGAGATTTCCCCTCTAAACTTCTCTCATGGTGTCATGTGAAGAAGTGAATCTAAAATTCTCATTAATCATCTCAGGACCCCTCAGATTTATCTTGTGATCCTATGAAGGTACCTGGCCCCCCAGATTGAGAACCACTGGTGTAAACTAACTGATAAAGTAATTAAATCCAGCTCCCCCTTGGTCAGCTATAACATCAACATGCTGCTTTCAGCATTCACAATCTAATAATATTATCTATAATAATACATCAGTCACAGGAACATTCTACAGCAGAACAACTACCTTTAATGCCAATACTTTAATTATTTAGGATATTTGATTAAGTTACCTTTTGCTAGTAATACAAAGTAAAGTACAAGTACCTTAAAACTGTATCCAAGTACAAAACTTTAGTGAAAGTTTTTGGTTACTTTCCACCCCTGCGAACCACTGGTTTAATAAAATATGGTGTATTTTTTATGCCCATGGTACATTTTTCAATCTAAAATTTTAATTAGAAAAGTATACAACAGCTCTCAAATAAATGCAGTGGAGTAAAAAGTACATTACTTCACTCAGAGATGCATGAAAAGAACATCAAAAGAAAATACTCAAGTAAATTTAATAGAATTTATAGAAGTTATTTCCCATCACTGCAGACCTACCTCCTCCACTGTCTCTCCCCCCCAGACGTTCCCTCCTAAGTTGGTGATGCTGGATTTCGGAGACATGGACAGTCTGCCAGACGCCATCCTGGAGATCATGGACTGCTACGGCTGCCTGGACATCCTCATCCTCAACAGCAGCATGAAGGTCAAGGCGCCGGCACAGAGTCTGTCCCTGGAGATGGACAAGCTCCTGATGGACAACAACTACTTCGGGCCGGCCACGCTGGCTAAAGGTAGAGGGTGGCCACCTGCCGGATTAGGTTTCCGGCCGCAGGGGTGTGAAAGTTTGGGTCGCAACATTTCTTGGGTTTGCGTTTCGTGTTTTCAGGTGTGCTGCCCTCCATGATCTCCAGGAGAACCGGACACCTGCTCCTGGTCAACAGCATCCAGGGGAAGCTGGCCGTGCCCTTCCGCACGACATGTGAGTTCCAGGGTTTAATGCTCTTATTAATGTCAGTCTACCATTCTATTTACTTATAATCACTGAACACCAATTTGAATAAATGAGACCGTTTGCTTCTTAGCTGTTACTGCTGGTGTGTTTTGGTGTTTTAGGGCAACATCTTTAGCCATGCTAGCAGCGCTGCTCTGTTGACTGTCAGTTGCACATTTGGGTTCGCCTCAGGATGAAGCGTAATAACCTCCATGATTCTCAGATTTTTTCCTCTCTTGGGTGTAACCTTTAACTTGTCCAATAATCATTTGGTGTATCTTTGTGGTTTTTCATATTGTTTTATGTATATTTGTAGTCAATTTTTGTCTTTTTAAATGTGTTTTGTGTCTCTTTCTGGTTGTTTTGCGTCTTTTTTTATGGTCATTTTGTGGTTGTTCTGTGTATCTTTGAGGTCTCTATGTCTTTGTGCTTGTTTTGCGTCTCTGAAGACCAGGGGCCCCTTGACCTCTCAGGCCTCTGGTAACAGTAACGGTAGAAATCCATTCATAACGGTAACACTAGAGTAATACGAGAACATGCAATAAAAACTAGAACAAGAAATGTAATAAATTAAAAATGAAAACAATTATTCTACTGTATATGATGGACAAAGAAATAAACAAAACGTTAGCACATATAGGACTTGCTGGTAATGTTCTTAGTGATGATCTGGTGTTTTTACAGTATTAACACTGATGCTTCAGAATTAGTTAATGGTAAAGATGAGGTGTAGACGGCTGTAATTCAAGATGCAGCGTTCGCTTGTCAGATCCAAAAGCTGTAACCTTTGAGGAGCTGAGACATTCCCGTGTTATCCTTTTTTCAGATGCGGCCTCCAAACACGCGGTCCAGGCCTTCTTCGACTGCCTGAGAGCTGAGGTGGAGGAGTATGGCATCAGCGTCAGCACCATCAGCCACACGTTCATCAGCCGCTCGGCGTCCGAAAACGCCGACGCGGCCCCGTCCAAGTCCGTCTGGTCTTGTGAGTAACATCAGGGGAAAAAGGGCTGAACTGCAGTGAAAAAAAAGAAATACCCACAAGCATTAAATGTCTTTACAGCTACAACTACAGACTGATTCATGGTCCCCAGAGGATGTTTAGTACTTCAGACGTAAATAAAGCTGTGGAGTAAAAAAAAAAACAAAAAACAAAAAAGCTCAAGTAAAGTAGAAAATACCTCAAAGTTTAACTTAAGTAAATGTTCCTAATTATATTCCACCACTGCTTTACAGTATGACAAATACACTGTAGATCATAGAGATATAAACAAACTCTGGTTAAGCTGAAGGGAAGTTAGACTATGTTTTCTCATGCCTGCGGTATTTGCCTCATTTCGTCTGCCCTCACCTCTGTCTCTACAGTGCTGTACACTAAGAAGCCCCACGGCGTCTCCCCGGACGAGGCGGCCGCAGAGATCGTCAGGACTTTGAACAACAAGAGGAGGGAGGTGGTGATGGCTCCCTCGCTCCCCAAGGCCGCCATCTACGCCAGATCCTTCTTCCCCGAGGTCTTCTTCGCCGTGACGGCCGCAGGGGTGAAGAACGCTGCTGCCTGGGAGAAGATATAGTGCTGTGGAGTATGAGTCCCTCAGGCTCCCTTTGAACCACGCTGAGTGTGGGTCTTAAATGCACCGTTAGACACCCGATCGTAAGCTTAGGCCTGGGTAAAAATAGGACCGCCTGCCTGTACTGAACAGGTTCAAGTTATAGTGACAAATCATATGTGTAGTTACATGTAGATTTTCCATCTGAAAGAATTGTTTTTCTGTGCATTTTACTGGTTAACAAACATAAAAATAATTAAAGTGCAAAATTTTCATAAAAATATTCACTTATGAATTAATTGTTGAGTCTGTTCTTGTGTTTTTGGACAAAGTTATATCAAGAATATCAGTAAAGTATTATGTGAATGTTTGTAGAGGTTTGTATTTAATTCAATCAATTCTATTATTTATTTACCAATTTTTTATTCTTTTGTCTGGAAATAGTGGAAATAGTGGAAATAAAGATTAAAAATCAGCTTATTAATGGAAAAAAGGCCATGTATGCTGAAAAAAAATGGTAATGCTTTGTTTTTACAGGTCTGTAAATTCCAAAGTCAAACTGTGAAAATTGCTGAAAAGCAAACCAAAACAATTCAGCATAAATGAAGGCAAAAGTTCCCAGAAATAAACAAATGAATAATAAATATTCACTTGGGTTTGAATAGGGAAGTTTGTTAAATGGAAATTCATCTGGATGTAAGTGATAAACTCAACACAGAGAAACAAACTAAAAACAACAGTCTCAGAACTTTCTCTGTGTTCTTCCTGTATTTAGTACGAAACTACAGTTTTTTTTTCCCCGGAAACTTTGAAAAAATTATTAGAAATAATGGACCTATGAAACAAAATGTTACTGAAAACTTTCATAGACTTTCATTTCATTTTTGCTTGGAAATTTATACATTTGTTTCGACAATTAAATTTCTGTAAATCAACTACTAAGTTTATTGCATATTTTCTTGTGGCTCTACAGACTCCCAACCCATGACTTTGTATTTTCTTCTTTCCTGTCGCATCAATCTTCATCTTGACCCCTCATATTTCTCTGGTGACCCGCCGCAGGGGGCCCAACCCCCAAGCTGGGAACCACTGGACTAAACTACCCGACTGTATATAAAGTAGCTGAAAACCAGCTCCACCAGCTGCAACTGCAAAGTGGCGCTGAAGCACTGACGCATCACTGTCGACAGTCGAATTATGGCAGAAATAATAATAAATCAGTCACAGTGACATTTTAGCTCGGTTTTACTTTTGCTAATAATACTTATACTTTAAATTGAGTAAGAATTTGAATACAGGATATTTTGTTGTAACAGAGTATTTTTATATTAACGCACTGGCACTTTAAAATACTGTATCGCTACTGTGTAGAGGTCAAGTAAAGGTCATGGGAAAATCAATTACTACCCCGTGGGCGTGTGGCGGCCTCTAGCGGACGGGCTCTGTAACTACTACTATTACCGCTTATCGGTCGTGCTCCGTGTTTCGTGGGTCAGCGGCCTCCAGATGTTTCCCAGACTCGGCGCCTCGACCCTCCGGCTCACGTCCAACCAGGCCTCCTTCAGCACCGTCGGCTCCGGCCGCGGGTCGATGGTGGAACACGACCGACGGAACCAGCGCTTCACCGTCCGTCCGGGCAGCGGAGCCGGTGAGCACAGCTGAGCCGGGGCCGACGCTCCGGCGCCGGCGGGGATCCCTTACGAGAGCCCGGCGTCCGGGCTGCGGCCTCCCGGAGCACGCTTCTTAGCGGTTGATTCATTTTTCGCAGAGAATATTCAGGTCACGTTCCGCATCCGCCGCATTACTACTGTTTTTAGTCGCAATCCCTCTCCGGTAAGGAGAAAATGCCCAGCGAAACCTCAGTTAAAATATGCGAATTTAAATTACTTTTCCCGTGCTAAAACGTTGCATAACCAAAATCAGTGCTTTCTGTTTTACACCATTTTGTGTGTGGTAGCTTAACAGTTCGGTATAGATATTATCTCCGAAAGTAACACATTTTAGTATTTTTTTTTTTAGCCAATTGGCCATGAAAGTACAGTAGTGGCATGCTAGTGGTGCCCAACTTAATAAAAGTGTTTCTTAAGGGAGTCTGGTATTGTTTGTTTATAATTACGTCTAAACAAACATCAGCTGTTTCTAATATAATCAACTTCTGTTAAATTAAAATACATTACTATACTTTCCACTTTGGGCCTGTTGATATCAGATTTGTTGGTCTGTGTCCCTCTGCCCTCAGGGGCCCCTGAATGTGCAGTGCTGACCTACAGATTCACTGGGGACAAGGAGGTGGATCTGATGTCCACCTATGTGCCAGAGACGTTCAGGGGCCAAGGTGTGGCTGCACTGCTGTCACAGGTAAGAGTATCAGGCCTGTGCTGGTTTTAAAAAGCTTAAGACACACACATCAAATTAAAGTTTTGGGTTTTTCTCACAGGCTGCCGTGGACTTTCTGGTCGAAGAAAACCTCAAGGCTCGTGTCTCCTGTTGGTATATTAAGAAATACATTGAAGAGCACCCACTGCAACATTTTAAAGACCTCGTTATCACTTGACTGAAGCTAATTTGTCCACTCTGGCCTGATTTGCTACCTCGAATCAACTGCAACCTCATATACCTCACTGTACAACACTATGGAGGCCAGGCGGAGGCTATATCCGTATCATCTGCAGCCTCTAAAAGTTGTTGTTATCATCAATGATTGATTGTCTTACTCTGGTTTTTGTCTGATATTTCATAAAAAAATCCCTGATCAGACCCATCAAACTGAGGCGCAGTATAAATCATATTATTTTTAAGGAATTGTATATTTAATATGAATAAAGTTTCTCAAAATCCGCTGAAAAAATTCAGGGTTTAAAGATGGAGTTGCGGCTTGATATTGATTTTATTTTTTATTATTTTTTTGTTGATCTGTTAATATTAGATTGCACTTTTTAATCTTTTTTTGTAATCTGTGATATTTTCCCCACAAACTTGTAATATTTGTTAATGACTCAATGTTGGGACAAGACATTCAAATCTTTATCAAGACACAATATTTGGATTTCGATTGTCTGTATATTTTTAATACAGAGCAAAGCTTAACTTTGTGTGTTTGTTGTCAATTAAGACCTGAAGAATTGAGTATTAGTATGAGGAGAAAATAAGAGAGGATACGTGAGCACACACTTGTTTTACCAGGTAGCGTCACGAGGCCTGGAGGCATCAAAGGGCAGCGCTACCTCTGTGACTTGTGTCCTCTCCAGGTGGCTGGTGACCAGACAGAGCAGGTAAATTAAGGCTTTGTCCGCGTCAGATTTGCCGTTAGAAGTTGCTATTTGCTATGTTCAACTGGTTGTGCTGACACAGGGATGTTTATTTGGATGGACATTGGAGATATTAGCTCTGGGAAGCGCTTGTCACACAGGATCTAAATATATTCTTGACGTACACGTGTGCAGACTCGGCTGAACTTATGACTCAACACTCAAACTGCAGCAATTGGACGCTACGGGTTTTACAGTAGCTTAGCTAAATGCTAATTAGCACAAGACACAAGTTACAGCTGAGAATCAGGAGAATGTAATAAGTTTTTTTTTTATACATTTGGTAATAAACCAAAGTATTGGAAAACTGAAAAAGTAGTTCTAAATCACCTTGATGGAAACATTAATATTTCTACTGAATCTAACTGCAAACCCTTCGATCTTTGATGAGATATTTTACTCAAAATTGCAAATATCAACTTCAAGGTGTCGCGTTGGGCTGAGTCAGAGGATCATTAAAGTCATTATGATTTATCCTCTGAGCACCATGGATACCTGGACCAAAATTCACACAAATCCATCTATTAATTGTTGAAATATCTCCGTCTGAAAGCCGTGGACTGGCGTCCAAACAGGCGTGGGTGATTACATAACCTCCTTTGCAATAATATCGCCCTTTTCATAATAAACTGTAATTTTGCATTTAGCAGCTGTGACCCCGCGATGAACCTCGAAGCTCAGATGAAACCTGCACGTGTCGGGTGAGCACCGTATATCCTAGATCCCCACCACCTAATGAGATTAGTTCTGCTGCCGCCGCAGCAGCCGAGGCTTCAGTGGCAGCAGCAGCAGCAGGAGCGAGTCCGGTTTCTGCAACCAGAACTCGGCGCCAGGTCGTCTGAGGAAGGGAGGAGTTGACCGGCGCAGGAGGAGATTCAAGGGACGCGACCCTGTGGTGGGACTCGGGGTCTGAGTTCAAGGGTTAAAAGAAAAGGGTTTCAGTTGAGTTTCAGAGCTGTTTTCCTCCTTGTTTTCAGGGGATTAGAATTCAGTTAAAAGCACAGTCACATTTTATTTTGCATCCTCATCACATCTTTGACAGATACACTGTTTGATCAGATGATACAGGAACCCATTTCTATGTGGTGACAGAAATACAAACGTGTCCACAGTTTTTGTATTATATACTTTTGTTCCAATAGATGTCAGTCTTACTCCATTCAGACAATTGTCCCTTCCCTCCTGCCGTCAATGTGATTTATATCCCAGATTAGAAAATGTCAAATAATAAATATAAGTCACAAGAGCTGTTACCATCAAAGATGGTGGCTGAGGAAACATTACAAAAAAAAAAAGAAAATTCCTGATTTTAATTTGAATACAAAACGAAGTTGCTCTGAATAATCAGTGACAGAATTAAAAGTAGTGAAGGAAAATGCTGCATTAGAACTGACACGCGAGCGTTTTGTTAACATGTCATTCCAGGTAAGATAAGTTTGTTTGCTCCATTTCTCATATCTGCAGACCTTCTCGTATGCTCATAGACTGAAATTTTCCTGCCAGTTTTTCCATCAGTGTAGCGAACGAGCGCGGGCTGATCTTCTCATATGGGACGTATGACAGACACACACCGACACACACCGTCTGTCCCTGAACAGCAGCTGCCATTGTAATACTCACAGTGCTGCTGCAGACATAAATCTCTTCTCTGGGCTGGACAGGATGTGGCCTCAGACACAAACATGTAAAATGGACCCCCCCCCCCCAAGACTGAAGACACAAAGAGACACAAAACAACCGGCTATATTATTTGTAATTATTTGTGTGTGTTTTTTAGGTAATGTTGAGTTTCTTTGTAGTCATTTTGCATTTCTTGGTGTTTTTTTCCTGTGTTGTGTTGTTTCATTTATGGTCATTTTGTCTTTTTGATATCGATTTGCATGTCTTTGATTTTTTCCTTTATCATCTCTGTACTCTGTAGTCATTTTGTTTCTCTCTGTTATGTGATTAGTGCATCTCTTTGTGGGTGTCTTGTTTCTTTGTGATCATTTTATGTCTCTTCTTGGCCAATTTTTTATGTCCCTGTGATTATTTTGTGGCTCTTTGAGGCCATTTTGTGTCTCTTTGTGGTTATTTTGTGTCTTTATGTAGTTATTTTATGTCTCTTTGTAGCCATTTTACATCTCTTCATGGTCATTTTGTGTCTCTCTCAGGCCATTTGTGATCTAGCAGTACGCCTCTCCTTGCCGCTCCGGCACACTGTCCATTTCCACCACGTACGTCACTCCCGTGGGGGGTTTGTGGCCGTTGACCAGCAGTTCTGGCGGCGCCTCGGCGTCAGGGGTCAGGTACATGTCCCACATCTGCTCGGGGAGGTCCAGCTCAA
Organism: Istiophorus platypterus; assembly: GCA_016859345.1. Taxonomy (NCBI): domain Eukaryota; kingdom Metazoa; phylum Chordata; class Actinopteri; order Istiophoriformes; family Istiophoridae; genus Istiophorus; species Istiophorus platypterus. The sequence goes on along the minus strand of CM029112.1, from coordinate 2,955,018 downwards.
TCATCTTCTGCTTGATCATCAGGCTCTTCTCGATGTTCCGCCGCTTATATTTGAATTCTATGATGGTCTTGGTGTACCTGTTCAGTGCTGTCACTGCGGAGCCCATGCAGGTGCCAAAGGAGCCCCACGCTAAGCTGAGGAGGAGTTTGGAGATAGATTTGGACTGAAGTCAGTCTTCTGCTAACAAAAAAACTTTTACCTATGAACAGAAGAAAATCTACAAACTTCTAAATTTCAACTCTCTTCTCGTGTTGTGTCATAAATGACACTGCAGCCACTGTGCACAATCTTTTATTTTCAGAGGAGGATGAAACAGTTTTTTGTGATTAGTGCAAAAATCTTAATTTTGTCAACCCAATTTATACCAATGAAGGTAGGCTGAAGAGAAACACCTGACTGTATGATGCAGTTCAACAACACCACAAACTACAATCTGTAAAATGATCACACAGTTGAATCAACAACAACATTAAACATTTTCAATAAAAGCTTAACATTATAACCTTCATAAGGGAGAATCTATAGCAGGACCGCTGTATTAGACTGCACTAGTTCTGGCTGAGTGGACCTAAATAACTGCCAACTGTGGCGTACATATGCATATCTAACAACAGTTTTATTTATTTATTATTATTATTTTTCCGTTGCACTACAGGCACATTCAAGCTCTTTCATTCCATAAAAGGGGGGGGGGGGCTATTCTGCCGTTAAGTCTGTATTTCACTTGGAAACTGGGAGCTAGTTAGCCTGGCCTGCTAATGTTAACAGTGATTCCCACTAGATGCTAAGTTTAGTTCATGTGCTGAGTTGCTGGCAGCTCGAGGCACACGAGGCCAGTCTGATTACGACATAGTGCAACACATGTACCGTCTGCCATGATACCTGCACTGCTCTCTGCTAACAGTCCCTCAGTATCGATAGGTATAAGTATCATGATAGGTGTCTGAAATCTCAAATTACTGCTGACCACCGAGTTGAGTATTGTCCCTCAGTGTGTTGTCGGTGCAAACAAACAGATCAACAGTGCTGAGACTGCAAGATCGATTTGTTTCCGCTCTGAATTCTTGCTATTGTTTGGCCTCCCAGCAACAAAATTTAACACAATGCACAGTAAAACCTCACAAATAGTCCTCTGCTAAATGAGCCTATTTCAGGAACAAAGAGCCATAAGTGAACTTGATCGATAATTTTGGGGCAGTTTGCAACAAATGGAATTCAACTCTGAAACAGGTGTAAGTATCTAACACATTCCTACTCACATGATACTATTTTTCTCAAATTCACAACAAAGCCACTGTGAGTAATCAATATCTAAGCCACTCATAGCATGTAGCAAATAATGAAATATTTCAGGTTTTCAATAAGTAAACGTGATATGTAACGGTGAGTATCTGTCAGGTAAGCATAGGTGTGATCGGGTGACATGTTTACATATACATAAAAAAAAAACTGAGTTGAATATTGACTCCATATCTTTTTCACACTCAAAAAAGGCACCTCCTACTGCTTTTGCTTGCACCACCAACAAAATGGCAATAATTTAAGGATGCAGCGTGACACGTAAGCAGATTAGATCAGGAGGAGCAAGTGACCTAATGTGATGTTGGACGCAGCCCCGGTGTTGTGTTGAGGGTTAAAGGGTTAACGCGTAACCATGGCACTCATGTGTTTCTTTGTTAAGCCAGTCTCTCTTCTTTTTGGTAATGACACTGAGAATATATAGTGAAGAATTTAATTTCAGTTTGACTTTAAACCTAAAAGCTAGGACGACACATTTTTAGTTGGTGTATTAGAAAAACAACAACAACAAAAACAACAACAAAGTGCTTACACATAAGACCAGCTGTAGTCCCAGGTCTTGGGCCTCCAGTCCTCTGGCCCCATGGCGACAGCCAGCTGGAATATGGTGGTGAACATCATGTGGGCCACCATCCCACAAAGGCCTGAGAACAAGAGCAAATCTGTCTGTATTCTGCAGCAAAATGTAAACATGAGAACCTCATTTTTTCCATTACAAATAATAGTCATACATTTTATCCCTTCTGATCACAAAAGATGAATCAACAAAAATACATTACAAGCACATAACCACATAACAAGAACATCAGGTTACTTTATTTAAACCAGAGAAAAAGGAACAGTTTACAGAAAGCTAAGCCAAACACTCAGCCCCCACTTGAATTCACAACAGTTTCTGAAATGATTCTCAAAGCGGTAATTTAAAGAATAAGCAACCCAGGCCAGTAGAACAGCTATCCGCACACAAAATGACATGCTGCTTATGCTGACTTGGATCAAACAAACAAAATACCATGTTTACCGGCTGCATTGTATAAAATCCTGTCTAGTATAAAGCTTGTTGTGGTTGAATCTGAATGTGAAGGTGCTGGGAGTCTCTGCCAGCACTTGGAAGCAGTGAAAAGCTGAAATTAAAGTTGACTCCACATGATGATGTTTGATTATCAGCCGACAAAGATTCAGCCGGACGCTTAAGTGCAAGGGACAGCACGCAAGACATCACGGCGAAGCTTTTCCTCCGTACAAAAGCAAAATTAGATGCTCTGGGTTCTTGTAAATGAGCAGAAAGAAAACATGTTAGGAATAAATGTTTACTCTCACCTGCAAAAACTTTTGTATTGGCCATCACTTTTTTAGTTCATATTGTGACCTTGCAAGCAAACAATTACTTATTTACACATCCACATTACATACCAACATTAGAGTCACGTTTGTGTCCATCTTAAGTCCAGTATTCCCTCTCTTTTGGCTCTGTTTTTGGTCTCCACCAGCTCCTGAGGGAAACATCTGGCTTTTTAGCCACTAAATGATCGACCAGATGATCTCTGACTGCGTCTTTCTTTTGTTTGCTGCTGAGCAAGTAGCGGAGAGTAGTTTTTTAGAGCTTTTGGAAATGGGGTATTTATAATTGCAATGAGACTGAACCAAAACAGCCCAGTTACAAGCTGTAAAACAAAATCCATAAGTTGAAAGACGCTAAAATGGCCTGCAGAGCCGAGGGGAACTGAAGATCCAGTCGATAATTCATTCATTGTTCATTTAAAGTTTCTCTCCAGATATGTTTTTAAAGTCCCTAAAATACTCTGCTATGATTAACATTTTGTTTAAAATGGTTTTACCACTTAAAAAATAATGATACAAAAAAAACATCAGAAAGGGTCTGGAGCCACAACTACAGTAACTTCTCCATTGATAAATTCTAGAAATATGAATGTTCAAATATGCAAATACCACAGGCTTTTTGCGCCCACACCCACTTTTTATGCTAGATTTACTGAGGAAAAAGCAGAGCGCGTCAAGATGGCTACCGCTAGCGTAAACATCGGCGAGGTTCATCCAGACATGGTTGAGCCTAAGCTAGAACACGAGTCAGATGGGATGAGATCAGAACGCTAAGTGTAGTTGGCATCTTTCATTTGTTTATGTCAATTGTTAGCTAGTTAGCTTGTTGCTGGTGGTAGCTGCGTTAGTGGTTGTGCTAATGCAAACTGTCGCTCTCTGGACTTATGAGCCTGCTGTCTGCTGGAGGTTTCAGCTTTCTTTTGCCCCACTATGCTGGCTATATGCCTGCTGCTTATTTCACACTTGGTATCTCTTTTATCATATAGAAAACACCATATTGACACGTTGATGAGGCCAAACACTGGATTTTCAACAGAGGTGGCCTTTAACCTGTTGTTTATTTAAAACCTTCTGCTGATAATAACATCAGTTGATTTCCCCAAACTGGAAATATGTGTTTTTACAGTGTAGACCTTATGAGATGGTTGAAATTAAGTGTACTGGTTGTATTTTTCTTGCAAATGAACCTTTAAGGAACAAATATTAACTGACAGTAAAAGTGTTCTGCAGACAGAGCTGTTTAATTTTATCTATTCTGATGTTCATATAGACTCAGGGTGAGCTGAACCGGGCTGCCGCATCCATCCAGCGGTCTGCCCCCTCCACAGCTGCTTTTCTTGGGATTAACTCCTCACAACGAAGGGGGAAGTGGGAGTTAGGAGAGGGAGGAAGAGAGGGAGGGAGGGAGGGAGGGAGAGAGCTCCTCTGGGCAGGTCTTGACACGGCCCAAAAACCACGGCCTCGGCTCCAATCCGATTAGTCCACAAACCAGCAAATCCTCTGGGGCAGCGAGTGGTTGTGGGACAGTTAGCCGCTCAGTGTGGGAGCTCACCTCACCTCCTCCAGCCTGACCTGCTGCCCTGCTCCCTCACAGTTGCCCTCACTTAAAATACGTCTCCACCTCTTTTTTAAATAAGAGAATTAATGTGAATAGAAACCTAAGCAGATTAATCGGCTTAAGATGTTTCACCCACCCGTTTCAAACATAGACTGTATTTAGTTGTGGAAGGGAAATCAATCATCAGAGTTGAGGAAGGATAACTGAGCTTTAAGAACACAGAAACATAAAATCCAATAAACCATTGCAGACGCCTGTATACAGTTTTAACAGATGTTTAACCCCCTCGAAATGACCCCGGCGGCCGGATTCGTTGAGTCACACTTCAGTGTGAAGATAATCTCAGTGAAACACCAGAATAATTTGATTTTTTTTCCCAGCGATTAATCATCTGTTAATGAAAGCATCTATAAACAAGTTATAATATGACTGATGTGATTTGCACTAATTAGTCTTTAATGATGACTAAACTATATGTTCAAATTGCGAAAGGAACTAATCTTTCAAGCCTTGAAGATTTGATTTTTATTATTGCAATATTCCATCTACTAGTGTGTTTGTCTCATGCATCAAAACGAGCCTGTGTAACTTTTACAGGACAATGGCCACAAGTGATAATTAAAGGACAATGGTAGATTGTGAAACACAGTGTAACAAATGTTTTCTCTTTCTTATTTTATCCAAATTGTCATCCAAAAAGCTTCTGGACATAGCAGTAGAATTTCCTGAGTGAACTGGATGGAGCAAGGGTTTGTGTCACTGACTATAAATCCTTTTTTCCAGCTGTTTAAAGAAGAATGTGGGATCTCCCCCCCATTCAGATGTTACATAATTAGGAGTCAGTGTTCACAGTTAGTTTTCACCATACTTCATAATCTGAAGACACAATATTCAAAAAATAATTCATTAAGTGGCCCATTTAATCGTTGCTGTAGGAACTACAAAAAAAACCCAACCCAAAACAGTTACTGCCTGTGTTAAGAAAAGTAGTTTTCTTCAGTCATAAAAATGTTAAAAAAAACATTTAAAAAATGCATTATTAAGTGGCAAGTGTTACACTTTTCTACAAAAAGCAAATTTAACTAATCACCTCAATGTCTCCTTTATATTTTACAAAGTTTGTCTAATTTTAATTATTTTTTACATTTTTAAAATCTAATTTACAACCAAAAAATTATAATGAACGACATCTAGTTTAATCAAAATTTCCGATATAATTCGGGTGTTTTCATGACCTAAAAACATCAGCAGCAGCCTTTGTGCAAATAAAGTACACGAGTCGAACTAGTGTACATATGCAAACCTTTTGGTTCAGTAGGCCACCAAGCTGATTGATGCTAACTGATGCTAACTGATGCTAAATGATGCTCCTGTCTTCTGCACTTGATCCGGTCTAATGCTGCTGGTCTCTGACCACGCCCACCGGGGCAAGGGTGGGGGGTTAACCTCAGCCAATAGGATTAATTCTGCCTCTGAGCACTGTTTGTATAAGTGTAGCTCCAATCAGATGCGCCACAGGATTCCTGTGTGTAGCAGCTTTATCAGAGTAGGGAGGGGGTCAACATTGGATGTTAGAAAACCCCCATGTCAGCACACACGGCGTCACATGGCATCCTCTGGTTCAAATGACACTTTGCAGCAGATAGACAGAAAAAACCCACCAAAACAACAGGGGTTCTTCTGCAGTGTTACCTGACAGGGCGGTGCACAAGGCTGCGAAGGCACTGAGCTTCAGTTTGTTCATAATGCTGAAGCAGGGACACTGCTCCAGGGTCATCAGGGCCCCCCCTGTGAAGAGCAGGGTCAGGTACAGGCTCTCAGCCACGATACACAACCACAGGACCCCTGGGGATGGAGAAAACACAGGGACAGAGGGAGGGAGGGTGTATGAGGGAGGGGATGAGGGAGGGAGATGGAATTGAGTTGCGTTGTCTTCATAATACCCTGTCGCAGATGAATAATCCCCCGTGAATGTGGGTACAACAGGTCTGCTCCCTCCAGGACCAGAGATCCAAACCTGATCCTCTGGACTGGGCAGCAGCCAGAGCTGGATCAACAACAACTACCCCAAGGTCCGAGACCCCCAGGGGCCCCAAAGTTTTACTGTATATCAATCAGGTGTGCTGTTTATGAATTTGCATCATTAAGGTACAACATCAGCTAAAATGTCTCCTTCATGGTCTTTTATCAGAGTAGTGTCTGACCATCATTTATTGTTGTTTCGTGATCTTTGTTTTTTAAAGTTGTAGTATTCTCATGTATATATTTCAAAATACAGTGGAGTGTTATCTAATGGATTCACAGTAACTGACACAGAAAACTGGAAGCAAAGCATTATTATTCATTACCATTTCATCATCCATTTTTTAGTCTACTGATTCATTTATAATTAATTAATCATTAAGGGCTTAACATTTTTAAAGATAGTAAAAACTGCCCATCTCAGTTTCCAGATGTCCAAAGTGACATCTTGTCAGATGTTGTGTTTTGTCTCAACTGTCCCAGAACCTAAAAATATTCAGTTTACTTTCACTGATACAGGGAAATTAATAAATGTTCACATTATAGAAGCTGGAACTGCTTTAAAAATGAAGAAGTTGAAGTGACGAATGAATCATCATTTCAGCTCTGAAGTCCTGGTTGGTTTCTGGATGTCTGGTGAAAAAGATGCTGCCATATCACAGTGCAGGTCGACAGGGGCCCAGCAGTGAAGTTTTCTACCCCAGTGGCCCCTGAGGGGGTTAAACTGGCCTTACAGCTGTACCAGCGCAGGTTGTTGAAAAAGTGGGATCTTAGAGTTCGAGTGCAATTTCAGTTGTTTAGTAAAATGTGTGTAATTGACTTTTGCATTTTCATCCACTTTAACAATCACAGTGGAGCAGGAAGTTCTCACATCCTTTTACTTAAATAAAAGAAATAATAAAATGTTAAAATACTATGGGTAATTAAGTTACTTCAATTACTGGTAACTGAAGATACCAGTAACTGAAGTCGTCCGATAAATGTAGTGGAGTGAAAATTACAGTGTTTCCCTCTGAAATGCAGCGGAGTAGAAGTATAAACTGGCAGAACAAAAATTAATAGACTAAAAATACCTCAATATTTGTCCAAATTACAGTACTTTGCACCACTGGCCAATCAACAGTTTACTATTAAGCCAAAACAAGCCAATCAAAGTAGTAGAAAGTGAAAAAAATATGTGAAAGTGTTGATAAAGTCCTTTTGATACTGGTTGGTGGTAAAAATTTCTAAAGTTCTTAACTATAGTTGAAGAAATTTATAAATTAGCTACTGTATGTTAGTGCTGAATTGTGTCCTGATGATTTTTCCTTCTGTTCATCAATGCATCACTAAGTTTCTCTCCCACTGAAATGAAACAGTCGCTCGTAGTTCGAGCGTTTCAGCCTCAGTCGTGTTACCAACCTCTTTCGTGTTCTGGTGCGATCTCTGAGAAATCCCGACAGTCAAACCCTGTGATCAGAGAAAAAGAAAAAAGTAATAATATAATGAAAAGAAACTGTGAAATTAAGTTACTGTTTTGGAATGAACTTACTTACTTTCCTGAAAAAGAAAATATGTAATTTGGTACCAATTATAGAAAGAATATGAATTTTAGTTTTAGTTTTTTAGTTTTTTAGTTTTGATCAACTGAAGTACTTATTTGTTATTGGAAACTTATTTTTCACTGACTAAGAGACTCTTGGTTGTGTAAACAGTTAAATTAAATAATCAGACATTTAAAGGTGGTAAAACCAGGAGAACTTGTGGATTTGAAGATGAGCAACTGTGCTAAAACCCATTAAAACATTAAAATACAACAAAACTTGATGTTGTTGTGTAGTTTATCATTGATAAAGTCTAAATGTATATGGATGTTAGCTGCTGCTCACTTATTAGAGAATATTAAGGCCACCGTTGTTGAGATTTTTAGATAAAAGTTCCAATATTTTGAGAGTTAAGCTGAAAAAATTTATAAATTTGCAATCAACAATATTTCTAGAAAAACAGTTGGCAATTTCAGAAAAAAGTCATAATATTAATAAAACTTCTTTCCTCAACAATTTGACTTTTTTCTTAATATGTTGTGATTTTTTTTCTTTAAATATTATGATTTTATGATATTATGATCACAACTTTTTTCTTATAATAATGTCAAAGCCAGTTTAAAACACTATTTATGCCTCATTATTCCAATAATTTAACATAGTGAAATATGGTTTCTACGAACATGCACAGCTGTTGGCCACAGCTGGGGCTGGCCCCTTGGTGGGCTTTCACATACTGGTCATATTGGTCAGTAGATTAAACATTTTGTCTGCGAGCTGGATGTAAATCCTCATACGAACTTATTTTACTTAGTCTTATTACCAGAGCTTATGAAGCCAAATGGGACGGCTTGCATGCAACGCTCGCAGAAATGGTTTTAATCCAGTTCTGACTCGCTGTAGAGTTGTAGCAACATTAGAAACAAAATCTTACAAACACCACACTGCGTGACCAGGATATCAATTATTAATTTGTCTTTTCTGCATTCAGATGATAATCACACTCCCTAATATATACACAGAGACAAACTATATGCATAGTCTCTTATTTGTTACTCAGAATTCCATGGCCATTTTGGCTGTTATTAGCTCTTGCAGTTTCCTGTAGTGTTTAGTGATTTTGCTGAGGGGCACATCATCAGCCTGAGGACGCCTAAAGGCCCCGAAAGCATAGTTTCTCAATCTCCTTCTTTCTTCAATCAGTATGATCCTACATATACAAAAAAAAAAAAAAAAAAATACTTGACCAAAACAACAACAGCTCTATTTTCTTTACCCCAAAGGATGTTTTTGCTTTGTGTTTTTCTCAAAGCTCTTCTCATTGGTATGAAAAAAACTGTCTATCAAATTTGATCAAATCACAACGAAACAGTCATGGTATAGCAAACAATGATGAGTTTTTCAGTATTAAACTCTTAAAAACAAATGTGTTATTATTTATTATTATTTATAATGCAATAATATAGTATAACATAATTCTTAAAATGGCCCATTCTGGATAAATAGTACTTTCACTATTGGCTCTTAAAGTATATTTTGACGCTTTTTCGCTTTCACTTGTATTTACTGAAGAAAGATCTGAATGTTTCTCCCAATGCTGCTTAAAGAACCAAACTGCAGGTAAATTTCCTTTTTTTTACTTGCTGATATTATTTCCAGGTAAATCGATTAGGAGAGAAATTATATAAATAGAAATTTCCAAGCAAATACTATGTTCTGTCTCATTCTGATTAAACCTGTTGACCGTAGGTAGAAAACTAAAGGCTACAATGCAACATGTAGGACATTTTTGTTGTTACTTGCAGCAGCTCGTTAATTCATCCTCTGGAGTCCAGGCTGATTTTCATTCATATTTTTCTGACTTTCTTTGCGTTCAGTGTTGCCACTATTTAACACTGTCAAACTGTCTTTACCCCACGTGCATGGTACCTTTTCCTACAGCACAAACTCCGCTATGAGTCTGACTTCTTATTTTGTCAATTTAACAAAGTGTAAAGCCGCCAGCCAAATCTTTAGTGATAATAACTCAGTATAGATCAGTTTTACACTGTTCAAATCTACAATTTTCACACCGACATACAGCAGTATTTAAACTGTAATATTGATTATTTACATATCAAGTGACTTTATTCCCATTTTATTTTTTGTGCCTTTTTGATTGAGAGTCTATTTCTGCCTGTAAATCACCGAAAATATTCATAAGTCAGAGTTTGAAAAAATTCTTTCAGGCACAGATGAGGTCGCCTGGTTTTCTCACCTTGTCTCTATGCAACATATCAATAAAGCTATGTTATTGTAAATTACACACGTCTGTCTGGAAGAAGGACCCCCTCCCCCTTTTCCCCACACACCCCTGTTGCTCCTGAGGTTTCTTCCATTTATTTCCCCCATCAAAGGGTTTTTTGGCAATTTTTTCATCATATGTATTGAGGGTCTAAAGATAAAGGAAAGCAAATGTTTTGGTACCGTGATAGTTTACTCAAATAAAGCATGTTCAGTGTTTTCGCCAGTGAACAGACAGACTCCAGAGGGTGACAGCTATAATCCGCGGACTGTCAGATTATGCCATGAGGTGCTTCCTCGGTCATCACTTCCCGTCCTCTAACACTTGGCTGAAGCTGAGGGCCCCGCGGTCACTTCGGTAACCCGCCTTACCGTTCATGTCGGCGGCCTGCTCACAGGAGAAGAATATCCCTGTGTGGAACTTCCGCAGCAAGAACTTCTCCTCGCCGGTCTCAAAGATGTACTGCACCAGCCGGGTGTCGTTGATGTTGGAACTGTTGAACTGGATGCAGAACCACTGCTTCACTTTCATTGGCGGCCCCGTGCAGAAGGGCTTGGCTACCTTCCTGGTGCCCTCGCACCAGTAGTTGGTGGTCACCGCTGATAAGGCAAAGGCAAACGCCACAAGGTTGAGGGTGAGTGCCAGAGAAGCCCGCCACCCGTGCTCTAGCCTCATGGTCGAGGCCGGGCCGAAGGGAGATGGAATGAAAAGGCAACTAATCCTGGATTTCGATATGTAGCCGCCGTGTTTTGCCTCCCAGCAGATATATCAAATCTTCATAATCTCGTTGCCTTCGGGGCTCCTTGGGTGAGACTTGTGTAGTTCCCTCCGCCGGTGGCTCTGACGACGGTGCTGCCCCCTTGATTAAATAATTCATTCTCTCCACCCCTACAGAAACAATAGGAACCCACGGTGGTACGATGACTCTGTTTTTTCCCTTTCATTGAACTCGCTCTTCACTCTTCACTCTCTCTGCGGCTTCATCCAAACCCCATCGCTCCTCCCCTTCTACAAATCTTTCCACGCAATATTATCCATTACAAATGGTAAATCATATTCCAGACTTCCTTTGAGCACGTTAATAGGAAAATGATTACTATGAGCTTAGATTGTAATCCTGGACAATGTTCTTCCTTTTGACATTTTTCCCCGGAATTCATGTCAGAACGTATCTCTAAGTAATTGCAGTCGAAGCCACATAAGATCAAATGCCCGTCTTACGGCCGGTGACCCAGGACAAAATGTGTGTGGCTTCATGCTGAAATCCATCCATAATGTGTGTGTAGATGGCAGGCAAATCTCTCCATGTCTAATAGCCTGCTGATCACGCAAATGAGGACAAATTACTCAAAGAGGTGTGTGGAGGATTTGACAGATGTTAGGAGAAAACATCCGCTACATTTATCTTTCCCCTCTCTGTAATTTTTTTTTTCTCTGTAATAAATTTTTCCATCCCTCCATTAGACTTGTGATAAAAATGTGTGGCTCAGACTCGCAACATGTCACATTAAGAGAGGAAATGTACACATGAGAAGCATAACTTGGCCCGAAATCTGGCCAATATCGGACGATGTCTGAGATTTTCTATGGGACAAATTGACAAGCAGAAAAACGATATGATGGTGGGCCCCAACCTGGGTATTGGGATTCCTTTAAGAGATCGCAAAATATATCTGATCAGCAGATTTCCTTATGTTTGTTTATCGTGTTAGCATGCTAATGTTTGCTAATTAGCACTAAGTACTAAATGAAGCTGAGGCTGATGGGAATATTATTATATCTGCAGGTATTTATTCCTAAACCAAAGTATAGGACAACTTGAAATTTGACCACATGGTGTCTCTTGAGAAAAAAGTTAAAGGGATCTCCAAAGTTATTACAGTTCATCCTCTGGAGGACTTGAATGTGTGTAGTAAATGTAATGGCAGCATAACCATTGATGAGATATTTCACTCAAATCCTTACATTTCAACCCTGTGGTGGCTCTAGAGGAAAAGTCAGGGGATCACGAAAGTCACTAGGATTCATCCTCTTGGGACCACAAATTTTCAGGGCATTTGATCCAACTGTAGTTGAGATATTTCAGTCTGAACAAAGCAGTCAGTCAAGACTGAAAAATTTCAAAATATCAGATGGGTTGCCATGAATTTTTTTCAGACATTCATGGTCCCCAGAAGATGAATCCTACTGATTTTGGTGATCCCCTGACTTTTGTAGCGCCACCATGAGTTTAAGTTTTTTACTTCAGATACTTCAACAACGATTGGATGGATTGTCATCAAATGTGGTGCACACATTCATGTTCCCCTTCGGACAGATTATTATAATCTTGGTGACTTGTAATTTGGTGCCACCAGGAGGTCGGAATTTAAATTTATCCAACACTTTGCTTTATGATAAAATGCCTTCAACACTGTGACATTCATTGGCTGTTGGTTGTTCCTGTGTCAAATCCAAAATACACTGAATTAAAAGGTTAAGATGAAAATAAGTATAACAATGTCTTTGACAAGATGCAAACTAAAACATTAAAGCTTGAAGACATACAGTTCCCCAGGATTATTCTAATTTAAGTCCTCCACAGCAGTTGAGAACCACAACACCAACCATGGTCCACAATGGTCCTGAAGCTTAGATCAGCAGGCCTTGTTAAATGGTTACCCACCAAGACAACCAAAAATGAATAGTGCTGGCATTTGTTTCTTGTGTTTTATATTTAATAGCCCTGTAACAAGGAGTTTTAACATGGATTTGTATAAAGGAGTTATATACATATAACTAAGTTTATAAAGAATATATTGAAAATTGGAGTCCCTATAGGTAATTGATTAAGACAGAAAATAAATGCTTTTTTTCTTATTGTTTATCTGTATGTGTTAAATTTGCTCCCATGCAGGTCATATTGGTACCAGCTGGTTTGCATTCTACAATACTAAAGTATTTCTATCCATAGATGTTGATAAATATTAAGATATATATATAAAGTTCCTTTTTAAATGCGAATGCAGTACATCACCCAGCGTAATTCCCCTGAATGCAAAGAGATTAGTCTGAACATTAGCTTCCAAGTAATAAAAATGTAAAACCCAGGACAAAAAGGTCCAGCATTAAACTTGATGAAGTAGTAAGCCTGTTGTACAGTGAATATTTCCTAGTTTATCCTTTATCTGCCAGACGGGAACTCATTTTATAACAAAACCAAAACCGCAATGTGATTATGTAAAAGTATATGATGACATTTATGGTCTAAAGAACGATTTGAGGTATCCTCATCTGATTTGCAAAGGTAGATAATTTGAGGCTCTAAGATTACATTTTGTGGGTTGATAGGAAAATAAAGTCTAACTTTAGAAAAAAAACCCTCAATAAATTTGTACAGTTTAACTGTATATGTTTAACTGTATGTGAACGCTACACTCTCCAGCACAGCGCAGGATTAAACTGAGCCGTGCGTCACTTTGTTTACCATCACGTCAGATTTAAGCGGTGGCCTCTTGGTCCCTGACACATGAGCATCGCTCATAGATTACAGCAGACTAATGCTGATGCCATTCACAGTATCTGTCTCATCCTGCCGTCCCCCCACCTTTATCGCCTGTCAATGCCATAATGTAGGTTTAGGTCTTATACACTGGCTTTGCCTGATAATCTGGACACACTTGTCAGCCAGCTGCAGCACCAGCCATCGAGTAAGCAGTGAATTTGAAGCGGTTGGTATTCGTGTCTAGAAGAAGAAAGATTTTATTTATAAGGTTCATTAGCCAGAGCTTGTCCATCTGTTTTGATTGTTTGTGGCAAGCAGTGGATACATTTACTCAAGTGCTGTATTTAAGTACAACTTTGAGGTACTTGTACTTTACTTGCGTATTTCCATTTTTATGCAGCCTTACAAAAAACATTCTACTTTTCATTCCACTACATCTACTTGCCAGTTGTACTCATTTGTTACTTCACAAATTAAGATTTTTTAATAACACAGATAAGTCTATGCTTCAGATTATATAACAAGAAAAAGGTACAAGGTAATAACATTCGCTGGGATCAAAGCAGCTTTAGTTAAATCAGGGAATGTGTCCCATGTGTCCCAGTAACAACTGGCCCCCACTGATCCTCTGCAAGCCAGTCATACATTGGGAATACTGGTGTCCAGCCACCTTCATCCTACATGCATTAATCTGGGTTAAGGTCTCCTTAACTTCACTGAAATATACCTACGCTGTAAATACCTTCTTTTTTTATCACAGTACAATACTGGGAAACTCCAACACTCACAGCACTTATACTCACATTGGTTCTGTAATTGCCTTCACTCCCCATGGTTTTGGCACCACTGCAGCAGATGGTCTTGTAATCTGGCCTGAGACTATTACACTGGAGACATGGATAATCTCATCCCATTGTAGCAGAGCAGCATACACCATGCAGGGCTGTGCTGTGACCCCCGGCGCCGAGCCGGCCTCGTCTGAGTCCACTGCTGCCCTGTTAGCGCCGCTAATGTCCTGGCCTGGTTTTCAACAGACTGTTGCTGTCAATCTGAAGGCGCTTAAATCATACAAAGAAAACAGTAAAACAAATAAAACCAATAAAAAAACTCATATGGTGCACATATTTTAAAGCCCCTCAAGGCAAATTTGTCATTTGTTATATTGGGCTATATGAATAAAAATCTGACATAAATTTAATTTAGATTTGTCTGCATTTAAAATAAGTTACAAATTACACAAATGCCATTTTCATAATGTTAAAAGCAAGCTGCGGTTGTTGACTAGCCAGGTTTACAATTTTGATGCTAGTTTTACAATAAAAGGTTGAAAGATAAACAGAAGAGGATCTGGAATCATCTTTGGGGAACTCCTTTGGTACAATACGTAGCTCAGCTGTTGAGTTTCCAGCAAGTTTTTAATTATGGTAAAAAATAAATTCAATGTATAAAAACCTGAATAAGTATTTTTATTCCACTGTACTAAGGATCCTTAAATTACTGCTAAATAAAATATCTTTGGGAAGAAGATGGATAGAAGACAGGAAAGCGAATCACAGAGAGGCAAATGGATGAGAAACAAATTTATGCAATGTGGAGTAATATAAAAAGGCTTCAGAGAAAAACTACCTCTCTTTCAAGCCAAGTTTTATGTATGATGTATGATGTATGATGTATGATGTAACTAATTAGCACAGTAAGCTATTAAGCTCAGGGAAGGCAGATGGAACTGCAGTTTAAGCAATAGTGCTGCAAAAGGCATAAAAAGTCTCCCAGATGTTGACCTTAGAGTGTTCACCACCTGATGTGTTTAATCCTCTGCTTATATCTTCAGTATTTAACTGTATCTTCAAAAAGGTATCATGGTGGTGTGACGTGGTTATCCCTTTAATCCTCTCGACAGCTGTCTGGACTTAGGTAGTGATGACCATAATCCCATTTGGCACCTTGAGGGGCTGCCAGGGTGAACACAAGGCAGAGTGAAGCGACCGAGCACCGCAGAAGTTTTACCCCTCGGACACAGGAGAATAAAAGAATAATTTTTACCTTTCTGAGCAGGATGGGGAATACCAAGAGCAGCGCTTTGTCAAAGGAGCTCCTGGAGGAACTGAAATCCAACACAAAATACTCAGAGGATGAGCTCTGCACCTGGTACCATTCCTTCCTGAAGGAGTGCCCCAGCGGGAAGATTACCAAGGAGCAGTTTGAAGGCATCTACGCCAGCTTCTTCCCGGAGGCGAATCCCACTGCGTATGCACAGCACGTATTCAGGAGTTTTGACACCAACGCAGATGGCACCTTGGATTTTAAGGAATACATTGTCGCTCTGCATCTCACCTCGGGGGGAAAGACCCTGCAAAAGCTGGAGTGGGCCTTCGCCCTGTACGACGTGGACGGGAATGGAACCATCAGCAAAAACGAAATCCTAGAGATCGTTAGGGTAAAGTCTTCTTTCATCAAGGTGGTGCAGAAAAAAGTACATTGATAAATGTTAGAAATTGGGTTTAAGTAAAATTTACGTATTACCATTCACCCCTTTACTCCCTAAAACTGAAGTTTCTATAATGTAATGAGAAGAAAACCTACAAATTATGCAGCTGAATGGGATTGTAAGTGAGTAATTAATGAGTTGACAATATAAATAATGTACACTTTCTTCGTCATGGTGTTAAATCCGTATGTTGAAAGTAATCAATAATCAATCCACAGAATAATGACCATGCTCTACATTGAGGCAAGGGCTTCAATCAATGAACAATTAATCTACCAATTATTTCCTTGTATAATTGTGTGTTTTGTAAAAACTGGGCAAACTGCCAATCAATTTAGCAGATTAAAATTTTTTTAATTGCTCTTTTAGTCAAACAGAGTAAAACAGGCAAAGAAGAGTAAAGCAGGAAAGTGTCATATTTAAGAAGCTGGAAACTGTAAACTCTAAGTATTTTTGAAATAATAACTGAAGCTATTGTAAAGTACATAGATTTGATATATATATATATATATATATATATATATGTATAGAGAGAGAGAGAGAGAGAGAGAGAGAGAGATTTAAATTTTTTAGGAATCATCCAAATACATGTTTAAATTCTGGATGCACAATTAAAGACGTGTTCAAAAATTTACTCTCACATAGTCAATATTCAACATGATTCCTAACGAAGACCAGAAGAACCTCCCTGAGGACGAAAACACTCCTGAGAAGAGGGCTGAAAAAATCTGGGAATTCTTTGGGAAGAAGGAAAATGGTAATTTGCAGTTCGTTAACTCCACTCTCATTGGTCTCAACACCTGTAACAGCCTCTTTTTTTAACACTTTCTAAATACCTTTTCTATAGCTTTCCTCATCCCATTCTGTTTTTCTCTTTTCACAGATAAAATCTCAGAGGGAGAATTCATTCAAGGAGTGATGGACAACAAAGACATCTTGCGGTTGATACAATATGATGAACCTCAGAAAATTAAAGACAAGCTGAAAGAGAAGCAGCAGTAGTTTGTGGGCGGAAGAAGGCTCCTCTTCTGGTTTTAAGACTTCCATTTTATTGTTTACGTACTTACATGATCAAGCTGCTTGTATGTTTCTCCTTTTTTGGTCTTAGTGGCCAAACAGTGTTGTATTTTTGTCTTTGTACCCAGAAAGAAATTAAACATTGTATTTAATATGAGAAAACACAAAGCCCGCAACTCTTGAAATGGTACTTTCATCTCCAGGTTTGAAGCCTTGGTCAGTGTTACCGTGTACTTGTATTATTATACAGCCCTGCAAAGCCAAAATGCAGTAACTACATATTTAGTCAAGAAAACTTCAATATTAAACCTCCAAATTTATAACTTTGGGGAAAATGGCCGTAAAGGTCATAAAAACAAAGGTACCAAACTGCAGCAACTGCTCTCTGGCTAGATAAGGCTAGCAAGTAAGAGCCTTAGGCAAAGCTAAAATATTCTCCTGTTTTCCTGAATTTGAAAAATCAAATTTTCCAACATTGTAGTGACTAATTTGCTATACAATATAAATAAGACAAAATCTAAATCTTAAATCAAAATGAAGGATAAAGAAGAAACACCTGATAAACTTGTTCTAGCCTAGCTAGCAAAGTAGCAGTAACTGCTGTCTCTGCAGCCTCTGAATTCATGTGTTTTCATGTGGCTAATTTTACCTATGTTTAAATCATATATCAAAATGTATTTCAGTACAGATTGAACCAGATTATGACTTCAAATGTACAGGAAAGCCAAAGGATACGAAGAAAATTTTGTTTGATACTGACTTTTCCCTGCACCATTTAATTTGTCAAACATATTGTATCTAAATGTCTTTAGATTTGAAATATCATTCATATATTATTTAATTCACAAGAAATTAAAAGATTGTTGCACTCATTGTATAGTTTTTGGGAAAACAGTATGAAAAGGTCATTAGAAATAGAAAAGTGAAATAAAAACCAACCTGCAGTGACTGTACCCTTGCTAGTTAAGAGTAGCTAGTAAGAGCTGAAGCTAAAACTTTTTCCTGACTCCTGGAGTTGAAAATCTATTTAATGCCCCAACATCTTAGTAATTAAGTTTTTGTACCACAAAAATAAGACAAAACTAAATCTCGAACAACATTGGGGAGGAAACAAAGAAACAGTTGATAAACAAGTCCTGCTAAACGCTAGCAGAAAATAGCTCCTCACTACAGCCCCTGACTTTGGTGGATGATTTAATGTAGTTAGCCACATTTCACATATTTAAATTGTATTTAACTACATAATAATTTATTAAACTAGCTTATTCATTTCTAAACTAGCTCTCCTCATTTGATGGGAGCATATTCTGTTTGTAGATACTGCATTTTTTTTCCTTTCTAAACATACAGAACAGTATCTACATTTTTTTTTGTAACAGATAAAAAGTATGTGACAGGGAGTGTTTCAGCGCAAAGTTGAGGTTTTACACCTTATATATTTGTTTCAATTGCAAACCCCTTTTCCTGAGCTCCACATCATCCGCCTTTGCTTCTCTTTGGTTTTGTGAGGCAGCATAGGGCTTTAACATCCCAACCTCGATATCCATGCACGTTTTTGTTTTCTGTTTTTGTTTTTGTTTTTATTCACACTCATTAGGTTGATAGAGTCACAGTTGGGCAGAGAGCTCCTTATGAGGAGGAATTAGGCTCAGGTTAACAATCCAGCTGTATCAGCCAATCCTATTAGAAGCTGAAGGTCAGTTGAGACACACAACCTCCTTACTCAGGTGTCTAAGTTAGAATAACACTGGCTTGGCACAGTGAAGAATACACTGCTTAAATAAGATCGTCCTGACAGCTCGGTGCGTCAAACAGTCTGGCTCCAACTTCAAATCCAGTCTCACTGCCACTCTTTCAAAAATCATCTTCATTCCTAGTGATAAATATTGTTAGGCCGGATAAGTAAGTGATTTATCAGTGCTAATGAGTTAAATATTGAGTGTTTAAAGTGTGAATATGCAATGACAACAGTTTATATTCACTAAACAAATTTAGCCTCCACCACACAGATGGATAATTTGTTTTAAGTATCTTTTTGTGTAATTTTTAAGCATGTGTTTGAAACCTCTTTTTATTTAAAAGCTACCCTGCTGAGTTTTCTAATGCACTGTGTGCATCTTTGAAAACCTGCAAATTTGTTGCAAGCCTCATAAAAAAACATGGATCTATTATAGAGCTGACAGACAGATCGATGAAATATCTAAAGCTGCCTCCGTTATAGCCCCCGTTAGCGAAGGTGTCTCCGGGTCCACATTTTGTCACAATCACACACACACACACACACACGCACACTGACTCATGAGGTGGAAACAGTGCCAACAGGGCTGTTGCAGTCGGTGAAAATTACATTTCTATTTGTTTTACAGGGGCGTGCGTGTTGGATTGTTTCTTAGCCATGACCACTAGCTTCCTGGAGTCTCTGCAACTCAGATCCAAGAAACATTCTGACACTGAAACTCCCATAAAGCCAGTTTTTACACTTCTTTTTTTGTAGCAGTCGGTTCTTTTGGTCAACGTGTTTGAGGACCTGAACGACTATGGCCAGAAGGACTGGTTCAGAGTGAGGCCCCCTGGGATGCTCTTGGTCAACAGGGGTGAGAATCTCTTGGCAAACCGTGAAACCAGCGACTGGATGTTAGGGGATGTGTGCTGGTCCAATTCACTGAGGCTCCATCACTCAACTTGTAGGACTCAAAGGATCTGCTGCTAACGTCTCGAGTGCCGGATACCACAGGGGACCTTAGGAGGTGCCTTGGTGGGTCCCAACAGATTTGGCGACATATGAAGGAGGGGAGGGGCTCCAATGGTGTGTATTTGTTTGTGTGTGTGTGTGTGTGTGTGTGTCCCTTCTGCTAAATACACTTGTTAAAAATCAATCATGTAAACCCAACTGCCCACTTCTAAAATCCTACCCTCCCCGTACAGTTACGCAATGACACACTGTGACATTCAATTTCCAAAGCGGAGATTTTATTTTTGGACAACTGCATTCCACAGTACACCGTCTGGACAGAGGTCACCTAAGATCAAACGTCCTCAAAACATCGGATTTAATGCACGTCATGAAAAATGTTCACCATGGGGGGAGGGGGGGACTCAGCTTCCTACACCCATCGCGAAGGTGATGATTCCTCGTCAAGAACACGTAGTTGGAACATAACAGCTTGTTACATTTAGCGCACAACACTGACACACACCGATAAAACCTCTACAACAGATAAGCTATTTAAAACCTGCGCGCGAAGCCTTTCGGGTTTAAAAAGAGTTTAAGTAAAGTTGACTTTTTGTCATTCAATGAAAAAAAACAAAAACAAGTTATCATTGTGTTGGTGATAAGGCAGGTAAGCGTTTATACATTTTTTTTTGCATTTTTTTCTCTTGTGCCTGGCAGCTTGAATAAGGTTAAAGTTTAAATCTTTGTTGGTTTGATCGGCTTCGTCCTTTGATGAATTGAAAAAGAACAGACGCCGCAAGGTAATAATCCAAATAAATCCAAAGCAGATAGACTACAACAAAATGTAAAGACAAAAAAGACAGACAGACAGACACACACACACACACACACACACACACACACACACACACACGTAAACACAGTAACTTACTGTACATGCAGTCTCTGATAAAAACGCCTTTTATCTACATTTGTGCAACTGTAAAATGAATCAGTTGGCTCCTGCTCCAGTGAATCGGAAAACCTTACCTTCTCCGAAATTTTGGTGAATTCTGCTTATCAGCTGTGCGTCGCCCGCTTTGATCGATCGGGCGAACACTGTAAAAGGTTTTCTCTGTACATTTACCAAAACAAACAAACAAACAAACAGACAAACAGACAAACAAACAAACAAACAAACCCCCCCCAAAAAAAAAATTTACAAACAACATTGTACAGTACAAACACCTCAGCAAACCCTGAAGTACCGGGGCCTGTTCAACGTTTGACAGCAAAATACATTTAGCTTGTATGTACAAAATTACACCACTGCAGAGTAGAATATATATATATATATATATATATATATATATATATATATATATATATATATATATATCTCAAGGACATTCCAGGTATATAACCGTTAGGCACTAAAGGGTGTTTTAGTGTGACTTGGACCACCTTTCTTTTTTCTTTTTCATCCGGACTGATCCAAAACAGACCCTGGCCTGAACCCGACCGACCACATGCTGAGACTCATGGCGAGCGTGATCTAATTCACACTCCGAAACACCGTGTATGTGGTTGTGTGTGGGTTTTTTTGTCTCAAACAGCTGAGGTTACTGGTTACTGGTTACTTATTTTAACGCTGTGCATGTGAAGTCTAATGTGTTTTTTTTTGTTTTTTTTTTCCGAGAAAGCTCCTAAACAACTGACTCCGCCGCTTGCAAGATACACATCTACCTTGTGTAAATTCAACAACTACACCAAGACAAACACCCACGGCTCCATAAGCCGTGCCGCTGTCCATGTATGGTAAAAGCAAAATATTCAAAAAGACATGCATTTTCACAAAAAAATCCCAAAAACCAAAAAACAACGAACCAGCAAAATATGAAAATATATCATATTCATTCTAAGAGCTCAGTGTGCTTCAATATCTGTATCGAAAATAAAGGGAAATATCAATAATCAGACTTTTTTGTTGTTATTGTTGCTGTTTGGTTTACTCAGACTGGAAAAGTGTTGATTGAAGCTAAATGATTTAAAATACATATATATATATACATATATATATATCTTTTTTTTAATAGTCTCAACTTTACAACAGGTAAACAGCAGAGTATGTTAAATGGCATTCAGTAAGCTAATGTTGAGTATGATAAGGGTTAAAATTTAGGAGGAACATGCTGGTACTCTGATCCGTTGTCGTGTTTTCCTGACCTCAAGACTGCACTAAGTATGAACCCTCCCTCCTGCTGTTCAGGTCAGAGGGAGGACGAGCAGACCCTCAGGGGGTCTGGACATGCACTGTCCCCAGGTCAGCGTTTGTTGGGTGTGTTCTTGGGGCTCCGCGTTGCGACACCGGACGGACGGACGGACAGACAGACACGAGCGGCTGATCCCAAGTCCAAGAACGTTTGGCCTCATATGTCCATGTCCATGGGCCGGACCTCGCCGGTTTTGTTCTCCCTCACCCAAAGCTCCCTGTCTCTGGCCGGATCGACGTTCTGCAGCAGCTGGTCGACCGGCTCCACCATCTAGAAAGACACCAACGACAACGTGATCCCACTGAAACACCAGCATTATCTCAGGCTGTTTTGTTATTATGGCCTCATGGCACCTGAATGGTCGGTCGCTTGGTTTGTCACTCGATTGATCCAAACCAAGAGTTCTCAACAATTACTTGCCAGTTTTTAGGGCATCAGCGAAAATCAGTGGGCATTATAGTAAAATATCCCTCAAAAAGAGGTGTATGTGCACTCTACCGGCAGATCCTCATATTAAGTTGTGTTGATGGTGCCGACAGGAATTGTCTCGTTAGATTTGTGGAGTTTACTCTACACCTCCTACAGGAGCGCGGCGTCCTGGTGGATTTCTCCGAGGCGCCGAGTGACGGCAGCGAGTTTGTCAGATGAAAGTCTGACGGAGGAGCACCGACAGCCCAGGCTGTCACAACAACTGCACTGGCTGTCAAATCCGGTAGAAATCACAGAGTAGATATGATAACAGTTCGCTCAGTTTGCCGATCAGCTCATTGTGTCCAAGTAAAGTGGTGGGTTAGCTATGTTGTCCAAGGGGGAGACTAGAGAAATGCAAATACCTCCAATCAAAGCAAAAATCAGAACCATTTTAAGTGCTGTTTCCAGGGGATACCAGTTTGATGCCACTTACCATAACCTACAGCATGGATTAAATCAGGGGTTTGTTTGAACCCAAATTTAGAAGTCTGTATGGTTTACATTTTGGAGAACTGACACCATTAAAAGTATGCTGAATTAGCTATTAGCAGTTCCTGTTTGGAGTGAACCAGTTGATGTGCAACGAACTAGATCCTGTTGATACTCAGTGTTCAGATATGACCGAGTTATAGCTCCGAGAAGGAGTGCGATATTTGAGTGAAAACCTCTGGAAATATTCATTTAATACTGTTGGATACATGTCTGTCCCAGTGTCTTGCCTCAACAACAACCGTTCATTAAACTCAACAAAGACAAAACTGAAGTGACAGTTTTTCATCTTGCTGCACAGGGCCTTTAAACAATCGTCATCTCACCACCTGCTTCAGCCATGATCACGTGGTGCTGCCTAACAGCTGATGGCTTGGTCAATCACAAAGAGATACCAGGTAACGTACCATAAAACTTTCCAGCTACTCTCTTTGTTGATATCATCGGGAGGATATATTGTCTTCATCTGTCCTGTCTTTTTTTTTTACAACAGTTTCATAATGGATTCCTCATCTCCAAGTTTAAAGAATTATTCAACTTAAATGTTTGAGAAATTGTGCAGTTGTTGTTTTGTATTTTTGTGTGTGGATTCAACTCGATAATAGCAGAGTTGCCCTGGTGCAGTAAACTTTTATTTCACAGTGGAGTAAATGCTCTGTTTGCTTTATACCGATGTCACTGCTCCAAGTAAGATATTTTTTCTGTTCGATGATGATTCGATGTGCGGTTGTTACACAATGGTGTGGTGTAGTTGTTGTTTGCACATTGAGCCCAATGCTGTATAATATATCCTTATTTCTCACATTGCTGCAGAGAACCCACCATTTTGTGCATTTTAGCGTATAAATAAAGCAACGTTTAATGGCGTCTTTCTGTTTCTCCAGCTCTTATTGGAAAGTAGGTGAAAGTAGGTCTTAATGTTGGGTTCCTGGAACCAACGCTTTCTCTGTCACACTCTCCATCACTGAAAACTAAAAACTCCTTTCTACCTGCTCTGCTGCACATATCTGGGACAAACATTAAAGACCTGAGATTTGTTTTGACAATTACTATATTTAAATCCGTGATCTGCTCACAGTTGCTTTCAATGAAAAAAAAAAACCCTGCACTGTAAAAATATTCTGTATTTCTTTCTCGTAATATTTTATCCTCAATATTTTACGTACACGACAAATAAAGAGAAATCCTCTTGCCCTCTAAACTCTACTTTTACATGACTGTCATGAGGCTGCAAACACCCCGTTTGAGTAAAAGTCAATTAATTGAGAAAAGTATGGAAATAATCTAAAATTTCTAACATTAGTTTGACTCTACTTTCTGTAATTTAAAGGCCACGGTGACTTTAGTTTGTAGATTGTTTCAAGCATAGTTCGCAGTGTTTGAAAAGAGGAAAGGGATCTTAGTTTTGTTTATTTGTGCAGAATAATATCAAACAACTGACACATGAATAACAATGAAAATTAATGTTCATGGAGAGGAATAAGACCAAAACCCTTAAAATATGCTCAGTAGAAAAAACCTGCAGCTGATTTTAAATTGTCATTTGCTTGGAAGATGTTTGAGAAAGTGAAAATGAGATTGTTCGGGCTCAGGGTGAATGTGTGAATTAGTTTTAAAATTAGACCTGAAATGATCTGGAAGATTTCCCCCTTTGGGATGTATTTTATATATAATGCGCATATATTTGGAAAGCGTTTATATCATTATAATGCAAGAAGTTGAGTTCCCAGAAATAAAGGTGGCAATAAGTTGTAAGAATTTTAGTTCTGACGAAGCAGTTTTGACGAATGAAATCTATATGAAGAGTTGTGGAAAACTTATTTGCCCACATTATGCTCCAGTATGATAAGTAAGGACTGATTAAAGAATAATAAAAAGGCTTGAAATCAACATTTGTCTCTACAAACTAAAAAAAAAAAAAGAACAGTCGTGTTGCCTAAATCTCATTTAAAATGAAAACAGAATCACGGTGGAAAAGGTCAGAGTCCGTCTCTTCAGTGTCGATTAAGTAGACGTACAGTAAATTGCAGGAAAACAAAGAGAAACTCACGCTTTGGTTGAACATGTCCGTCTCGTGCCTCAGAGTCGTGTACTGGCGTAAATGCTGCTGGATCCACTCGATCCGCTCCACCTCCAGTTTCTCCAGCTCCTTAAAACGGAGGGAGGACGGACGGTCAGCGACAAGGGCGAGAGGGGCGACGGGGGGGGCCAGGTTTATCACAAGGCGATAGAGGTGATAAACCTTGCCCCCTCGTTGTCTGGGGTCCAACAGACCCTCTGCTCGATAATTTAAAATAATACTAAATATGCATGTATCAACCAATATTTTCCCTTTGTTTCTGACCTTATCAAATCTGTTGAGAAATTACAATGCCACCACCTTTACTATGACACTAACTGGACTTGAAGATTTAATGAAGCTGCCAAAATACACAAAAGACCATAAAGCATTGGTGTTACAATACAAAAGGAAATATTTCATGTTCTATGTTATATGGGATTTGCATGTACAAAATGGTTCACAGACATAGAAATGTACAGTTTGTTTCCTACATAATCAATAGTAGAGTCTACACCTAACTTTCTCATACAATACGGTTATAAAACTGCAAAAACAGAAATCCAGATCTGCAGGTGTTTTGGAGGTGGGAGGGTTAGAGCCTCATAAAAAGTTATTAAAATCATTTATCACTCACAGATATAGAGAACATGAAAATCCATTGTTTTTAACCATGACTGAGCCTCTAAGAGTCCGAAACAGAAGTAAAGGGTCCTTTTCTGTAGCAGATTTTTAGAATAATTTTCATATGCAATTATCATAAAATTTCGGAAAAGTCATGAAATATTGACCTGAAAAAAAATATTAACCTGGGCTGCTGAAGACAGAACCGTGTGTGCCTTACCATGCTGGTGGTGACCATCTCCTCAAACCACTTCGACTGGGTTTGGTTGTACAGGTCCACGCAGCGCATCAGGTCGTCTCCTGGGCAACAGAGCAAAAAAAGGACGCGAGAGGTCAGGGATCACCAAGGGGTCAGCAAAGGGTTCCACCGTGAGTCCACAGAGAGAGAGAGGGCAGTCCGCATTTACGGGGGGGTAACCATCTTTTCCTGCTCTGCATGTCTGTCAGTAGCAGTGCGATGTGGGATATGTTTGGAGTAAAACCCTAAGGGACCAGCAGAGGGGGCTCAGAAATCACTCATCGGTGAGTTTGCAGCATCACAGAAGAACCATGGTTCAATGTGGATGTTTGTGACTTTATTTTTATAATTTAAACTTCGGTACTTTTACTTCGGTTGAGTTGTAAATGATGAACTTCTGCTTGTAATGAGGTAATTTTTACTTTTAATTCAGCAAAGGATCTAAATACTGAGGCCGAGGAGTCCAAGCCTCATGCTTAAATAACACATTTCAACTTAAAACTAAGTTCCTAAAAGATGAATTTGACTCGGGTCCAATTGTAATTTTCCTTTAACCAGTCAACATCATCGTCTCTCAATTGAATCCAAATGAGACGTGTCCGTTTCTTACCAATTGGTTTAAATGCTGCAAGATGTTTCAGCTCCTTGTATCAAAAAAATGTAAAGAGCCGTTGGATCATAAATCGGAAACTGTCACTGAAGATCCATTCGGCGAAGGTAAAGACCCCCTTTCCTGCCGCTGGCGGCGGGCGCAGCGAGCCATGATGACATTTGGCCCGACCTTGAGGCGTAGGCGTCGGCGACCACCGACACCGGGCTGACATCATTTATCTGCGCCTCATGAGCAGTATTGATTAGAGCCGTGGACTGTGACTAATCTACTGACTATAGGGGGGGTGTAAGCTCCCACAGAGGAGCAAACGACCAACGACATGAGCTCAGTCTTTTCTGAGGGAAATGTCAGACACGGTGTATCTCAGGAGGGATTTCTGTCCTCTGCTGTTCTCAGTTTTGTTTTTTTTTGTTTTGTTTTTTCACTTTAGGCTGTTGAACAAATGAAAAAAAAAAAAAGGCAAATTCAAAGCCCCGTTCAACGTGCATGCATCAACGCCGGCTGTAGGAAATGTCAAAAGCTGACTCTGATAGAACTTGTGGAAAAAGTTAGTAAACTTCCTGCTTGTGCACAAGTCAGTGATGAAAAATGCAGTCATTAGTCGCTAATAAACACAATTTGTGACTTTAATCTGCATAAAAACAAAAGTGTAAAAATAGCGATCAGCTGATTGATGAGAGGTGATGCGTCAGACTGTTTCTGGGTCGGAAACCAAACATAACCTTCTGTAAAATTGTTCTTTTAGGCTGCGGTTTCTGCACATTGGTGTGGTCAGCCCAGCTTAGCCTGGACTGGAACCAGGGGTTGGTGTTGGTGGGGGTGGGAGGGATGGATGACCTTTTGTCACCAAGTTCTGTCACCATGAAATCTAAAAATGGAAATGGCTATTTTCACACTTTTGTTCTTTCCATCTGTTTCTTTCTGCTTTTAAAAGCTTCATTTTCATCTTTTGCAGTTTTTTTTGTCTCTGCTGCTGGTTCAGTTTCCTGTAGATTCCCCAGATCCTCCGTTCGGCGACATTTGAGTAACCACCTACCACCATCACAGCGACCATCTCTTGGCTTAAGCCCCACCCCCCCACCCGACTCTGTGACATCTGACCTGCTTGCGTGGATTTTCGCCGGGCCTTCTTTATGTCCTCCTCTGTCTTGTTGCTGAGTTTGATCTCTAGCTGCTGGGTTTTCACCTCCAGGTCCTTCTGCCTGTCCGCCAGGGCTTTACGGGCCTACGCACACACACACACACACACACACACACACACACACACACACACACACACACACACACACACAGAGCAAGCAGGGTGCGTGAAAGTAGAAACAATGAGTCATTCAGCGTAATCCTCAGATTTACTGCATGCTCATCTATTGCCTCATTACAGCCTTTTTCATGTCGGCCGACAACATCCGCGCTCACGTCCTCAGTCTCATCCGTTAATCTTTTTTTTTAAAATCCACATTAATGAGTCTTTCCTCCGGTTCCCTGAGGTGGAGCCTCAGGTGGCCGCGGTGCAGTGGTGTCTGAAAGGTAACTATACAGTGGCAGCGATGTGTGAGCCAAGGGAACCTTCGACGGACGATAACAAAGGGAACAACATGTGGGCTAGATTCGACCTAAACCCACTGATTAGGTCAGTTAATGTGGGGTGGCGGTGGCGGTGGCGGCGGCGGCTGCGGCCGAGCCAAATGTTTGTTTTTCGCTGGAAATCACTTTTTATTTTTTTTTAAATAACTTTGATTTTAGACAGGAAACACCGAGTGGGAAAAATTGGTTTCATCCAAAGATTAAATTTGGTTTTAAAAGCTGAGGTTTTTATGCAAATTGCAGCTGCTGTGAGACCTAAACTAGATTTTACGTATCAGAGAAACCATCCGAACAGGTCTCAAATCCGCAATCTGCATCGTCTGCACGTTGAAGTTTAAG
This sequence comes from Istiophorus platypterus, assembly GCA_016859345.1. Taxonomy (NCBI): domain Eukaryota; kingdom Metazoa; phylum Chordata; class Actinopteri; order Istiophoriformes; family Istiophoridae; genus Istiophorus; species Istiophorus platypterus. The sequence goes on along the minus strand of CM029112.1, from coordinate 2,926,659 downwards.
GAAATGCACCGATAAAGCAACAACAGGAGCTTAACCACAGACACAACAGGCAACACGACTGTTCACTTTGTTTCCACCTTGCTAAATATCCTTTAAGCTCCCATTGACTAAAATTTACAAGTTTATCTGACCTATGTGCTCTGATTAAATATTTTTGATATAACTGACAGCACCTTAGTTGTTTGTGATTTTATGTTATTGATTATTTATTGATACATTTTTTGATTTAAATGCTTATATTTTGTCAATATGACATATTTAATTATTGTTTTCTGACACTGTTAAATTGTCTTAATATTAATCAATTGGACATCACTTGTGTTGAATCTGTCTCATGATATTGTGCCTGTATTATTTTATTATTAGTGCAGACTCAGATTCACTCACTGCTCACGCCCACTGCAATGTTCTTTTGTTTCACCAGAAAACACTCAAAAGTGAAAATGAATAAATAAATGAATATATAAAAATGCACCGTGTGTGTTTATGCAGAGGAAACAAATCCATTCACGAAACAAGGTAACAGGGGGGAGGCAACAATGACCTGCTGCACCGCGACTGTACCGAGTGTGGGAGTCACTCTTCTCTCTTTGTCATTATGTAATGTAAACACTGGTGTGTGTTTTTTGTTACTGCCTCTTTACATTTGAATGGAAACACAAGGCCAGCGAGCCTCCGTCATCCATCGTTTAAACCCCCCCCACCCGTACCTTCTCCACGCTGGCGTAGCGGCTCGCCAGCTGCTTCCTGAGGTCGGCGATGTGATGGTCGTACTTCTTCAGGTCCTTCTTGAAGTTGTCGCCCCTGAACGTCAGCAGGGGCTTCTCCACGTCCGAGTGGAGCTGCAGGAAGACAAACGAGCGGCTGTCAGAGATGTGCAATGATCTGACGCAGCTAACCTGAAAGAAGTGGGATATACCTCAGCGGCCATGTCGGCCACCTGACCTCAACCTAACTGAGCCTGATTTTCACTACTTGAAGACGAAACTGAGGGCAGAGAGACCCATAGGGAAGCAGCACCTGAAGGCGGCTGCAGCAAAGGCCTGGAAAGGCATCTGAAGGGAGGAGACTGAATTTGGTGATGTCCATGGGTTCCAGTCCTCAGAAAGTCATTGACTGCAGAATTAAGAATAATCCTTATATTTAAAATGATGTTGGTTTGTCCAATTACTTCCAAGCCCTGGAAAATGAGGGACTAAAAATGGCTGTAATTCCTGAACGGTTAATGCTATATTTTTGTTAAACTGCTTGAATTAAACCTGAAAGTCTAAACTGCGATCACATCTTGATCTGTTTGTTTCAGACCCATTGTGGTTGTGCACAGAGGCAAAAAAAAACAAAAACAATCTGACCAAATACTTATGAACCTAGCTGTAATTTCCTGTGCTGTAGCAATTAACACTTTGTAATTTACAGCTGAAAAATACTGTCTAGTTTCAGTAAATCAGGAGGAAAGTTTCCAGCAAATTAGCTGTAAAACAAAGCATTTCCAGTGTTTCACCAGCAGAACGTTCTGCTTATAGATGAAATGCAGGTTATTACAGAGTCAGAGACGAAAAATGAGCTGCAGCCTCTGCAGGCTTGATAAGGCTTCTCATTCACTGCCTGACTGCCCATTACCCCCCCACACCCCCATTTCATTGTAAGGCACAGAGTGTCAGAGTGCTAGTGGAGCAGGGACCAGCCTTGCTGGGGGGGGGGCTTGCAAGACCACATATCTAATTAATTAGAGGACAGAGGGCTATGAAAAGCTCCTCTGCGTTGCATGAGGGCCAGTGTTCGGTTTTCACCATCAGAGATGAGCCGGATGCCGGGGAAAGGGGGGGGGCATTTTTCCACCTCAGTTGACGCCGACAAGCTTGAGGTAAACGAGAACCGTTGAGGGGTCGGGTCGAGTATCCATGACGGCAGCTGATCAAAAACAGTGAACGCTTGACCCGAAAGGCTCAGAGGCTGCGAAAAAAAAAGGCTTCTGCTCCAGGGGGGTTAGACCCTACAAACAGCCCCATGTACTGGATTACATGCCTTTTATTGTGTTGTGTCCTCCATGCTCAGTTTAATTGTACTTTATGTGTTGCATGTTTTAAAAAAAAGAACAGGTGGGTTACATTTTCAAACCCAACACCTCTACAAAAATGTCAAAATAACAGTGGAAAATGCCCTTTATAATTTCCCAGAGTGGAAGGCGGTGCCTTTTAGATTTGCTGTTTTATCGGAGCATCAATCAGAAACCTGAAAATGTTCAGTTTAGAGTCAGAAGTGACAGTCAAACATCGGAGAAGCTGAAATCAGGAATATTTTGGCAATTAATTAACTAAACTAGCAACTGGCCAGTTGTTTTTTTTGGTGCTGGGTGAGGATTTCACAATAAAAGTCTCAACTCATCAGATTTTTACCTTGTTGGAGAACTTCAGGTGGACCTCAGCCTCATCGTGGAGACTCTTCTTCAGCTGAGTCCAGGCTTCGCCAAGAGTCCTGAGGAAAAAGGTGGATGTGAGGTGAATTAGACACTGAACGAATGGAGCAGGGTCAGTGTGTGTGTGTGTGTGTGTGTGTGTGGGGGGGGTCTGTGATCCAACAGGAAGTGAGGTACATCGCTTCCTTTTTTTTTTTTTTGCCACTAATGCACGAAAGCAAACAGGCCTCCGTGTAAAAAAAATCTGATATAAGTGAAATAAAAATCCTGGGAACCAGGAAGCAGATGGTGACATTTACAGCTGATAAAAACAAAATTCCTCTGTAATTATAGAATTTCCAGAGGAAACAGATCAACAGATCAGGCTGATTGAAGCGATCAGGCTGCACTCACCCTTCCTCCTGGGCTGCCAGGGCGCTCAGAGAAAGCTTGGAGAGGTTCTTGGCATATTCCTCCTCAATCTTTATCCTGAAACCCAGACAGAGCAGGGAAAAAAACAACAAAGCTTAAACACAGATCGTTTGCAGCAGAAAGAGGCTGAAATCCAAACGCCGTGTGCTCCTGTAAACCAATAATCTCATTTGGCTTGTGAGAAATAATCAAATAAGTTAAAAAACCCTCCAGTAGCCGTGTTTGTGCCCTTTTGTTACTTAGCCTCCTCCGCCGTGTCCACCATCCCACACCTGAGCGGATCTGAGTCCTCTTGGGGGATTTGTGGAGACGTCCGGCCTCTCGGATCGGGAGGGAAACTCCCCCCTCATTAACCTCCCACGCGAAGGGAGCCTCTGTAGAATCAGGCGGAGGCTAATTGCACAGAGACCTGTGGTTCGGGTTCAGTTTCGGGGAGCAGGCAGTTTTCTCCGCGTGCAGCCCTTTTTCAGACTTTTAGCTCCTGTAATTACTGGGTTCAGGCACAAATTGCAGCCCCTCGGCTCAGAGACAAAGGTTCCCTTTATAAACAGAGCGGTTCCTGGTGATGGTTGTGGACCTGCACAGTCTGCTGAAGATCCTCTCTGGGCTCTGGCTCATGTTTCCATGTTTCCTTTCATAATCTGGATTTAAGACCCATCTCGTCACCCTCGTTAACAGGTTTTTTTCTTATTTGTTTTCTTTATGTAAATTAATTTAGATTTTATGCTTAAAATCAAGCTCATTGTTATCATTGTTATACACTGTACAAGCTGCAACGGGTTTTCTGTCTCCGATCATGTTTAAAATGACTCAGATCCTCGTTAAAGACAGATGTGCACCTCAGACACTTCCTGCACAAATTTTATTGTGAAAAGCGCCTGAGTCAAACTCTAAGCTGTAAACTGGCACGAGAACTACTTTCAGGAGCGGATTAATCCACATCTGGGTGCTGTGGTGAGTATCTCCTGCAGCAGGACCGCATGTGTTTGTGTGTGTGTGTGGGACTGAGTCATAATAAAACCACAGTGTATGTGTGTGTGTTTGCGATGATGAAGGAACATGTCACCGGGGGCAACAGTGTGACTCACTTAAGAGTTTCTGAACGACAACGGAGAGTCTGTGGCTCAGGGGAATTAGATTTATGAGGCTTTAGATGCATGCACACACACACACACACACACACACACACACACACACACACACACACACACACACACACACACACACACAATTCTTGGCAATAGGATCAATTCATTGATGGTTTTGGTCTTATAATAGGATTTGCTGACTATGAGAAAAGTATAGAAAACCACCAGCGTGGTTCTTTAAAACAGGAAGTACAGAGGAGGTATTTAGTAGCTTGTTGAGCATCTAAGCTCGAACCCACTTTTTTGTTTGTTTTATTTTGTTTCCTGTGCTTGTTTTATGTAACTAATTCCCATTTTAAATTACACGGATCCCTGGCTCCTGCAGTGGGAATATTTCTGGCTGCAGAGCGGCTCCGTGTGCTGACACGGTAAATCATAAAACTCACCATGAACAAACCACACACACCGTCCATTAAAATCCAGTGTCGTGTGACGTCGGAGCCGTTACCTCTCATGGATGAACTCGGCCATCTCCTTCTGCATCTGTTTGCCCTTAAGCTGCTTCTGCAGGAGGACCTCGAAGCCCGCCACCGAGGTGGTCCCCTGGGGGTCTTTCTTGTCGGTCTGAGGAGGAGGAGGGGGAGGAAGAGGAGAAGAACACACTTCAACGACCACGGGCGTTGTTTATGTTTTCAGGAGCACGTAGTGGCGGCGAGTCGGGGACTTGCGAGTGCGAGTGGGTGGCTCACACTGTGAGGGCAATTAGGTCAATGAAGGCATGTGTCAGGATGTGTGTGTGTGTGTGTGTGTGTGTGTGTGTGTGTGTGTGTGTGTGTGTGTGTGTGTGTGTGTGTGTGTGTGTGTGTGTGTGTGTGTATTTGTGAAGTCAATCACCGATGGATGGACGTGCGGTGCCACATGGCGCTGGATTTATTTCCTGCAGAGGGAGGGATGCGACATTGCGAGGAGGAGACGGGTGTTGGATTTCAGTCACTAATCGCAGGTTGAGGGGTTTTCAATACAAATCTAATTTAGGACAAATGTGTAGGGAAGGGCGGGGGCCGGGGGGCACCCGTGAAGCAAGGGGGGGCATCGGAAGCTCGAAGATCATCGTGTTTGCAGAGGGCCGGTCGATCGGCCTCCCAACTGCAGTCCTGCAACGCGTCTTTTGCTGAAAGCAGATTGTTGGATCCATCCGCGGCCAGTGAAACGTCTACGGATGGATTCTGTCAGGTCTCAGTCGCATTATCTAATCTAATCTAATCTAATCTAATCTAATCTAATCTAATCTAATCTAATCTGAGCTCTCAACTGCGGTGTGATGCTGAATCTTCTGGGGGGGAGGGGCTGTTATTTTTTTATCGGCTGGGTAATTGAACCAAACACATGCTTACTCTAAAACAGCGACGAGTGGAAAACCTTTGGTTTGATATCTAAAACTGTTTCCTGGTGGTTTCGGTTAGAACAGTGAAAACAGTCTCATTTCTCGAATCACTTTGACCCTTCTAACTCTGGATTTAGACTAAAAGCGCTAATTTATCAATATTAGCATTCGTCCATTGGTTGATTAGAGGATTGAGACGTGAATCCTGAGGTTCCCAGTTGTGACGGTTCACTGATTTTCTTGGTCTGACATTGTGGGAAATTGAATATCTTCACATTCTGGACGCTTGGTTTGATGAAACAAGACCTTTGATGAGGTCACTTTTTTTTTTCTCTACGATACTGTGACAATTAATTGCTTCAATCAGCCTGATCTGTTGATCTGTTTTAAAATCTTGATATATATCTATATATATCTATATAGATATATACATGTTTTTTAATCTAAACAAGCATTTTCTACGAGCATCCTTGACCCATTCTTTATCCACGCAGAGCTCTTCTGACTTTTCTAGTCATATTAGCTTCATTTTGACCAACGTAAGAAAATCCTCTTCTCACTTGTTGTGTAAGAACAATAGACTGTCGTTTTTGGAAATATAATGGGAGAGAAACAATAGCATTAGCAATTTTAAAATGTTTTCAGATGGGATTAAGGATTAAATGTCCCTCATGGATTGAAAGTTTATGATGGACTTTGCTTGATGTGAGGCGGCCATATTTAAATCGGATATTTCAGAGTTTCCCGGTCGCAACAGCCTGGACGTTGACACGAGTGCTATTTACAAACTGCAGTACGAACTGACTTTTCTCCTCTAAACACGTCAGGTCTTCGCACAACTGTGGCACAACAAAACAATGTGATATAATGAATACAATGGACGGGTCTGCTGACGATCTGGCAGGACTCACCCAGAAGTAGTCGCAGTAGCTCCATTCGTTGGGCTTGAGGAGCTGCTGCTCCGGACCTTCGCCGGGCAGAGGGAAAGTCACGCAGTTGATCTGAGGCGAAGGGGAGAGGAAACACAGAGGTGAGGCGCCGTGACCCGACCGAAGGTAAAGTGACAGTGACAAATAAGAGAGCCACCGAATCTGAGGCATCATCTCTAACATCACCTCTGGCGAGACAACAGGCCGGGCTCGTTTTTTTTGTTTCTTGTTTTTTTTTAATTTGGATCATGCAGATGAGAGGAAAAGAGGTCAGACATGAGTAAACATGGGGATGAGCCGATGTTGGAAGGTGACCCATGGGCCTTCAGGGTGGGTGGGTGGGGGCTGGGGGGGGGTCTGTCCGGTCCAGGGAAAAAAAAAGAGGAAAAAGGGAGGAACCTTTATCTAAAAACACGAACAAATGAAGTTTACACACTTGAGCCTCTGTGGTGTTGCAGACGATTGCACCCGGCGCTCAGCCTGAATACAGACTCCGGGCTCCACGCCGTCTTCAATTACTCCTTGGGCTGCAATTATGTAATGTTGTCCATCTGTGAGCCCCCCCCCCCCGCCCCCCTCCCACTGGCACTGCAAGATACCCACCAGGCCGTTTCAGCTGCTGCATTATGCAGCGTGGCCTAGGATGCCCCCCCCCCACACACACACACACAAAATCACACTGAATCACGATGTTTACGGCTCGAGTTCACCACTGCGCCGCCGTCACGGAGGCCGGACATGAGCAGGCGACATTCACCAGCTCGGCTGAGCTCGGCTGAACCACCAGAGACGGATAATTTAATTCCAGCAACGGAATATTGTGTTTGTAGTAAAACACAGTTGTAACAATTTAAAATGTGTTTTATAGAAGTTATAATAATTAATGAATGATTAAACACTTAAAATTACCTTATAGCTGCTCCCAACCACACTGCAGGAGTATTTATTTAATATTCATATGCCACTTATAAAAGCTAAATAGTGAGACTTTAGCTAATGTTTAACCAACAACGTAGTCATAAAACAATGAGAAAAACAATGAGATGCCTCTTAATTGGCCATTTTATTATAAAAAAAAATTGAATCTTTGGGTTATATTTTACTGTATTTTTCTCTTTTAAACTTTAAAACCAAAAAGTCAGAGACTGATCCAAAGTCACAGAGGCACGAAATTTTCTTTTGTTTGATTGTTTTTTTTTTTCGCCCCCACGACTTTTCTTGGAGTAAACCAGCGAATTGAGAGGCCTGGACTGTTCCGTCAATGCGGAAAACAAATTGGAGCCACGTTCTCACCAGTCGGACGATGGCTGGCGTTTTTCTTTTGTACGGATAAAAGCGCAGCCTCAGCAGCCTCAGCAGCCTCAGTAGCCTCAGCAGCCTCAGCAGCCTCCTGGGATTAGTCCTATATTTACTGTGGTGGTCCCGATGGAGACCGCCGGCTCAGACCCATTCAACGTCAGCCCACATTTGCTGGCACCAGAGCCGGCCGCCGCGGCCGCGTCAGAGAGGTCGTTGGTGCGGCTGCGCCTTCTTAAGACAAAACCCGAAAGTTGAGGGTAAACTTTGACAACAACGGTTTTGCCATATAAAAGTGTGGAAGATGCTCCATCAACTCCTGCGTTCAACGCTTGATGCTCTGAGTGAGTTGTCCCTTGATAGTACCCACGCCAGGAGCAGTTAATATGGTTCCATCATATGAATACAGGTGCGCATAAAAAAGTTCATCTGCAGACTAACAGATTGATTGAAAAGTAGATAAGTGAGATTTTTCTCCAGCTGTTCAGCAGCTGTTGCTGTGATATGGATCCAAATCTGCTTTGCACAGATTGATCAAGGAGACCCGGAAGCTTTCGGATGAAGCCTGATCTGTCCCGAGTCGTGTGAGGGCCGAGTCCAGCGTGGAACAGAGAACACACCTGAGGCAGCGACGCCGAGGCCGGCGCCAGAACCCTCTGGCGTCCTGCCCACTTTCTTCCCTTCGCTTCTCCACCAGGGAGCGTGGTGAATGTGATGGAAACGGCCGAGCGGATAAACGGCTTCCGGCACGTGAAGGAAGCATGCGGGAAAAAAACGGCAGAAGCAGCGTGCGGCGATCGGCATCTGTGGGTTCTACAACGGCAGCTCCTCACATTTCTGTTTTATTTATAAAAAAGCATATATATAACTTTAATTTCCACTGTGTCTGTCAGGGAACAGTGTTTCATGATAATAACAATAACATCGGTGCATTTCTGCATTAATAAATTGTATGCGAAAAAAAACAAAAAAACGCGGACTCTCGATGTTTGGCCCCTTCGCTTCCCTCGCCGCCGAAGAGGACTTCATTTGAGTGGGCTCCCGGTAAACGACCTCAGAAAAAGATAAGTAATGCTCTTCCCTCCGTTACGCAGTCGCCGGAAAAAATCAGAGGAAATTACGGATTTCGTTTCCCCGGGCGCACTGATACGATCGAAACACAGGCGGCGATCCACGTTCGAAGGGGGAACACGTGACCTCGCAGTAACGCGTTATAATCGGCGGTAGAGCGGCGGAGTGATTGACTCCGCGCGCCGACCGGCTACGTTGTTCATTTTCTGCCTCGGAGATCAGGCTGATTGCCACGGGGGTCGTCGGATTTTTCCATTACGCCGGCTCCACATCCATCACCAGCCGCTGTTTATCTTGCCCCTCGCATGCCCGTGGAAAATGAGACCTTTTATCTACAGGAAGCGCGGCAGGCCGGCCCACTCATGGCTGCCTTTGTGAGGCACTCGCGGGCTGGGAGCAAAATATCATCACAGATTACCCACGACAGAGCCCCGGGCCCCACTCCAAGTGGGAGGGGGACCCGGGCCTCTGTTGAGGGGCCGTCCTGGGGACGTTTAAAGTCCTGGGCCGTAGGACCTGGGACGCTGTGTCGCCGCGTCGCCACATTGCATCCTTGCACATTGTGGTTTGACACAAGACAAAGCCCCGGGTGACACGCGACGAGTCCGATTTTTGTCGACTGAATTGGGACATTTTGTCCTCGCTAAGGATCCACGGACGAACGCTCATGAGAGTTTAGCGTCCGGGCTGCGGGCAGCGGTGACTTGATCACACAGTTTGATGTTTGTTTTATATATATTTAGCTGAAGGAATCATTACACGGACGAAGAATGTGGTTTCCCGGTCGAACGAGCTTCCTGTCTCTCCCCAAACATCCATCTCTGAGCAGAATGTTTCAGCAAATGAGAATGTAAGAAGCTCTGCCGCTGTTGCTATGCAACAAATTACTTTTGCTGTAGAAGAACCCCCCCCCCACACACGCACACCTTCCCATAACAAAACCATCTCGGACCTCATCTCTATCGCATTTTTTCTCGACCCCCGTTCTTCCCTTCTCTTCTCTTCTGACCAATCAAAATGCCCTAAGTGTGGGTCCCACCAACCAAGCCAGATGACAACCCCCCCCCCCCCCCCCACTTTAACGAGCCGCTGTTCCCCGGGCGCCGACGCCAGGCGCACGCAGCGTAGCAACAAGTCAAACCGAATGGGCTTTAACGAGCCGGGAAACATTTGGAGGCCGCGCCGGTTGGACCTGCTCCGACTGGCCTCCATTCGGCGAAGGTGAAAACAAGGTCATGGGCCGCCCCCCCCGTGACAACCGAGGCCGGGCGTTGTGTAATGTGAGTTGCACCGTGGCGAAACAAAAAGACACCTTTTTGTGGGCTGACGTCATCGAGCCGCAGCTGCAGATTCAATCGCTATCACCTGTGATTTTTCTTTTTCTTCCCGGCTCCGCTCGCCCGAGGCAGAAGCACTGAATATGGATGATTCTCGTTCGCGCCGCGTGTTTCCTCCGCGCATTTCCTCCGCATTTTTCCAGAGATGAAGACTTTATGTGGTATCATTGTAAAATACAAAAAAAAAAAACCCAAAGAAACACAACAGCTCTCAGACCTTTGGTTCTACATGGGAACACTGTGTCAACAATACATCAACGGGAACTGAGAATAAGAAATCTTTTTTTTTTAAACTGTACATCTTCACTCAATATCTGAATGGCTCTGCCCCCCCCCCATCAGCTCACCCACCACCCACCATCACCACCTTTTCCCCGTGCCAGTGTTTTCCATTTCAGCTCCCATTAATCAGTGCTATTGCTTTTGTCACCATGGAAACTGGACTTGCTGCATCCCTCGCGGGGTATGGTCGTGTTTTTTTTTTTTTCTTCCACAATAGCCGGACCGACCCCCCCCCCCCCCCATGGCTGCAGCAGGTCGGTGCAAAATCAACCCCCCCCCCCCCCAAGACACAAAAGCCACCTTCTGGCAGCCCCTCACCGTTAACAGCCCCCCCCCACAGGCATCATCACTGGACCATGAGATTACATAACCACAGCCACTGTCTGGGTATCTAGAGACAAAGATGCTGAACGCTTGAGGACGTGCATCCTGCCGTCGAGTTGAATTCCTCCCCATCGCAGACTGATACTGAGGAGCTTGGATTCTACTACGAGCAGATGGGTGGGCGCGGGGTGTGTGTGTGTGTATGTGTGTGTGTGTGTGGGGGGGGGCAACGCTGAAGAACCCCCCAAAAAAATTTGCTGCTGGCAGCGCCGTGCGACCCGCGCCGTGCGACCCGCGCTGCCCGGCAAATTACATGCGGAGCCCGTTGAGGGAGGGGGGAAAAAGAAAAAAAAGGGGGGGGTGGCAGATAGAAGAACCACACTGAGCAACAACTCTGTGAAAAAAAACCACACACCCTGAGATCGGTTCTTTATCTGAGAGACAGAAGACTCAGCGATGCTAAAAATACCAACATCAGTCCGAGGGCTTCTAGATCGGCTCCGTACTTTTTCACTCACTTCAACAACATTTAGCCACGATGGGAACCGAGCGTCTCGGGGTGATGGTGGGGGGAGGGGTTGGGGCGGGAGGGATGGTGGGGGGGTGAATTTCTCTTTTAAAGGCATTAAATCAGCTTTTATAGAGCGAGACCAGACAAGTCGGTGAGATAGAAACGAATGTAAAAACTCCTGGACGGGCTTCCTCCTCCTCTTCCACACTAACGAGGTCTCCAGGACGCAGGGAACCCCCCCCGGGTGACTCCGCGGGGAGCAATAATGCACAGCGATAACGTCAACAGATGACAAAGAACGGGAGAGAACAAACAGACGAGGCACCGAGTCGTTTCTGGGACACGAGGGGGGTTGCGGATGGAAGAGGACAAAGGTGAGGGGGAGGAGGACGGAGTTTCCCGGGGTACTCACGGTGATCTTGGTCTCCTTGACCTCCCTGATCTGCCTCCTGGCCGGCGAAACGGAGCCCGGGGGCTGCGGGGCAAGACAGGAGGGGTCGTCAAAACTCTCCTCAGCGTCAAAGCTGGCTTCCATCATCATCATCACCCTCTCGCCTCCTCCTGCTTCTCTATTCTGGGAAAGCCTCGCTCTCTCTCTCTCTCTCTCTCTCCCTCACTCTCTCTCTTTACTTCCTTTCTTTCCCTCTCTCCCTCCACGCACCGAGGCTGCCTCCAGTCTGACAAGCTTCGGAGCGAGTGGAGAGGAGTCGCGTTGCAAGGGGGAGGGGAGGGGAGGGGGGAGTGGTGATGATGGTGGTGGTGGTGGTGGTGGTGGTGGTGGTGGGGGGGGGGGGGTTGTAGTGGTGGGAAGGTGGCATTAGGGGTGATGAGGAGGAGGAGGAGGAGGAGGAGGGTTGTAGGGAAGCGTGACGAAGTCTAGCCTCCGGCTAAGCTGCTGTCACATGAGTTTTAAGGTTGAAGGCTGCAAGGAGATGGATGCCTGCGAGGGGGCTCTGCATATGCCCCCCCCCCCACAGCTCCCTCCCTCTCTCCCTCAACCACCTCACCTCCACCCCTCAGTAAACAGTGTCCATGCAGAGAGAGACTGAAAGAGAGACCACTGAGCCAGACCATGGATGAAGATTCTGGAGCGTAAAGGTGAAGAGGATGTGAAGGGAAAAAAAAACAGGAATAAAGAAAGAAATGTGAAAAAAAAACGTCAGGGAGAGTTAAGCGAGTAAGAGGGGGAGGAATAAGAGGAGTAGGAGGAGGAGGAGGAGGAGGAGGGGGATTTATTTACATGATCCTTGCCACACCTCCATCCCCAGAGAGCCTGATAGTGAAGGAGGAGGGAGCAGCAGCAGCAGCAGCAGCAGCAGCAGTGGACGCGGAAGAGGAGGAGGAGGAGGAGGAGACGTGGCGGTGGTGGCGGCGAAGGGGGCTGGTTTTGATGGAAATGGCAGAACGATGATCTTTAAGAGACTAATTACGATGGGGGGGGGGGGGCTGGAGGAGGTGGGGAGGAGAGAGGGAGAGCAGGAGGGAAAACAGGCAGCCAATGAGCTGCAGCCCCTCTGATTGTGTGTTGGAGGAAATGTGTGTGTGTGCATGTGTTTGTTTAAGGTATAAAGGGTTAAAAAAAAAATAAAAGGTGTGCTGAGGAGGCAAAACAGTTAGTGTGTGTGTGCAGGTGAGAGAACAGGTCAGCGGCGGCTGCATCGTTATCGTCCCTCTCACACGACGAGCACCTCACCCGGAGGGCAGCGAGGGCGAGGGCGAGAGCGCACGCAATGCTGCGGCGTTCGCACCTTTCCTCCCAGCACCCACCTGCACCGGCAAAAACAACAACAACAACAACACCACCACCCCCACCCCCACCCCCCCACGCTCTCACTCACCTTCGCTGCACAGAACATGGCGGACGGGGCGGCTCCAACCGCGGCAGCCCCAGCCCAGGGTTTGTTTCGTCTCTCTCTGGCCCCAGCGATCGCAGCACTCTGGACGTTTTTTGGCCCGGCTTCCTTTTTCCCCCCCGATTAAAGCCGACAAAAAAAAAAAAAAAAAACCTCCGACGCTGATTCCAGATCTCAGCCGCCCATATGGCCCGAGCGTCTCTCCACCTATACCCTCCCGCACGATCGTGACACGGTATGCCCCCGTCTGACTCGCAATCGGTCACGTGGGCTGGCACGGAACCGGCGTTGGCCCGGGCTCATCTGGGGCGGCGGGAGCGGGCAGACCGCGGCGGCCTCATCTCACGGAGATACCAAGCTCAGATTGTATGGGAGAGTGTGGCAAGGCCCCAGTAACAGCAGGGCCTCAGCCGATGACAAGGACCAGGGCAGCTATTTTCGCTAGGGTTTAATCTTTCCAATACCATCTTGGTTTATCTTTTAGTGTGTAAAATGAAAGAGTCCGTGGTGAAACCCTGAAACAGTTTGTTTCTGTTGACCAGGCATAAAAATCCAAAGATATTCTGTCTACAACAATTTAAAAGGAAAGAAATGCAGCAGATGTGGTGGGAGCCGTAACTCTGGCCCATTGGTGGTAAGTGGAGCGAGTAGCGCGACACTGTTAGCGACAAAGACCACGGAGGGAGGAGGTCCGTGCTGGATGGACCATGGTCGACAAAATGTCGGACTTCTGATGCGGCGCACCGCTGTTCCACGGCCGTCTCCAGCTGTGAGTCGATGCTGGTTTCTTTTTTAATCATGACCACGATCATTTACGTAACCATGACAACGCAGAACTCCTAACCTGGAAGGAGACGTCAGCTCAGCTCAGCTCAGCCCAAACCGAGTCCTCTCCGTGACTAAACCATACAAAACCTCAGACTTCCGATAATTGATTCTACTTTGGGGAAACGAGCTGTAAACACAACACTGACATATCATCACCATTTAAGTGGATATGGGGATATTAAAAGCAAACAATTGCTTTTTTACACCCCTGGAAGCTTTGGAGCTTTGTTTCTGGCCACCTGGTAAACGTAAGGTTATATTAATTCTCTTTTAGCTCTGTTTTTGGTCTCCACCAGCTTCTGAGGGAAATATCTGTCTCTTTAGCTGCCAAATGCTCCAGTTTATTCACCAGTTGAGGCCATATTATGTGTATGGTGTCGAATCTACGCCATACACACCGCGAGTGTCACCACGCTGTTGGTGTCACTCTACAATTTACACTACCAAACCACTAGGTGGCCATGCCATTTAACCACCACGAGCCGACAGATGTCGAACAGCAGTTTTAGTTTTACAGAATTTTACCGTAACATGGGAACAAAAGAAAATGTTGGGGGAGACTGTCTGTTCGACGGCGGCGAAGGAGAAGGTGGAAACGCGCTGTCATCGAGCCGACCAATCAAGGCTCTTGCGAACTCTTGCGGTTCCAATTTATGGCAGGTTTCACATCGTTTTCACATTGAAGTCGCTCTAACCAGAGCGCTGTCACATCTTAAAGCCAATTAACTTTCTTAAGAAGTGAAGCGTAACAGCTTTCGAAGGCACCGCCAGACAATGTCAAGCCGGTGATTGTGGTGTGTTAAAGTTAATCTCTTCCTCGTGTCGTCCTGGAGGCCAACATGTTTTACTGTCTCATCTAGAGGACTTGTTGATCAATCAGCAAATTAATCCATCAATTTTTTTATTTTTATTTATTTATTTTTTTGATTTGACTCTACCTGTTTGTTGATGGTCAGCTTCCTCAGGGCAACGTCGGCGGTCTCCGTGGGCCGGCCCATCTCCGTAGGCCGGCCTGGCTCCGTGGGCCGGCCAGTCTTAGCGCCGCCGTGGCATCGATTGTCTGGAGGCGAACAGACGACGGACACGGACACATCAGCGGTGAGAGTGACAGCCGGGCTCCCGACGGCGAGCTCGCGGGGAGCCGGCGTTTCACAATTCATCGCGGTTAGAGCAGCGAGGCGCCATTGTTCTGAGATACTGACGTGTGGCAGTCCAATCTCAGGGTGCTGGGCCCTGCTTTGCCTTATTCACAGCAGACTAACTCCAAAACAATGAGCATATCGTTCAGTTTTTGTTCAATTATAGATCTTTCAAGGCTGCATCGAGTGTTTTCTCACAATGAATTGCTCTTATATCACATTTGCACCATGTATTTCCTCCTCCTAGATCCATACATAAACACATATCGAATGTCATTTAATAGGATGACCTTGGGGGGGGGGGCGCTATATGGGCAGTTCTGTAGTAACACCCCTGGTGTCATCCTCCATGCCCTTAATGGTTCTTCTCCGCCTGCGATTCATGAGCTGTCTGCGGGTTACTTATCGAAACGCTGCATCTCTCCGGCTGAAGCTAAACACGTGAGCCCGGCGGAGTGTAGACCCCCCCACCCCCACCCGCAGCCCCAGCTTCCGAGGCCACGCGTTGCAGCAGTGGAACAGTGCTCTGAGTAGGACCTGGTTTCGCCTGGAGGGAAAAACAAAGGTGACTCCAAAAATAGACCACGGAGCCCCCCCCCCCCGGGCGTGGAGAAATCTACGACCTTCATCGACCCCTGTGGGCGACCGCTGAAATTTGACATCCACATGATGTCTGGCACATGTGACTGGCTGCGACCGACATGAGTGATAGTGAGTCACTTTTGCACAAACCGGGGGCAGAGATCCATCAGAGACGGACCTAATGTCTCGGCCACGGGCGCCACTGGAACATTTAACGTCCTCTGCCGTTGGTGTCATGACGACAATGAAGCCTTTCAGTCTTCGCAGGCAGACAGTCCGCCCGGCAGCCACACAGTCCGCCCGGCAGCCACACCACTAAAACCAGTTCCCGGTTGCGATTTGTGGCTGATAGAACTGGTCTTAATGTCGTGGCTGACGGATGTATCTGACTCGCCTGTGGTCCAAATCCAGTTAAAGAAATGGTCCAGAGAGACGGATGCAATGACTGACAATGACCTCACGTCTGCACCTTCAAGATTAACTCAACTCTGACACACACACTCTTGTGTATCAAGGCTCAAACGCATATTTTGAATTTTGCGAAAGAAAAGTTTTTGAGCTAAAAAAGCATATAGCTTAGCATAGCGACTGATGCCGGAGGTAAACGGATGCAACTCCCTTCTGCTGAGAAATACTAATGGCAATGTATCATGAAAAATAAAGTAAATAAACAAATTCAGTAACTTTCTTTTTATTATGATTGGTCACATTATCTAATAACAAGAGGTTTGTTCAGTGAGATACGTGATGAACACATACGTTTTGTGAATAATGTGAAAGTTTTGTGATACAATGAGACACAGTGAAATGTTGCTGTTTGAATTGAATTTTGCACAAACAAAAACACAATTGCTACATTGCGTTATTGAAGTATTCGTGCTGAGTATTCTGTTTGTGTACATGCATGTTTGTGTGTATCCACCATGATGAAGAAGTTCGGCCTTATCTCATCCGCTTCCTTCGGGATTTTGCGTCTTTTTCTTTCCCCCCTCCTCCAGCCCATTCGGTCAAATCCCCTGTTTCCTGTCGAGAGGCCGACGCAGAGGCGGAGTCGGCTCCCCGATCTAAAACTTGGCCTCCATTAAAGTTCCCTCTCCCCGTCTCTGAGGAGGAGGAGGATCGGACTCGTCTGGCTGGATGCTGACAGCCCCCCCCCCCCCCCCCCGGCCTCCCCACTCGTTCTCTCCCTCTAAGTGTGCTCGGGCCAGACGCCAGCTAAAAGAAGGAAAAAAACATCTGTCATCTGCTGAGACGTCGTTAGTGAGGATGCTGGCAGCGGCGGAACATAACGAGCGGCTCATTAAGAAAGCGCAGGATTTCCTCCAGGAGCGCTACCTGAGGTTCCTGCTAATGTGGGACACGGTGGAGGAATGTGGATCGAGGGATTGGTCGAGGTTTTGTAACACGAAAAAAAAAAGGGGGGGGTGTCCTGGATGCAATCGCTGGTGTTGTGTCAGATTCAGACGAAGGAATCCGGTCTCAGGAAAATAAATAGATTACTGCCGATGCTGGAAAAAATGTAGAAAAATGAAGTCACAGCCTTTGTCTCCAGATGGAGACCACCATCATAAAAGGAGCGATTTTTCTTGATGAACACAGAAACTATAATTGTTATCGGCACCCTGTTTGTTTTCCTAATTCATTTCGAACCTTCAAAACCTTTAAAACATCTATAAAAACCCCTCCTATTTCTTCAGTCCCGTTTTCAGTGTTTGTGCCAGCGTGAGGCTTCTTCTTTGTTGTTTTGTCTGTTTGTTTTCTACATGTTTCTGCCTTTAGAAACTGCCAATAAATAAATAACTAAATAAAGGTGCGGAAAAGATGAAGGCTCGGTTTTACCATATGTTGAGGAGTGTTGCCGTGCCAGCGGTCTCTGCGGGGCCTCGGCCGACAAGGAGGGACGCCGCCACGTCGTTTCTGGGGACGACACAAGGGAAAAAAAAGGCAGAGGACGGCGGCTGAATGAGGGACGGCGGCAGGCACAGTCTCACAGGATAGTTGTACATAACACAAATCCAGACCGGCAAGTTTTCATCTACAGAAAACCCCAATTAGCGACTGTTGATTTTAATTTTACAGACAGTAGCACATTATGATCATATATCCTCTTCATTCACATTCACATTTCCCTCTCAGTGCTATAGCAACTACTGCATATACACCGATATATTTATTATGGTTGAACCATCAGTGTTGGGTCGTAATGCGTTAGCAGCATGTTACAGTAATGTTACCGATGTGGCGCTGATGATGAATAATGAATTGCTTCTTTGATCAGAATAAACTGATAATTATCTTCTAATTATCTAATAATTGAATGCTTGTTCAGCCAAAAATTGCCAAAACTCTGATGTTTCCAGGATCTTAAATGTGAGAATTTGCCATTTTTTGTGGTCTTACAGTGGATGTTTGATATCTTTGGGAAGTTGCAGTGGTCATCTTTTTTAGAGTTTTCCGATGTTTGAATCGCTGCAGTGGCTTCGGAGTCATTTAAGGGCCGACCGAAGAAGAATAGGTGAAATAACTGACTGTAACTTGCCGAGCACTGATCAGCACGGAACTGCCATGATCTGTGTTTTCCCCCCAGTCCTCCCAGTCGCTCGTCCTCCTCAGAATATACTGGAATAACTGGTCAGATGTGTCCTGTTGAGGTTTCCCTACCGACAACTGGTCTGTAGTTCTGTTCATCCAACACTCACACTGCACGTTCATGCTCCCCGGGGGATAAACCCCGTCTCCCTTGTTGGGATTTTCTTCCCCTGGACTCAGGTCCAGGCGTCATCTAAGCACAGAAATGATATTTAAAAACTCAAACTGCTTGATTTTCATGAAATTTTCCATTTTGATCATTCGTGCTCCATAAGGGATAAACCGTTTATCCCTTGCATTTTGGGGAAATCTTCGGGAACACTGAGCTATTTACTAGTTCAGCCCAAACCTTTCATTTTGTTTGTATAATGAATACACACCAGAAAACTCCCTGGGCGAAAAAAAAAAAAAAGTTAATTAAAAAAGTAAACAAAAACTGCATATCACTGTCAATGCAGCAGACACAGGAGGAGTAGAGATGAGGGCATTGCGAGATCTCTGATTTTTATTTTCTGCAAAACAAAAAAAAAGGAAGATTCTTTCAGTGCATGAAGTATGGGGGGGGGGCTGCTCTTACGGGTAATTTCCAACCCTCCCCCTGTTTTTTTGCTGCCTTCCCCACTAATAATCCCTTATTCTTCCACTCCGTATAACAGGAAGTCCTCCACGCCGCCACGGCCGAGGCTGAACCGCTGTCACTCTGCTGCTGGGCGCCATCAGATCCTCGTGTGCCATCGAGTCGCCACTTCCTCTGACAGAAACACCAGAGCGTGTGCTCTGGCGGTGGTGATATGGCGGCAGCAGGCAGCTGGAATGGAAGCTCGAGAGCCATAATAATCTGTTAATGTGACGATTTTAATCAGGAAACTCAGACACTAAACAGAGCTGCTGTTTGACCTGTATCGCTGGAATCCCTTGTGTGTGTGTGTGACAAACACACATTCAAGTCGTTTTTTTTTGCGGGGGGCTACATGCACTGAGCAAGCGTCCAGATGTTTTCTGTCATAGATGCAGCTGTTTGAGCTGATCCAGACCTGTCTCGTAAAAAAAAAAAAAAAAAAAAAAAAGATGTTTCCTTCTCACTAAACTGCTACACTAAGTGATACGGAACAAATCAGGAAAACCCAGGAAACGTGTTTTGTTTCCTGTCAAAACCTCAGATCCTGCAGGACAACTGTGATTCCAGCATTCCTAAACTCTTTTTATGGATCCGTTCAGACCTTCACAGAACCCGGTCCGGGCTCGGGAGAGAGCCTTGTTCTGGTTTGACACAGAAGAAGTTTGTGGTGACTCCAGACGCTACCTTTTTCCCTCCATTTAACCAAAACCACCATCTTTCCTTGGCCCCCGACTGAATCATTGGATCATTGGGGGTCTTACCCTTTAACCTTTGGGCCACTGCTTCCTGATTCCTGTAGGACCCTGTGTGCAAATAACACCGAAGAAATTCAAGAAGAAAAAGCATTGGTATAAAGGTCATTTGTACTGAAAACAATAGCCAGGTAGGTTTCTCAGCTTCCTTCATCCTGTCAGGAAAACCGTCTCTCCTGCTTATTCATATCACACTATGACAAAACGTCATCTTGCTCACATTGTCACATTTTTTCAGGCCTTGGCACCTCCCAGCGACTCTCCCTCATCAATCCTAATCCCGTTGTCATGCTCCCAGCTCCGGCGGGACCCGGCGGAAAGATACCGCCGGTCCTCGCTTTATGCACCTCCTCCACAAAGCGACGCAGAGTGTAAACAACGAGCGGCTTTCGAGTAAACACGGTGTTACACTCTGGCATCTC
This sequence comes from Istiophorus platypterus, assembly GCA_016859345.1. Lineage (NCBI taxonomy): Eukaryota > Metazoa > Chordata > Actinopteri > Istiophoriformes > Istiophoridae > Istiophorus > Istiophorus platypterus. The sequence goes on along the minus strand of CM029112.1, from coordinate 2,906,826 downwards.
TGTGACACACATGCACACACACACACACACACAGATCCGCTACAGAAGCTTTTTGAAGCTTCGTATTCATGTAACAACGACAGATTGTAGGAAAATCAAAAGTGACTGCTGCAGCATATGGCCTCTGAATGTAAAAATAGCTTCAGGTGTTTTTTTTCCGCTCATTGTGTGTGTGTGTGTGTGTGTGTGTGTGTGTATGTGTGTGTATGTGTGTGTGGGTGTGTGTTGCGAGCCAAAGTCCAATCACTGCCAGGGTTGTTGTTGATGCAGCCTCGTTGTGTCCCGTGGGAGCCGAGCCCGTCCCTCTGGATTTCTTCCCAAATGAGGTGTAAAACACACAATCAGAAACACACACACACTCAGAAACTCACACATGCACATGCACACGCACACGCACACACACACACACACATAGACACACCCCGAGGCAGATGACTGAAAGGTCGCCTGCCTCCGGGCCTCAATATTAATACAACTCCTCAGCATCTTGTCAGGTATCAGAAGACGAGGCGACGCAAGCGTCCCTCATTCCTCTGAATCGACGGATCTTGCAGCCAAGATGCCGGTGCCGGCGCCGCGGTGCTGCGGTGCCGCGGTGCCGGTGCCACACATTTAGGACAATCAGATTAAAGCGGGATCAAATCTGAGGGGCCCGTCTCCGCACAAATGGGCGGTTGAGACTCCACGACGGGGTTGGAATGATAATGAGTCCTCGTGAGCGTTCTGTCGGTGTCACGGCGTTGCTTCGCAGCCGAGCTGAGCCGAAATCAGACTAGAGTCAGCGGATCGGAGGTTCGGTGACACACAAAAGCGACCAAAGCGGATCAAATCGAAGCGGGAGGCAGGGAAGATACGACCAGCCGGTTTATCGAGAAGACGCCTATAGCATCATCGTGTTATGTAACAGCAGAAAGCTCGGTCGGCCTGTGGCATTGCGCTGGAAGCTGAGCCGACTTCTAACCCGGGTTTGTTTGTCCCTGATGTGCTCATTAAAGACTGAACCATTGGTTATTGGCTATTGATTAGCACTCCTGTACAGAGGACATATACCTTTCTCAGCTCTGAAGGTTATTGAATATTTCAGAAAATGCAAACGGCCAAGTGGAAAAGAGCAGAAATATATCTGTGATGATTTTTGATTTAAAAAAGGTTACAACTCTTAAAGGATAATCAATAAAAATATGTCACATTATTAAAAAAATTTGCATTTTCAGGAAAAATACTGGGGAAAACAACAGCTGTGGTGGCAGCGCTGTGAGGCTAGACAGTGTGTTAGTATGCTAACATCAGCACGCTAATGTACTAATGCTGAGCAGGTTTAATGTTTGCCATGTTCACAGTCTTAGTTTGCTGTGTGTTACCATGCTAATATCAGTATGCTAACATGCTGGTGCTAAGCAGGGACTAATGTTTAACACGTTATCCACCTTAGTTTAGCGTGTTAGCATGCTTAAATTTTCTAATCAGTGCTAAGTACAAAGCGCAGCTGAGGCCGACAAGAACGTCGTTAGCTTTGTCTGAATTTGGTCAAAAAAAAACAAAGTAGTGGACAAATTCAAAGTGTTACCTGATGGTGGCGCTGGAGGGAAAGGACGCACCAGCAAAGGGACAGCAAATTCACCCTTAGGGCATATTCCACCACATTTAATGGAAATACAAATGTAATGGAAACATGACGTTTCACTCAAAAACAGCAAATGTGGATTTCTGGTGGCGTTAGAATGAACAATCTGATTCTAAAAGTAAAATCTACAACACAAACACTCCTGTTCTCTCCCTGTTTTTACTCACAGCTGTGAATTAACCACTTAAAACACACTTTGGCCTCGGTAGTGCTACTTCAGGTGTGTTTAGGTCTGTGCCAGACTTAGTCTCCCACTTCTATCTGTTCGAAGCATTTTTGGTTCCTGATATCACTGCTACAGCTGTTTTTCCACACAAAAGATTCCACTACTGTTAAGGTTCCCTTTTTCACGTCAAAAACAAGAGGCAAGGAATGAAAACCTTTATTTCGTGGACATTATTTTTGGGCTTGTGCACGAAACGGGGTTTTTTCTATTATTGGTTTAAGTCATTTTCTAACCTGTATCTTTCACAGCAGCCTCATTTCATCATTGATCACAGATCTACAGTTGCTTTTATATTTGAACTCATTTAAGGCTTAAAGAACCAGACAGTTTAACCTGAACCCCCATGCAACATTTTTTTTTTTTCCCCAAACTAAACCGCGTTTTTTGCCAGGATGAATCCGGCTTGGGGATTTTCCCTGGCGCTGCTCCGTGTCTGCAGGTGTAGCCAGAGCTCACCTTTACTGCAGCTGTTGACGTAGTACCTCAGCCCCTCAGGTGACGTGTAGCTCTTCCATCCTGGGGGAAGGGGCTGGCTGTCGGTCTTCTCTTCGCCGGGCACTGCCGTGGCGCTCATGGCGGCCGACTTCTGTCATAAACAACAATAAATTCACCTCCACATGAACTAATCAGATTTTTCCCTTGTTTCCTCCCTGTAAAACATTATCATACATTATTCAAACAGGGGCTTTAAATCTACAGGAGATGCACAAAATAATAGCTTACGATAACACACAGTCTAAAACAAAAGGCCCTGACATCAGTGCTATTGTCGTAATTTGTGTTTGGGGGGGAAATCGAGCTACTTAATTACACAATATTTGTAATTAAGAGGAGTTAAAAAGTGAAATGGATTTCCTGAAGGCTGCAAGAGGGTTTGCCACAGGAGAGGAATCTGTTCTGTCACTAAAAAAACCTTTGTTTAGTTGATTAATCCGGGACACGTGCAGCCGTATCCACAAATGAGGAAGGAGTAACTCCTGGACCTCGGCGTAATGCCCCCCACATCATGTGGCCATTAACCGTGGAGGACCCAGTGGACTGTGAAAATTGATGGTCTTATTTAAGGGATGGTTGGTTAGAACAGTCGAGAACTAGAGGACAACATTTCCTTTTGTTTTTCTTGTACGCAGAGAACTTAAAAACAGGAATTGTCTGCAGTAAGCGATGCCATTATCATCCAATTCCCAGGTCGTTCTCCAGCACTTCCCCTTTGCCGAATAATGGTGAATGGTGAATCACGTGGTGAAATACGATCCACTAAATGGATTAATAAGGGTGAATGCTCACTTCACTCCACCTTACCCCCCCACCCCCCACCCCGCCGCCATCACACGGCCCACGCACACTGGGCCGGGAATGAAGGAAGCTTGCTCTACGAGGGATAAGTCAGGCCTGTTTCGGATCCAGCTGCCAAACCCCAGGAACGGCACGCTTCCAATCAGACATCTGGGGAGGGTGCACGATGGGATGGATGTATAAATGGGGGGGGGTGGGGTTCTTAGCGGGGATGATAAGGAAGCTGTGTCATTTCCTCGTGCTCGTACGGCCGCCGGTGCAGAGTGGGTGGACGGCGCCGACTGATGTGCAACATTAAAGGGACTCGTCAGATCTTTTTTTTTTTTTTTTACATCCCCGTTCCTCGTTCCAGGGCTTCAGCCATGGTTCCTTCGCGACCGATGAAATCGGTCTGATATGACCGTTGTGACAAAAACCTCACGGTTGACAATGCTAACATGAGGCTGATTCTCCGAACATATGTTCGCCGCTCAGTTTGCATGTTAGCATGTTCGCAGTGGCACTAAAACAGAGTCCAGCTGAGGACTGTCATCACCTCTGGACGTCTAAGGGAAAGAAGTAAAGTTCTGAGGAAACTGAAAATTCTGACTTGATGGTGGCCCGAGATCGAAAAAGTCTCCCCAAAGTTAGTGGGATTGGACCTCTGGAGACCTCGAGTGTCCGACAGCTGTAGAGCTATGGAAGGGCCTTTTCCTCCCAGGTCTTCTCAAGGTCTCATTTATAGACACCAAACACAAAATTTTGCCTCCAGCCTCTAAATGAGATGCCTTATTCGTACAACCTCCTCCATAACAGGCTAATGTGATGCTTGTTATGCAACAGTCATTTGTGTGACCAGTAGAGGAAAAACTTAATGAAAAGTTGTTTTTAACATCTTAAAAAAAAAAACGTTCCTGCTCCATATTGACTGTATCTGCAGAATATCCACTGGATGGTCTTTAAAGCTGCTCCAGGTCCACATTATTTATGTTAGTGATGGATGAAAGGATAATGTAAAAGGTGAAAGTTCATCCGTGGTGACAACCCCACAGGGAAAAAAACCCAAAAAAACACAACCCACCCATCTCTGCAGTTTCCCCCCTTGGCCTTATGGAGCTTTACTGCATCTTTAAGCTCATTGTTTTGGTTTCACAGCCCACAAATTTACCGCTCTGGTTCACACTCACGTCTCTCAGCGACTTCACGTCAACACTACTGTTGCTCCAAATCTGCTGGATATGAAACTTTACACCAGCAGCTTCACCATATCAGACCCAAAGGTGATGAGCTGTCAGTGTTGTGTTTAACATTTGTTCTCCTTGTGCTGCCCCCAAGTGGCCAAAAAAAATCAAATCCCACCTGCCTGCTACAACTGAAGTGTTGTTGATTTTAGTGCTGAAGCAATTAGCTATTATATCAATTAGCTAATCAATAACAATTTAGATTATTAATTCATGAGTCATTTAACTGATTAATCCAATATGAAGATGTCCTTTTGTGATGGACAAATTTTAACAGTGATTTTTCAGTGTTTTTATATCTGTAACGATTAATCAATGCATGGAAAAAATACAAAATGATTTATGGATAATGAAAATTATTATGTGTGATTATTATGTGCAGATTTTTTTGATACATTGTGACGTTAAGGCGACTCAAACCCCTTGGACAAGGTCAGAGAAAGATTTATTCATGGTCAGTTTGAGACTGGAGGCAAACACGTCGCTTTACAAACAGCAAATGAGTCTAAGACCAATAACGACCTCACCCTTATTTCACTTGGGATTATATGACTGACAAACTGTGTCCTGTGTCGGTGACGTCAGACGTAGTTTAAACATCGAAGTGTTTAAATGCAATTGATAGAGAGAAAGGCTAAAATTGAAATGCACTAAAAAGCAGCCATACGTCTCATAAAAGCACATTATTCCTGCACTGCAGTCGAATGGTCCAGAGGTTTAAAGGTAAACTCTTATCATGAGGTTTCTGTCGTCGCTCCATCTTTTTGCCCTCATTTCACTCGTCCTCGGGCCAGTGAGGAAGAGAAGTGAAGCACAGCGGTAGCTGAGCCTTTAGAGAAACCCTTCAAAAAGAAAAGAAACGCATACCCCCCCCCCCCCCCCCGCCAATTCCCACAATCCTCTGGGTTGCTCATCTAGTTTGAGCCTTGAAACCGAGATCTCCATTCATGTAAGCTCAGGTTCTTTTTTTCCTAAAAAGGAAGAAACTAACAAGACAGGCAGTGTCTTGCTGCTTCACTGAGCTCATGCTGGTTCTCGTGGACGGACGAGGAGAAAGAGGAAAGAGGGGAGCCAGGTACGTTTCTACCCAGAAAATGAGATTAATCAACCTCCAACTTCTGCCGGAGGTGGAGGAGGGGAGCTGACATTTATATTTCTCTGCTTTTGTCTGACACTTCTGCAGCAATTTCGAGGGGGTTTTATCTTTTCCAACCCTTCACACATCACACAGGTCAATCTTATACCTGAAAAAGAAAAAAAAAAACAAAAAACATGGTGCAGGAGGAAAGTAGATACTTCGGTGAAACTCCAGCCAGAAAAAAAAATTGGGAAATGTAAGTTAAAAATAGGGCATCACTTAAAAAAAGGAAAAAAAAAAAAAAAGTTTTTTAGTTTTTCATTATCATATCATAATCTATTTCCATCCTACTAATCTGAACACACCGTATAAGCAAAATCAAATTATCAAAGGAGAAGAAAAAAAAAAACGGGCCTCAATGTGTAATTTTAGACGAAAAGCTAAAAGCACAATTTTTTTTAATCACTTGGTTTGTTTCTGTGGCCCCCGAGGCGGCTGCTGAAAGTTCTCATCAGCAGCAATTATATAAAAAAAAAAAACCAAAACAAAAAAAAAAAAACGAGAGGAAGCCTTGAAGAGGAGACAGCCGCTCGGCACAGGATGCTAAAAAAAAAAGAAAAAGAAGAAGAAAAAAGAGGCAGCGAGCCCTTCAAACTCTCAGAGGCTAAACGAGCATATAGCAATGCATTAGTCAACCTGGGTTCTGTTCCTGTGATGGTGGTGGAGGCTGGGGGTGGGGGGGCAGACCTCTGGCCAGAATGCAAAATGAGGAAGAGGCTGCACTAAGCCCTTGTTTATCGGCCGAGAAAAACACTCTGCTTCTTAAAAACCAAGTGTTTTTAAGCGCTTCAGCAGTCGGAGTGCAGGGCCAAAGATGCTACAGTCAAGGAGGAGACTGGACCGTGGGGCGAGACGGAGGGACCGGTCTAACGTCTGGTGCTGGCCACATTCTCACGGACCCGGGAAAAAAAATAAATAAATGAAGGACACAAAAAACAGGACTTCCTAGATTTTTTCGTCCCAGGGGCTGGTGGGTTCTGTGGAAGCCCATCCAACAAGAGTGTGGCCGCCAGCGCACCAAGGGGACCAGTCACCAGGGAACTCGTTCCCTGATGAGGGGACTCATCCCCTGGGGACGACCAATGTCTGCACAATGGTCGTTTGAGATATTTCGGTCAGGAACAAATTATCGACCGACTGACCAACATTTCCATCCACAGGGCAGCGCTGCTAACGTGGCTAAAGGTTTTAAAACGATGACCCCCTCCCTCATAACTCGCTTTTTAATTTAGATATTATTTGCTCCTCCACATCTTAAAATAATCCTCCACAGGTTTAATATTTCACAGATCTCCAGAGGTCATTATTTATTTCTGTGTCAGATAAGAGAGGAACAAAAAAAAACCCCAAACTACATATTTCACTATGGGCTTCATCACGTTCACTCATCACTATGTTTAATCATGAAGAAACCCGAAGAAGCGGGAAACAAAATGTGCCAACAACTCCTGGAGCGTTCTGAGCTGAGGTTTGAAACTTTCCACCAAAGTTACAAGACAAAGCAGGAAAAGAGTTACTTAAAAAAATTAGGGGGAATGTAAACAGCCGCTGACATGACCTTGGGCCTGAAAGCTCAATATGAAAGCTCCAGCACCATGTCTCCTCTCACATCTTAAGGCCTTTCGCCACAATCGCCCTTCCTCCTCTAAATCAACACATAGAGGCTGTTAGAGACGAGGCCTTACCAGGCTGCTGCGCTGCTGGAACGGCGAGGAGCGGCGCCGATCAAACCGCCACCGGGAGCGCGAAGGAGGAGACGGGCAGGAATACCGGATCTCTTCGGTGTCCCGAATGATCGGAAGCCTGCGGGGCCACGGCCAACAGCAAATGGGGAGAGAGGGATGGAGAGAGAGAGAGAGACAGAGACAGGGAATGGAAAGACACTGAATGTCTTTCAAGCTACAAAATAAAAGGCCTGGCAGAGGGGATGTGCTTTGGTGAAAGATGTTTTCAATGAGTTTTTTTTTTCTTTTGGGAGAGGAAACTGTCCAGCGGTTACGACTGTGTGCCGGGGGGGGGGGGGGGGGGCACACAATGGCGCTCACTGTGGGACGCAGCTGTGGCACACTGGGACACAACAAGGACGCCCCTGTCCCAACAGCTTGTGCACTTCTGTGCAATTGATTAATCGCTGCGTTCACCGAGTGTCAGTCTGGTCGCGGTCAGTCCAAACAGAGGGGGGGTCTGTCTCTCTCCCCACTCTCTCGCTCTCGCGGGGGAGAACCAGGACTCCCGCCCCCCCCCGGCGTTTTGCCAGGACCTCTTGGAGCCTGAGCAGGACTCCGGAAACGTCACAGTTTATTCTGCAAGATCCATGGATGTGCACAACAATTAAAGGCAAAAAGGACGGGTTAAATAACACAACTAAAATGGGAAGAGCAAAATAAAGCACAAAGTTATGAGTTTTTTTTTAATGCTAATCTCATAGTTTGGTAACAATTCTGAACTTAACTGCTTACAAATTCAATTGAGTTATTGGCTTCACAAGTACAACATTTTTGGTAAAGAATCTTAAAGTTTATTTGTTATCAATGAACAATTTGTGGCAATTAAAATCAAAGAAAAACAAAAAGAGGATAAAAAGGGGCTGTTTATCATATCTTTATTGATAAGTAAACACCATGGTTTTGCTAGAGTTTCCCCAAATGGACAATGAAGCAGATCGAAAAGTTAAAAAATTAAATTTTATTGCAACTCAGTTTAGTCGCAAGTGTCAAATCTTGTGTCTCTGAAATACAAATCCCCAACAGCAGCTGCACGTTTCAGATGTTGGTTTGTTATAAAACTAACATTCATACTCATCCACTTCCTGTTCATGGACATGTGGGTGTGGGGTTGGGGGGGCAAGAAGCATCCCTGCATTTAATGCAACCATTACAACACCATCACTAAATATGACCCCAGTGCTACAGCATGTAATTTAATTAACACCTGAGTGACAGCGTCGACAAAGACCGAACATCACAGGCACCAATGAAGTCGACTTAATGGATTAGAACCGGAGTATCAGATGGCATTAGGGTGCACAGGTGTACCTAATAAAGTGGGCGCTGGGTGTATAGGAGCAGCATGACATTTTTATTTCAGTATAATCCCATCATCTGTCGGCAGTTACCTGACATGAGTCCCGCACATGTTTGCTGTTTATATTCTGTTCTCGCTGACCGTGAAGCACTAGCTGATCATCAGTCGCCGTTTGATGTCTGGTTGTCACAGATCTTTCACATTGAACTGGTTAAAATTTCAGCTGATTAATAAATTAATCAAAGCGTCTCTTCCCACGTTCTTCTCGCATGTGCCCGGTCCACTCCTCATTCTGTCACCACAGCACAAAGCAGCTTTGTCTGAAATAAAAGACAAAAAAAAAAGAAAAAGACCAAAAAACGGGAAAAATGAGGGGAAATGAGGCTACTCTTCTCACGTTGTCCATTTTTTTCTTCTTTTTCTTTATTGCTGATCAAAAGCACTTGGATGTCTCACTGGAGAGCAGAAAATCCTGGAGGGGATCTAATATTAACGGCCTTTTTCATCTCCTCCACACAATCGGGCCGTTTTAAGACGAGGACGAGGGAAACAACCGCACGTGGGGCCGAGTCCAACTCACGCCGACTGATCTCTCTGGTTTGGGTTTTTTTTTTCTTATATTTTTCCTTAGATCTAAAAGGGGGAAAAAAACCTCTGCGGCTGCTGGGATCTGGATGTTTATCTCTCACGCCTCGGTTTTTATCGAACATTAGAAGTAGATAATAAATCACCCCCGAGCTTTTTCCTGGACATTTTTTTCGCTTTCTGTGACTTGTCAGTGGCCTTTATGGTGATTGAAGGGGCGTCGGGGGTCATTCCTCTGCGGTGGTTTCAGGGGAAACGTGCCTGTCGACACATCTCAAAATTCAATATCACTATATTATGGTTTTTCCCGATGGAACGTGATGGTAAAAATCTAAATCTGAAAAAAATAGCTACTTCTAACTGTAGCTGACTGAGAAAAAAACTACAGTATTTCCGTATGAAATGTGGGAAAGTAAAAGTATAAAGTAGCGTAAGAAGGAAATACTCACGTAAAGTACAAGTACCTCCTTTACTCAAGAGTAAATGTACGTAGTTACTTGACTACACTGACAATATGACAATGCTAACATATGGGTGTTTAGTATAGCCATAAGGTTCACTGCCATCATGTAGCGTGTTAGCTTGGCTGTGATATTGTAAATTTAGTGGTTTTAGTTCATCTGCCCAATTTACTGCCACATAAAAATGTTTAACCCGCGTCATCGCCGTGCTATTGCTTAAACCATCATCCTAGCATCCACGCAAGGTCAGGTTTTTATGAGATGCTGAGAGAAACCACTAATGGTTCTTTTTCACTTATTCATTCTTTATATCTTCTCCAGATTTATAAGACCAGAAAAGGCGGTGTGACCAGGTGCAAATAGAACAAGAGCGCGAGAGACTCGAGGGGAGACGTTTACGGCTGGCGTCGACTGCTTGGGTCGCCGGCCGTGGCGGCGAAACCCGAACCTGCCCACAAAAGCTCGCCTTAAAATCCCGTCCCTCACCTCACCTTGCTGTGACATTACAGCCAAAAGGGGGGCCTGGACGGCCCCCGGCGGGCCAGAAACAACAGGCCGCCGTGTCCGTGCCCCGAGCTGTGATTGGTTAAGACTTGGAGGTCAACGGGCGTCCTCACACACACACAATGGACCCCTCGCGCCGAAGCTGTTTACTTTGGACCGTGGCTGCGGCTTCATTGTTAAAACAACTGCCCCCCCAACCTGCCACCCGTGTTTGGACGGCCTTCATTTCCGTGACCAGCTGCCCACAGTAATCCCCTGCAAAGGAATATAACCAATCCTCCTCGGATCCACTTGTAAAGGTTGTCTGCCCGTCCGTGTTCGGGCACTAATCACCTCCCTCTGCTTTATCCACCGAAATAGCAGTTGTAAGACCCTCAGGACACCTCGGGTTAATTGGGGGGGGGGGTTGGGGGTCAGCTCGCTTCTGTGTGAATGTGGACTTGGATCTCGTAGCATCAGAGAGATGGTAGCACAATGTCAACTCTAATAATCGGCAGGTTGATCTTTCTTAACTTGTGGGATTTGGGCAGAAATAAGATTTGTTCATTTGATATGTTACAGCAGAAGAAATTGTGAAGAAAAAAGCAACGATGCAAATTGCATTGTTCTAATGCAGAGCACAATGTGATTCATTCCAATTAAAATGAAAATATATCAGTAAAAACTAGATTTTTGGCTGAAAATTTCTGTATTCCCCAAAAAACTTTACTTCATCCAATCAAAACTTTTCTAATTTCCTAAGATATTGACCAACTGGGCAAGATTTTTGACTTATTGTCCAGACGTAAAAGTCAATTTTAAGATTCTTTTGGTGAAACGTGTGGTTTCTTTTCTGCCTTATTAAACGTCTTGTTGACTCTTACTACTTTAAAATCTGGAAAAGGAAAAACTCGGAGTCATTTCACCCTCTTTTAAAATTTTTTTTCCTTGTGTTAGGAAAAAAAACGGTTGAATTTGTAATGAAGTTATATGATGAAATCAGTGCTACTGTATATCATTATCTGCTCATTACACATTTCTTTAATGAGCAAAATTGGATAAATTTCTCGCCATCAAATTTGGGACTATCTCTGTATTTGGCAATGCTCCATAGTCACTGTTACATTCTATTTAATTCTTATTTTTATCTTTTATATCAATTTACTCTTTAAATACTACTTACATGTGTGTTTTTACATTATCTTGTGTCTTTTTATATCTCGTCTTAAACTTTTATGTATCCCCTTAAATGTGTGTTTCTACATTGGTTTATTTGGGTATAAGACACATATGTATCATGTATGTTGAACGTTTTCTGTTACTCCTTTTCATTTTATTCTTGAAAAGGTCTTTGTAATTTCTGGTTCTGACCCTGCAAGTGTTACATTATCATCTGTTGTCAGAAATCTTTACTTTCTGCTACAAATTTTTAAAACACAAAATTCAAAAAACGCATTCCCCTGCACTCAGCGCTCTTCGAATTTTGACATCTTGCTGTGAAAAGTGCTAAATATAACCGTGCCACGTCTTTTGCCTAATCCGGGATCCGTCCTCGTCCACAATGAACAACAGGTTCGTGTGTCTCCGACACCGTTGCATGCCCATGTAAAGGAAGGAGGCTTCACACCAAGGACAATGGTGAGATATAAAAAGGGACGGTGCAACCGCTTATGTTTGTTTTTGACGCTGTCACGAAGGTGAGTTGAGCATCCTTCAGTATAGAAGAGCTGCTGTGCAGGATTACTCGCATCTGTTTCAAAACTTTAGTCCCAAACTTCAGCTTTGCAATAAGAGGGTGAGTAGAAAGGGATTCATTATCAAATGTTATCCACACGTAAAAGAATTGATGAAGTTGCTGAAGGTGTTCTGACTCAGCAGGAGAAGAATGAGCACAGACGGCGAAATGGCGATCTTCGGGCCGGCCGCCCAGTTCCTCCGCAAGTCCGAGAAGGAGCGGACGGAGGCTCAGACTCGGCCGTTTGACGGCAAGACGGCGTGCTTCGTCAGCGACGAGAAAGAGCTGTACGTCAAGGCCGAGATCCAGGACAGGGCGGACGGCAAAGTCGCCGTCAAGACCGTGGACGACAGGGTGGGTGGGCTGCTTATTAGTCTGACTTCCGAAAGAGACATTTAGTCTCCCCAGAAGCTCTAAATGCTGCTTCACTTTCCACTAGAGTCGTATTTTACAGGAAAATCTGAGTTTACATCATGTTTTTTAAAGTTTTTAGAGACCCTGTGTCCTCTGAAAACTCTACCTCGTCTAACATTTGTTTATCGTCCGAGGGTTCGTCAAGCTTCAGGCCTCATGTTCTGCTCCTGTTTTCCCAGACTCTGACCGTTCGGGAGGACCAAGTGTTTCCCATGAACCCCCCAAAGTTTGACAAGATCGAGGACATGGTGATGATGACGCACCTCCACGAGCCGGCGGTGCTGTTCAACCTCAAGGAGCGCTACGCCGCTTGGATGATCTACGTAAGTCGGACGAGAAACTGGACGCCGGTCCCGTGGACCAAGCTTAAATTCAAACAGGGAGACGCTTAAAAATGGAAACCAGAATCAATCATTTCTTTGTTCTCTACCAACCTCTAGTGACGTGAGTATTCCTATAATTTCAATAATAAAATGGGCTAAATGAGAAGGAGCTCCTGACTTTGTGCTTTTAAGAAATCTTTCTTTCCAAAAGTTCCATTCATAGTAGTAATAATTTTGGATACACCAGAGAAACTGGGCTTAGACAAAAAAATAATGCTTTCATCATCACAGCTAGATTAAGTAAACCCTCTCTATAGCTGGTCAGTGGTAACAAAAATAAATAAAAATACACAGAACTCACTTTTAAATTCAGCTCATAATTCAGCTCTGACACTTAAAATGTAGTTTTTTAAAAAAATGTAAATCTTTGAATAACAAAAGATTTCTCCAGGGTAGATTAAAATCACTGTAATATGCATGAAAACACTATGTTCATACTGGATAATATTATTCACAGACATCTGATTTAACAGAAAGACAGTGTCAACACAGCTGAACGCTCGTGCGTTTTAAAATGAAAGGGTATTTCACTCGGTTTCCTTGATCACGTCATGGGCTCATTGTTGCATGTTGCATGAGAATTGAGTTGCTTCTTCCATGCAGATTCTCCAGTTATTATTTTTCAAGTCAAGGGGCCACTGGACTTGGTTGTGGATCTTGAAGACGTTTCACCTCTTGTCCAAGAGGCTTGGGGGTATTGACCCTTGGTTGGGGGTAGTCATCAAGGCCATTGGTGCCACTAGGTTCGTTAGGGCTCCTGTTTGTTGTAACGACGGTCGTTACAGTTGTTAAAGTCACCTGAAGCCAAGTGTGAACGTTTGTTTAATCTGCTGGGAAGTGATGAAAGGTCAGCGTTACAGTTGGGGGGTAGGTGGCCTCATAGACCTCCTCCTCCTCTGTTGAGGGACGGTTTCTCTACTTTGACATAGATCGCCTCCTTGACTCCTCTTCCAAACCACCAATCAATCCCTTGATAATGACCCCACGAGGTTAAATACACCCCCCTCCGGTCAGTCAGAACTAAGAAAGCCACTGTAGTCAGAGGCGAAACATCTTCATGAAGGTCCGGTCGCCCCTTGACTTCATTTTTCTTGGATAACTATGACCTGGACGTCTGGGAATCTTCACGGACGCACTTGGCCATTTTCTTCCCTGCAGACCTACTCCGGGCTCTTCTGTGTGACTGTGAATCCTTACAAATGGCTGCCGGTCTACAACCCAGAGGTGGTCCAGGCCTACAGGGGGAAGAAGAGGATGGAAGTCCCCCCTCACATCTTCGCCCTTTCCGACAACGCCTACCAGTTCATGCTGACAGGTGCGTTTGCGGCCCAAAGTCAATACAAGAGAATGATCCGAATTTTTTTTTGACACTATGTAATCTTCATCTTTTCTACTTTCCCAACCAGATCGTGAAAATCAGTCGATCCTTATCACGTGAGTATGAGCAGGGATTTCTGAAACATCTGATGACAGACCAATGACAGATCAAACAATCAAAAGCTAAGATACATACTCTCCATCTTGCTCAGTGGAGAATCCGGTGCGGGCAAGACTGTCAACACCAAACGGGTCATTCAGTACTTCGCGACAATCGCGGTGTCTGCAGACAAGAAAAAGGACACAAACAGTAAAATGAAAGTGAGCTCTCGCAGGTTTTTTTTACAATTTTTTTTTTCCAGAGAGGTGCCGGTCTTGGGTTTACGGGGTTTACAGGCTTTACTCTTCTGCAGGGGACCCTGGAGGATCAAATCATCCAAGCCAACCCGCTGCTGGAGGCCTTCGGCAACGCCAAGACCGTGAGGAACGACAACTCCTCTCGCTTTGTGAGTGAGCCTGCAGGACCTAATATTGATTTACTGGGAAGTTTTTCAACACAGAGTACTATGACACTTTTTTTTTTCTTTTTTTTGGATAGGGTAAATTCATTCGGATACACTTCGGCACGACTGGTAAACTAGCGTCTGCAGATATCGAAACTTGTAAGTTTCTACAAATGTTTAACTGAACATTTGCCTGAGACTGACAATGTCACTGAAAGATAATGTTTACCCCCCCCCCCCCCGAAAAAAGATCTGCTGGAGAAATCGAGAGTGACATTTCAGCTGGTGGCTGAGAGGAGTTATCACATCTTCTATCAGCTGACTTGCAACAAGAAGCCCGAACTCATTGGTATTCTGATGACTCTTGTTTTCTCGTATTGAGCCGGATGCGGACGCTCGTGTGCAGAGATTTTTTTTTTTACCTTGATTTCTTTCTCTTAAGATCTGCTTCTCATCACCACCAACCCCTACGACTTTGCATTCATCAGTCAGGGGGAAATCAGCGTCAAAAGCATAAACGACGCGGAGGAGCTGATGGCCACGGATGTGAGTTGACTCAGTTGAAGCACACAGCTTTGTCTATCCTTTCAGTTACTTTACATATGAATTTTTCTATCTTTTTCTTTTTTTATACACAGGAGGCCTTTGATATCCTGGGTTTCACTGCAGAAGAGAAAGTCTCCATCTACAAGCTGACCGGCGCTGTCATGCATTATGGGAACATGAAGTTCAAGCAGAGACAGCGGGAGGAGCAGGCCGAGCCCGACGGCACCGAGGGTGAGTTTATACTGAGCGAAAAGATAAATCTAAAAGGCGGCTTTCTATCTAAGATGGGGTTTTTTTTCTTTGTTTCATTGCAGAGGCCGATAAAGCAGCATACCTGATGGGCCTGAACTCTGCTGATCTGCTGAAAAATCTCTGCTATCCCAGAGTAAAGGTTGGAAATGAGTATGTTACCAAAGGGCAAAACGTGCAGCAGGTAAGACCGCAGCAACTTTTTAAAGTAAAGCCTCCCATAAAAGTCTCATAGATATGAGACTTATATGACTTATCATGATCTCATGCAAAGGATGATCAAAGATAAGCTGCTGGTTATCAGCCGTGCTGTTACCTATAATAGCCATATGGCTCATAAATGTTATTTTCTTATAACTGCATGGTGAGTGAATCACCACAGTTATTCCATGACCACTTGACATTACGAATGTTTTTGCTCTTATGCCCTTTAACCTGGAATTTGGACAGTGACAGTGCTGCTAAATTTCACTATGCGATTCTAAAAATAATTCAAATTTTTCCAGTTAATTTTATTCAAATGTTCAAAAATAGTTGGCAGATCAAAAACAATGCAATTTAAAAAAAAAAGATAAAAGGGAAATCAGTTGTAAACGAGACAATACACAAGACGAGATGCTGTGTCTGAAAAAAATCCAATGTGGATTTAATCCAACGAGTCGGCACCTGAACGGTCACAACCCTTGTCTCATTTCAAAGCCATTGTTCTTGGGTGCAGATCCAAAACACTAAGGAGGCATCAGCGTCTGAATGCCTCCCTCGTCTCAGGTATACAACTCCATCGGCGCCCTCGCGAAATCCGTCTACGAGAAGATGTTCCTGTGGATGGTTGTGCGCATCAACCAGCAGCTGGACACGAAACAATCCAGGCAACACTTCATCGGCGTTCTCGACATCGCCGGCTTTGAGATCTTTGATGTAGGCATTAATAGCTCGTAAATTGTTTTTTTTTCTCTACAGGCTAGCTGAATCTTTTTAATACGATCTTCGCTATTTTTCTCTTAGTACAACAGCATGGAGCAACTCTGCATTAATTTCACCAATGAGAAGCTGCAGCAGTTTTTCAACCACCACATGTTCGTGCTGGAGCAAGAGGAGTACAAGAAGGAAGGGATCGAGTGGGAGTTCATCGACTTCGGCATGGACCTGGCCGCCTGCATCGAGCTCATCGAAAAGGTACTGTACACTGTCTAATGTAAAATATCAGCCCGAATTGAATTAAATGTTGCAACAAAATCTGCTTGTTTCTTAGCCGATGGGAATCTTCTCCATCCTGGAGGAAGAGTGCATGTTCCCCAAATCAACGGACACCTCCTTCAAGAACAAGCTGTACGACCAACATCTTGGCAAGAACAACTGCTTCCTGAAGCCCAAAACGGTCAAAGGGAAGCCTGAGGCCCACTTCACCCTGGTGCATTACGCTGGCACCGTTGACTACAACGTCACTGGCTGGCTGGAGAAGAACAAGGACCCGCTGAATGAGTCCGTAGTGCAGCTCTACCAGAAGTCCTCAGTCAAAACGCTGGCTATGTTCTACGCAAGCTTCTCTGGATCAGATGGTAACTATGTCTTTTAACCACTGTGGCGTTTTCTGAATAATTTTATATGCATTTTACTGTGTATGTTTCTCCCCCATTTTGTAAAGCTAAAGATGAAAATCAGTAGCAAATTTAATAGCCAATCACTGGGGCTCCAAAGAACTTGTGCACTTATTAGTCCAATTATTTCATATCTCTTTGCGCAAGTTCATGAACAACCATCTTGATTTTTCCTGTAGTTATCGTCATGTTGTTATTAATTAATGCTTCCCATTTTCCCATTCCCTTCCCATTTTTTTCTGTATCATTGTGGAAACGCAGAAACATAAAGCAATAATCTGGCAACATTGGTTTGCAGAAGGATATAAAGTATTGTGGTAATTTCCACATATATGTGGAGAAATATAAGGAGAAATATTGGACATGCAACATGAAAATGATCCCTCAAAGTGAAACACTGCTGTTTTATATGTTCAACCAAAAGGTATTTACATTTTTAATGCGCCATAATGCAGATGCAGCTTCAGGGGGAACGAAGAAAGGATCCAAGAAGAAGGGAGCTTCTTTCCAAACTGTGTCAGCTCTGTTCAGGGTGAGATAAAAGTGAAATCACTAGAGCCGTTAACCATTAAATTTAAAACACTTGAAGATTTCCATTCAAACAAAGGAAAAACAACTGCACTGGAACTAAATCACAATAACTTAATCTTAAACTGAATAGCATTAAAATATTAAAAATTCTGTGGTGTTAATTTTATTGCTTTTCCTAGAATATAATAAGACTTTAGGAAGGAATTTAACATTTGGGAAAATATAATTAATTGGATTCTTGCTTAGAGTCCGATTAGAAGACTGCTACCATTCTATTTTCTGTACATTAAATATGACACTTGGCACAAACACTGGACACTGGGAGAAAACCCCTGTCTAAGGCTGTAGCTTCATATTTAATGTACAGATATAACAGTGGCAATAATCATCTCATGTAACTCTCCACCACATAGCGAATATATGTATGTCCCAAAATGTTGCACTATTGCTTCAATTTGAAATAACACATGTCTGTATATTAGAAATTGATACAGAACTAGAAAAACTTTTTACAGATTCCACAGCTGAGGTGTAAATGTTCTTACAGGAGAACCTCGGGAAGCTAATGACCAATTTGAGAACAACTCACCCTCACTTTGTGCGTTGCTTGATACCAAATGAGACGAAAACTCCCGGTAGGTTTGATCATCCTTTCATTTCCTAGATAAGTATCCTAAAAAAAACAAACAGCATGAAAAAAAACACTGAAAAACCGTTGCCTTTGTCACAGGTGCCATGGAAAACCACCTGGTTATCCACCAGCTACGCTGCAACGGCGTGCTGGAGGGCATCCGGATCTGTAGGAAAGGATTCCCAAGCAGGATCCTCTATGGGGACTTCAAACAGAGGTAAATAAAGCTTCATATTTAAATATTCCATAATGTTTATTCTCATACTAGCAGAGGCCTATTATTCCTCCTGCAGGTACAGAATTCTTAACGCCAGTGCTGTTCCTGAGGGACAGTTTATGGACAACAAGAAAGCTGCAGAGAAACTCCTGGGCTCGATCGACGTGGATCACACGCAGTACAAGTTTGGACACACTAAGGTTTCTCCTTCTTTACACTGGTTAAGTATCAGGAGCAGGTGAGCTGTGGAGAAAACTTATTTACCTTGAATTTCAGGTGTTCTTCAAAGCCGGTCTGCTGGGAGCGCTGGAGGAGATGAGAGACGAGCGGTTGGCCCAGGTTGTGACGTCCACCCAGGCTCTGTGTCGTGCATACCTGGTCCGGCTGGAGTACCAGAAGATGATGGCCAGGAAGTAAATGCTGACGTGTAGAAAAGCAAAGTCCAATGCAATGGGACCATATCTTTTCCATTATGGCTTAAGCGTTATGTTGTGCTATTATAGTATGTAGGAATAAGGATTAACTTGGATTTAAGAAACACTGCGGTCATTAGTCCAAGTTCTCCCGGTAGATCTGGATTATCACCATCTTATTGTGGTATCATTTGGTCAGTACTTTGGTTTTTAACTCTCATGCTCAGATTCCTTTCATTACATTAGGTTCTGCTACTGGGGATATGATTTTAGTGGAGACTAATAACATGTTAAAAAAAATGAGATGAATTTAAAGTTTTTACCTAAAACTGTCAATTTTGAATTGGACCTTTCCTCATGTCTTTAAGCTCATCTATATTTCCAGAAATAATACTTAATAAGAAACATAATAAAGAGGACATGACATGATCTCTGTATCCTTAGTAGTAGCTAAGTAATGTGATGCATCACAATGTCACTGTTACATAGTTTTAACAGAGACTCACATTTTATTAATGTGCTGTAATAGCTGCTTGGAAGGAAAACAAAACACATACAGAAATCTGAGACAATATAGTGTCTTTTTTTGAAAAAGGCCGTCACTTTGCTGAAAACAAATAATTTTTACATATTCCCTGATGAACAAATAAAACACCAGAATTCAACTTGGATGAGAAAGTAAAAATAAGTTCAATAAGGATGTACCAGAAATTAGTGGTTTAGGATAACAAAACTCGAGGGATAAACTCACCCAAGGCTTATTTTGACAGGGAGGCGATCTACACCATCCAGTACAACTTCCGTTCCTTCATGAACGTAAAGCACTGGCCATGGATGAAGCTGTATTTTAAGCTCAAACCTCTTCTGAAGAGCGCCGAGGCCGAGAAGGAAATGGCCCAAATGAAGGTGGACTTCACGAAGCTCAAAGAAGATCTGGCCAAGTCAGAAAACCGGAGGAGGGAGCTTGAAGAGAAAATGGTCTCCGTTGTACAGGAGAAGAACGATCTCCTACTTCAAGTCCAAGCGGTAGGTCACACCACAAAGAGTGTAGAAGTTTACATGGTCGGCACATTATTGGATTTTTTACTGAGTGCTGACTTTAATTTTGGTGCACAAACTTGATATCAGGAGGCAGACAACCTGCTGGATGCAGAGGAGAGATGCGAAGGGCTCATCAAGAGCAAGATCCAGCTGGAAGCCAAGCTGAAGGAGGTGACGGAGAGGCTGGAGGACGAGGAGGAGGTAAATGCTGAGCTGACGGCCAAGAAGAGAAAACTTGAGGACGAGTGCTCAGAGCTGAAGAGAGACATCGACGACTTGGAACTCACTTTGGCCAAAGTGGAGAAGGAGAAACATGCTGTTGAAAACAAGGTAATGCTATACACTTTATGCTGCTTATTGTTGATTTATCAACATGTTGGTTGACAACCGTCACATTAGTTCTCAAAACTGGCTTTAGGTGAAAAACCTGACCGAAGAAATCATGAGCCAAGAGGAGAACATCACCAAACTGTCCAAGGAGAAGAGAGCCCTGCAGGAGGCTCACCAGCAAGCACTGGATGACCTGCAGTCAGAGGAGGACAAAGTCAACTCCCTGACCAAAGCTAAAACCAAACTGGAACAGCAGGTGGATGAGGTGAGTTGTACACTAAAGGCTGGTGTATTTGCTACAACCAAGATGCATGTGATGACAAGGCTTTGTATTTGTAGCTGGAGGGTTCACTGGAACAGGAGAAGAAGGTCCGTATGGACCTGGAGAGGGCCAAGAGGAAGCTGGAGGGCGATCTGAAATTGGCTCAGGAGACCATCATGGATCTGGAAAATGAGAAGCAACAGCTCGATGAGAGGCTGAAAAAGTACGTTTATTTCTGGAAAAGCTGGTAATGTGATATACTGTTTAAATAATGAATTACAGCTACTGTACATATAAATAGAGATAGAAATAGATATATAAGGTACTGTATTATGCAACATAATTCACAGTCGCCATGCTTCTTAGATTTTAGATGTATTAGCAGTGTTGATCAGCTTTTAAGATAGCAATGGTCCCATTTTGTTACATGCCAATAGATTTGGTCCATAGCTGATACCATATTTTTCATTTTTCAGTTCCAAAGCTGGACTAAACGATATTTTTAAGTTAAAAAAAAGGCCCAGTTGGTTAATGGGAAAGGAATAACTCCTAGTGATGAACTTGCAGAAAATCCCCTGACAATGCAATTCTCCTTGGCTCTACACAGTGCTGTAGCGTCTGGTTGTTTGGTTCCATACTCCCCAGTTCCCATTAGCGTTGTTTCCAGCAGCAGTTGGCAGACGTGCTGGAACATTTAGTAGCTAAAGACGCAGATATTTCCCTGCAGAGTTTGTAACACACCAAAACTAGAGCTAAAAGAGAGTGAATGCTGAACCTAACACTTACCATTGTTATATTGGCTGCACCTTCCCCAAGCCCAATTCCAACTAGCTAAATGTAATTTCTCTATTTGACCCAGTACAATCTCAGTCTTGAGTAAAGTCAGAAATAAGAAATCCTCAGTGGGCATAAACAGTATATTGCGTGGGAAAGTTCCTGTTTAACCAATAGAGTTAATTCAATACAGAGCCAATGTACTGAAAAGTAACATTTTTTTATTCAACAAAATTAACATTACTATGGCACAAATGAACAGTGGGCTTCGCTTCACTTGACAGGAAAGACTTTGAGTTGTTGCAGCTGCAGACAAAGATAGAAGATGAACAAGCTCTCAGTACGCAGCTGCAGAAGAAAATAAAAGAGCTACAGGTGAAAAATCAAATACAAACTCAGGTTTGATGTGATATTACATGGTTAAATAATTCCTAGGATCACATCGTTATGATCTTGTATCTTCAGGCTCGAATTGAGGAGCTGGAGGAAGAAATCGAGGCTGAGCGCTCGGCTCGAGCCAAAGTGGAGAAGCAGCGGGCTGATCTGTCCAGGGAGCTGGAGGAGATCACTGAGAGGCTGGAAGAGGCCGGAGGGGCCACCGCCGCTCAGGTTGAGATGAACAAGAAGCGGGAAGCTGAGTTCCTCAAACTACGCAGGGAGCTGGAGGAGTGTTCCCTGCAGCACGACGCCACTTCCGCCACTCTGCGCAAGAAACATGCGGACAGCGTGGCTGAGCTGGGAGAACAGCTGGATAATGTCCAGAGGGTCAGGCAGAAACTGGAGAAGGAGAAGAGCGAGTTAAGGCTGGAGATGGATGACTTAACAAGCAATATGGAAACCATGGCTAAAGCAAAGGTTGGTTGTTATAGTCATCTTGATTGTTGCGTTCAATTTGATTTAAGAGATGACGAGAATCTTTTTCTTTTTTAAAGATTAATTTAGAGAAAATGTGTCGTTCACTTGAAGATCAACTGAACGAGGTAAAAACCAAAGAGGATGAGCATCAGAGGCTCATAAATGACCTTACAAGTCAGAAAGCTCGGCTGCAGACGGAAAATGGTGAGGAATATTTTTATCTGATCTGACCAGTAAGGTAAGTAGTCGTGTACACTCACAGATGAGTTTCTAATTTTTCTTATACTCGTCATTCAGCTGAAATGTCCCGTCAACTTGAAGAAAAGGAATCGTCAATGTCCCAGCTAACACGGGGAAAGCAAGCCTTCATTCAGCAGATTGAGGAGCTGAAAAGACTTCATGAGGAGGAGGTGAAGGTAAGATCTGGCAAAATAGACAAGCATGAACAAAGTTCAAAGATGGAGCAGATGTTTACGCAGGTTCTGTAATTTCTCTTAAGGCTAAAAACGCCTTGGCTCACAGTTTTCAGTCATCTCGTCATGACTGCGAGCTGCTGAGGGAGCAGCACGAGGAGGAACAGGAGGCCAAAGCCGAGCTGCACCGGTGCCTGTCCAAGGCCAACAGCGAGGTGGCCCAGTGGAGAAACAAGTACGAGACCGATGCCATCCAGCGCACCGAGGAGCTGGAGGAGGCAAAGTAAGAAGAATCCCCCACAACAGTTCAAAACAGGATATAAATCTCAAGAGACCTCATGACATACCATATGCTCTCTGACAGGAAGAGGCTTGCTCTGCGTCTGCAGGATGCCGAAGAGGCTGTGGAGGCCATTAACTCCAAGTGCTCCTCCCTTGAAAAGACAAAACAGCGGCTGCAGGGAGAGGTGGAGGACTTGATGTTGGACATCGAGAGGTCCAATGCTGCTGCCGCTGCCTTGGACAAGAAGCAGAGAAATTTTGACAAGGTTTTAACCTTCAAGTTTTAGAAGATTTTCATGTAAATGCTAATGTACCTGATATGTTAACTGACATACTTAGTTGGTAGAATATTATCAAAAATACACAGACAGTATCACGCTGAGAAAGGAATCATTATCACATGGTAGGGGCTAAAACTGTCTAAACTGTGGACATATATATATATATACATATATATATATATATATATATATATATATATATATATATATATATAGGAATATTGGGATATTTTAAGTGAAAGGCTTTGTCTAGTAGCTGGTGACATCAAGATATAAACTGTGTGAACTATCAACTTCATGCTGCTTGTCCAAGTAAGGCATCATACTAACTTTATTTATTTATTTTTTGCCATAATCAGGCAAATATGACATTATGCAAGTGTTTTTGCGTTTTTTTCTCATGGGGGCCAAAAGGGACAACAATGAGTTAATTGCAATTTTAACTCAAAGCCATAAAAACCAGTAAGATCTGTATCTTAACAGGGACTAAAAGCGTCGCTACTGTTTTTGCCAAACAAATCTGGTGAAGGTTCTTTAGAAAAACTATTACATAACAGTATGTCGTATCCTCAATTGTCTGATTTTGTATTGTTTTGTCTGTTACTGTTTACTTGCCATCTTGACATGGTGTTTCTGGGAAATTAGGTTTCCGAACCTCAGTGGGACTTGCTTGATTTTAATTAGCAGCTAGCTTCAAACAACCTCAAAGCTATCAATGATAAAATTAGGGGAAAGATTAATTTCAACACCATGGATCACCCTGATAGACTTTTTGTTGCAGAAGTACATATTTAACCAGAGTTTCAGCATTTTTTTTAAAATATTCAACTGTCAAATACCTTCCTTTAGGTTGTGGCTGAGTGGAAGCAGAAATACGAGGAAGGTCAAGCAGAGCTGGAGTCCGCTCTAAAGGAGGTTCGCTCTTTGGGCACTGAGAACTTCAAGATGAAGAATGCTTTTGAAGAATGCCTGGAACAACTGGAGACCCTCAAACGGGAAAATAAAAACCTGCAACGTATATCAACACCCTGTTTTAAATCTACAATAATGCTGCAGCCAATGTTTTTTTAGTGGCAAATGGTGGTACTTCATCATATTTCCATTTATTGCAGAGGAAATAATGGATCTCACAGAACAGCTGGGAGAAACAGGCAAAACCATCCATGAGCTTGAGAAATCGAAGAAACAGGTTGAACAGGAGAAGTTAGAGGCTCAGACTGCTCTTGAGGAGGCGGAGGTAGGTAGAAGGAAAAAATCTAAATCATGTATATTCAAACATACTCTGCCATTTCTGGTGAAGATGACTCCATTCCCCTTTTGTAATCAGGCCTCCCTGGAGCACGACGAATCCAAGATCCTTCGAGTCCAGCTGGAGCTGAACCAGGTGAAGTCCGAGGTGGACAAGAAGATAGCAGAGAAGGACGAAGAAATCGACCAGCTGAAGAGGAACAGCCAACGAATTATCGACGCCATGCAAAGCAATTTGGACGCCGAGGTCCGGAGCAGGAATGACGCCCTGAGGGTGAAGAAGAAGATGGAGGGAGACCTGAACGAGATGGAGATCCAGCTGAGCCATGCTAACAGGCAGGCGGCCGAGGCCCACAAGCAACTGAGGAACATTCAGGTGCAGCTCAAGGTGAGCCACATAAAACAGCCTGTACAGACTGATCAATGTTTCCTCTATTGGCACATACAGTAGAAAGACAATGTTTTTTATCTGACTCCATAGGAAGTCCAGATTCACCTTGACGATGTCCTGAGAAACAATGATGACATGAAAGAGCAGGTCGCCATGTCTGAGCGCAGGAGTAACCTCATGCAGGCTGAAATGGAGGAAATCAGAGCAACTCTGGAGCAAACCGAGAGGAGCCGCAAGTTAGCGGAGCAGGAGCTGCTGGACGCCAGCGAGAGGGTCCAGCTCCTTCATGCACAGGTTCAAATCTTCTTGTTCTTTAACATGTTTTCATCAGGTTTCTCTTTCACAGTGCCTCATAGAACTACCCTTGGACTTTGAGCCAAGCCCGGCAATAATACAGTTGATGGACTGGCAACAAAGTCCAGGCTTTGTTGTCCATCATTACACCAAACGACGTGAAATGTTTCGATGCATCAACTGAAAGAGTCGTTAATTCTCTGAGGGCTTTGGCTCCACTGCTGAAAAACAAATCACAGGGTACTGGAGGAACTCTACCCCTGGGAAAGTTCCTGGACATTGGTTCTTGGGAAATTAAAGTTCCTGGAACATTTGGTGGAGAAGCACCTAAGGTGATAAAATGTCAGCACTGTGTTAATACCATGGTTCCACTTCACTCAAGTGGCAAAAAAAATAAGTTGTTGCAGGTTTAAGACTGAGAATCTGTTGATCACATGCAGCATGTACTACACCTGTTAGATGATAGAAAAATAATAGCTGCATCTCCAAACTCCAAAAGCTTGTAGGTATAAAGTAGAGCTTAATTTTGCAAGTACATTGTCAATTTTTTGCTTTAAATTTATTCTGTATTCAATTTTGGCAGATAGATTAAAAATATTTGGCTGCGTTTCCTGAGCAAATGCATTTTTTTTTCAATTAAAAAAATCAAAAGCAAAAGACGAGAGCTGAAAATCATCTCTTTTACAGTTTACTTGAAATATCATTTGTCTCTAACTAATTTTATGGCCTTCTTACAGTATCAAGGTATCATGATTCATTCAGTGTTTATATAATGCCATTATATGAAAATAAATGAAGCCTTGAAATCATCATATTTTAGTACTCTAATCTGTAAAGAAACGATCTCTCACAGAACACCAGCCTGCTCAATAGTCGGAAGAAGTTGGAGGCTGATCTTTCTCAGGTCCAGGTTGAGATGGATGATAGCATCCAAGCAGCCAAGAACGCTGAGGAGAAAGCCAAGAAGGCCATCACTGATGTGAGTGTTGATCTGTCTTCCACGCCTGGATTTTGTTCAATTTCAATTTGAGAAAATCAGCACCGGCTAACCATTCGACTATGTTTTTTTCAGGCTGCTATGATGGCCGAGGAGCTGAAGAAGGAGCAGGACACCAGTGCTCACCTGGAGAGGATGAAGAAGAACCTGGAGGTGACGGTGAAGGATCTGCAGCAGCGTCTGGATGAGGCTGAAAGCCTGGCCATGAAGGGAGGAAAGAAGCAACTCCAAAAACTCGAAGCAAGGGTAATGAAAACTGAGAGAATGACTGGTTCTTCTTTTATCCATACAACCAATTGAGGATATTTTGTCGACTCCTTCAGGTGCGAGAACTTGAGAATGAGCTTGAGGCAGAACAAAGACACGGGTCCGATTCCGTGAAGGGTGTCCGCAAACTTGAGCGCAGGATCAAGGAGCTCACCTATCAGGTAAACTCATGTGAAAAACCTCTGTCCTTTTCGATCAGTGGGAGTGGTCGGTAAACTGTTTGTTTTCTGTTGCCAAATACCAGTCGGATGAGGACAGGAAAAACATGGTGAGACTGCAGGAGTTGGTGGACAAACTCCAGCTGAAGGTCAAAGTGTACAAGAGGCAGGCTGAGGAAGCTGTGAGTGACTTTTTTCTCTCTGTTTACTATGACTTTTGGAGTTGTTTTTATTGTTTTTTAAATGTATGACCTATTCTGGTGTGGGACAGGAGGAGCAGGCCAACACTCATTTGACGAAGCTGAGGAAGGTGCAGCACGAACTGGAGGAGGCGGAGGAGCGCGCCGACATCGCTGAGTCCCAGATCAACAAGATGAAAGTCAAGAGTCGTGACATGGGCAAGGTGAATCAGTCAGGCTCCCGTAACGAGCTGCATTTTATCAATTTTGACAGAAATATCAACTGCTAATGTCTTTCTTTTTTTCTTATTCACCAGGCAAAAGACAGCGGAGAGTAGTTATGATTGTCCCAGATCACATGGCCACGAAGAAGATAAAAGCTGAAGCTAGTATGCAACATACTCTTAATCAAATAATGCATTTGTTTCCTCATTTAAGCCCATTGTGTGTATAACTTAATCTGATCTTGGCATCATGATACTTATTCCTGGTACAGTTTCATTTGTAGAAAAATAAAACTACCTCTGTGAAAATCTGTGCAGGCTATGGGCTGGTTTCAGCTGTCACCTTGATAGCAGCGCTTTATTTTGCATTGTTTTCTGTTACAGTGTCATTTCCTGCCACCGGAGGGTGCAAAAGTAGAAACTTTTCAAATTCTATGTGTAGTTGCTTTAAATATGAAGTAGTGCTAATCAATAATGATCAATGTCTTGAATTGATTGAATCATTTAATTTTTTGGTTGTGGACGTATGTTGCCTTAATTTGAGTAAATTCTAAAAGAAAATCCCACTGTGTTATTTCTTTTCTTTCTTCTAGAGATACATGAACACTATTGGTAATTGTATCGAAGTTTTTATTATTGTTGCTGTTGTTGTTATTGTAGCAGATGATGGGGCATTACAGATCTTTACCAACTTACAGAATGAAATGTGAGCAAGCAAACACACAATATGACTTAAATTCTACAACTACTTATTACAATTGGAAAACTACAAAGAACAGACGATGGGAACAGACCAACAATTAAGCCATGACGGTGAAACCTACTGCAGAAATGTGGAAATTGTGACTTGGATAGAGAAAAAAGGGAAAATACTTTGAGAGTATAAAGTATAAAACAAGGATGATTATGAACTGAAAAACCAAATGTAGTGATTCAGAATCTAAATATAATGGGGAAGGGGGGGTAAAAAAATCACTGTCACACCTGTGGTTTTTCTACTTGGACAAGTTAACATTTCTGCTGTTAAAAGGCATGTTGTGTTCATTGTGCATTTGCTGGAATAATAACTAGAAACAGGTTTATTGTCGATTAAACACAACGATTAAGAAATAAGCAAAATATGAGGGATGAAAGATGACAGATGAAGCCTGTAAAACTAGATTTTGACAGAGGGACTGTCTTCATAACCCGGCCTCAGGATCAGGAAATAAAGTTAGAAACCCAAGTTGATATCATGCTTTTAGTATTTTTTTATACTTATTTATTCCCACACTAAGTTAATCAAGATGCCAAGACCAATCGAGACACTATGAACCCAAGGGTCCTGCCATCCTTGCGAAATATAATGGATAATTAATATGCTACATGTAGAAGTGGAGAGAGAATCAAATTGTTTTTTTATTATTTATGCTCCTATTAAAATCACATTATTACTCCACAATTTAACTCACAGGTTCTAGAGGGCTTTTAATGTCAATGAATGATTAATGAGTTTTGCGGCTACACATCAGGAGTTAGTTAGTATATGATGCTCTTCAAGTATAATTTCGAACGTCATTTACAGTATCCCAGGACTTCACTTATTTCAAGGATGATTGCTTCATTTATTTTGTTAAGATGAATTGATATGAGTTAACATGCTGTGATATTAATGTGGTATTGTAAACTATAAACTACTATATATGTGTGATTTGTACTCAGACATGACTGTCACATGCACATTTATGTCCACTGGGGTTCAAACTGCAGGTGATGCCTTGTTCCAATGTTCATTTACTCGCCCTGGCCCTCCTGTGGCTGGAAGACAAACACAATCACATGAAAACAGTGTGTGTTAATGCATTGTTTTAAAAGACCAGTGGTTTTCTAACATCACTGTGAATCATTAAAGCCAAGCACATAAAGATGGTTTACTGAAAAAGCACTTTTTTCGTGCAGGGGAACTTCCACATTCGTGGGTCAAAAATCCCTGATTTTTTATTGTTTTTAATCATTTGTATCACCAACAAGAAAAACTTCTTTGCTTATGATAGTTTAGCAACTTCCGTTTTCATCTAAGATTGTGGACATTGATCATATGGAGCACTAATGTCTAAATATACTCATTCTCCTTTCAGGAGTACAGATAAAGACCAATATTTACAGCTTATGCCAAACACAAGCTGTTTGGTACCTTCGTCCCAATTTCACGGCTCTTGGCTCGCATCTTGTTGGCCAGAGACTCGGCCACGTCAGCTCTCTCCTCAGCCTCTTCCAGCTCGTGCTGGGCCTTCCTGAATCTGGCCATGTGATTGTTGCACTGCTCCTCCTGGGAATCAGTTGTGTTCAGTTAGTTTGGTGGTCAGATGCTAAATCACCAAATCAATTAACCGATTTTTCTTTTTTTTTTCCTAAATTAATGGAGATTCACTCACAGCCTCCTCAGCATGTCGCTTGTAGGCCTTCATTTTGATCTGGAGCTTGTCCACCAGATCCTGCAGTCGAATGTTGTTTTTCTTGTCTTCCTCGGACTCAAAGAAGCAAAGACACATTTCCCCGGGGTTATTTGGATGCCAAAGGACTCTGTCTTTCAAGACTCATTTATTTCAAAGGGGTTGTACCCAGTTTTCAGGTTTAACTGATTATCGACATAACGAATCTTGGGTTTACCTGATAAGTTAGCTCTTTGACCTTCCGTTCATATTTACGGACTCCTTTGATGGCCTCAGTAGAACGTTTCTGCTCGGCCTCTAACTCACTCTCCAGCTCACGGACCTGGGTACAGAAGAGGGATTCAGTCTGGTTAGAAGTTTGTTAAATATACAAAGGTTGGCAATATATTCATTTGTGTTTGATATGCCAGTTTTAAGGTGTCGGTTGCCAAATTCTTGTAAGCATGATCAATTGCAGATTAACTGGGCAGTAACAACAAATTTCAAATTATTCTGACCCAGCAAGAGCTGCAACTATTAGTCAATTAATCAATTAGTTGATTGAAAACTAATTGGCTACTATCTTGATAGTTGAGTAACTATTTTAATCATTTTTTTAAGCAAAAATGCCAAAATTTGCTGATTTGAGCCTTTGAAATATGATGATTTTTTAAAAAGATTTCTTTGTTGTATGTGATGGTAAACTAAATAGTTTTTGGTCTGTTAATGGGACAAAACAAGACAATTGAAGATGTAACACTGGGCTGCTTTAAATTATTACAGCCATTTTCTTTTTTTTACTGTTTTGTGATAACTTATCAACAAAACTATTAACTAATCAAGAGAGAATCTATAATGAAAATAATTGTTAATTGCAGCCCTAGGGCCATTCTGAAAAAGCTGACTGAATTTCACACATTAGATGACACTACTACTAGACAATTAACAAAAATGGCTGCAAATCAATTTCTATTCTCAGGATTTTACTCTTTTTGTTGCATTGTTAACATTTGTCAGTTGTGAGCAGATACAGTAAACATACTCTCGTCTCCAGTTTCTGAAGCTGCTTCTTCCCTCCCTTCATGGCCAAGTTTTCGGCCTCGTCCAATCGATGCTGCAGGTCCTTCACTGTCACTTCCAGGTTCTTCTTCATCCTCTCCAGGTGAGCGCTGGTGTCCTGCTCCTTCCTCAGCTCTTCAGCCATCATGGCAGCCTGGAGGTGCCACAACCAGAGCAATGAATTTCATGAAATCTTTGTCAAGCGAAATAAGAGCCCTGTGAGAGCACCTTACATCGGTAATGGCCTTCTTGGCCTTCTCCTCAGCATTCCTGGCCTCTTGAACGGCTTCATCGATCTCACTGTGCAGTTGAGTTACATCCACCTCAAGTTTCTTTTTGGTGTTCAGAAGACTGGTGTTCTGCCAAAGTGGTAAATATAAAGAGTATGTATTAAGTTATGGAAATCAGAGGGGCATGTTAAATACGTCCAAACAGGTAAGCAACCTACCTGAGAATGAAGAAGTCCTGCACGTTCACTGGCGTCGACCAGTTCCTGCTCGGCCATTTTGCGGCTCCGCTCCGTCTGCTCCACCACGGTTCGCAGCTCCTCAATCTCCGCCTGCATCAGGGCAGTTCTGCGCTCCATCATGCCAACCTGCTCCTTCATATCGTCCTGCCCTCGGACGGAGTCATCCAGGTGGATTTGGGCATCCTGAAAATGCATTTGTTCTCGGTTAAGCAGACACAGCTTTGCTGTTTTTCCGGCCTGCTAGCTAGACAAAGTTGTCTCTAGCAAAAATAAAAATGCAGTAAAGCTGTTAATCAGCCTGTCCCTGTTTACATCTATTAAGTTTTGAAAAAGTGTGATTTGGAAAGTGCAAAAATTTGAATATAAAAACTATGCTCTTGAGAGAAACCGACTTTAATCAAGCTAATCTCCCTCCAAAATATGACATTATATCCATTGGCAACAATAATGCAAACATAACCACAAGTAAATCAGATTTAAATCAGATTCTTATGATGATCCAGTTGAAATTTTCAGTAGCTTATTATCAAATATTTTTCCCACAAATTGGGACTGATTTCAAGCTGCTCTGTTCAACATGAAATACAGAAAGATTGAAAACGTCCGATAATGAGGACACATATGAGGACAGCTGGTGCTAGTGGAAAATGCTAAAATTTTGCTTACATTAAACAAAAGTAGCCACCATAAGCTACTGGTCATACCTAGCCAGGTAACGCTGTAGCAGCACAACTCCTGATTGTATTGAACTGAGCAAAAGGGAAATTTACTGCTCATGAACTTAACTTTTAATTTTAAGAAGAACAATTTGTTGTTCTTTTGAGAGTGAGTAAATGCTTTAATGTATTACTGTACTATGGTGATGGTATGAGCAGTAAACAACGATACATGAGACGCTGGTGTGGTCGTACCTTGAGTTGTCCCTGAATGTTCCTCAGTTGTTTCTGGGCCTCAGCCGCCTGCCTGTTAGCATGGCTCAGCTGGATCTCCATCTCGTTCAGGTCTCCCTCCATCTTCTTCTTCACCCTCAGGGCGTCATTCCTACTCCGGACCTCTGCATCCAGGGTGGCCTGCATGGACTCCATCACCCTCTGGTGGTTCCTCTTCAGCTGGTCGATCTCCTCATCTCTCTCCGCTACTTTTCTGTCTACCTCAGCCTTCATCTGGTTCAGGTCCATTTGCACACGAAGGATCTTAGACTCCTCTTGTTCCAATGAGGCCTTAAAAACAGTTTGGTGTCCACAAGTAAATGTCAGTGGTTCCCTAAGCGATATTAATGCCTATACCTGTTACTTTTCTGTTTTCTTTTCAGTAATCAGTACCTCGGCTTCCTCCAGCGCCGTCTGCATGTCATATTTCTCTGTCTCCACCTGCTTCTTGAATTTCTCCAGTTCGTGAATCGTCTTCCCACTTTCACCAAGTTGCTCTGTCAGATCTGAGATCTCCTCTGTTTTGAAAGATGAAATTGTTTTATACGTTTTGAAATATAGAATATTTCTCTATTTCTCTAACTCTGTTTTCTCACAGATTTCACTCACGTTGCAGGTTTTTATTTTCCCTTTTCATTGTCTCCAGATGATCCAGAGCCTCCTCATACGAGTTCTTCAGTTTGAAGAGCTCAGTGCTCAGAGATCGAGATTCTTTCTGAGCACCTTCAAGCTCTGCCTGAGACTCCTCATACTTCTGCTTCCACTCGGCTAGAATCTGAATTTATTGAACCATCAGCTGGTAATAATTAATGACGTGACATAAACAAGTGATGTGGTATTAAGCATAATAGTAGAATGAAATACCTTGTCAAAGTTTCTCTGCTTCTTGTCAAGGGTAGCAGCCAAGCTGTTGGACCTTTCCACGTCCACCATGAGATCCTCCATTTCATTTTGAAGTCGCTGCTTAGTTTTCTCCAGGGAGGCACACTTTGAGTTCACTGCTTCGATTTGTTCTTCGGCCTCTTGGAGGCGCTGGGCGAGCTTTTTCCTTTGAAAACACAGATATCGTGTTTCAGTTGAATCAAAATGAAATAGCAAAGGGGGAAAAAGCCGTTAAAGCTTTGGAATGATGATTACCTTAAAATGTCTGCTTTTTTTTTTTTTTTTTAATAAAATGTTTATAAAACATGATGCGCAAATGCTACATTATCTACATTTATCGAGCTAATCTTGATGTGCAATTACTTCGCCTCCTCGAGTTCCTCAGTGCGCTGGATGGCATCCGTTTCATACTTGTTCCTCCAGAGAGCCACCTCAGTGTTTGCCTTTGACAGAGTCCGCTGCAGCTCAGCTTTGGCCTCCTGCTCCTCCTCGTACTGCTCACGAAGGAGGTCACAGTCGTGACGAGCCGACTGCAAACTGTGAGCCAGGGCGTTCTTCGCCTACAAGGATGACATTAATATGAACTATCATAAGAAAAGAGCCAAGTGAATCAGAGGAGTGACTGTGTTTGCTTTAATTACCTTTGTTTCTTCCTCAATCAGTCGTTTCAGCTCATCAATCTGTGTCGTGAATCCCTGCTTTCCTCTTGTCAGCTGGGAAATGAGACTCTCTCTCTCCTCCATTTGACGTGAAAATTCAGCTACGACAAGCAAAGCAGGAAACCAGGTTTTAATCAAAAATCTATAACGATTCATTTTTAATTAAAAAAAAGACACTGGACTACCATTCTCAGTTTGAAAACGGGCCTTCTGATTGGTGAGATCGGTAATTTGACGAGTGTTTTCATCATTTTTGGTCTTTAGCTCCATTAGCTGATCTTCAAGAGAGCGAAACATTTTCTCCAAGTTGACCTGAGTATACAAAACACAAATTAGACGAGTTATGCATCTCAAGTGCTCAAATACAGTAACTGATCTGCTTTATATACCCCACCTTAGCTTTTGCAACTGTTTCCATGTTGCTGGCCAAATCATCAATCTCCATCTTCAGTTCACTCTTTTCCTTTTCCAGTTTCTGTTTAATTCTCTGGAGGTTGTCG
The DNA here is from genome assembly GCA_016859345.1 of Istiophorus platypterus. NCBI lineage: Eukaryota > Metazoa > Chordata > Actinopteri > Istiophoriformes > Istiophoridae > Istiophorus > Istiophorus platypterus. The sequence continues at coordinate 2,873,327 of CM029112.1, read as the reverse complement.
ATCTGCTCTCCCAGCTCGGCCATGCTATCGGCCTGCTTCTTGCGCAGTGCTGCGGTCGTGGCCTCGTGGTGCAGCGTGGACTCCTCTAGGTCACGTCGCAGTTTGAGGAACTCGGCCTCGCGCTTCTTGTTCATCTCGATCTGTGCGGCCGTGGCTCCTCCGGCCTCCTCCAGCCTCTCGCTGATCTCCTCTATCTCCCTGGTGAGGTCAGACCTCTGCTTCTCGATCTTTGCCCGAACCGCTCGCTCGGCCTCAACTTCTTCCTCCAGCTCCTCGATACGGGCCTTAAAACAGAACACACAATAAATTGAGTTGAGGGAAAACTGGTTGCAATGTAAGTGATCAACATATGGCTTAAACCTGAGCTTTGTTACATGGAGTTCCTTCATCTTCTTTTGAAGCTGGTTGTTAATCGCTTGCTCATCTGCAATCTTGCTGAGCAGCTGGTTGTTTTCAAATTCTTTCCTGTGAGAAAAAAAACAAAAGGCTGTCATTAAAAAACACAACTTGATTTCCTCACATATATTCTCCCACATTGACGTTATATCTAACTTTTTAATTTTCTCCTCAGATTGCTGCTTGTCATTTTCCAGATCCATCAGGGATTCCTGTATAAGCTTCAGGTCTCCCTCGAGCTTCCTCTTGGCTCTCTCGAGGTCCATGCGGATCTTCTTTTCTTGCTCCAATGAACCCTCAAGCTTGAAAAACAAGTTGCACAAGGTTAATATAAATGTTTATTAGCATCAGTGTTGGAAAATGTCTTTGTCGGCAGCTCACATCATCCACTTGCTGTTCAAGCTTAGACTTGGCTTTTGTCAGAGAGTTGACTTTGTCTTCCTCTGCCTGAAGATCATCCAGTCCCTGCTGATGAGCCTCTTGAAGGGCCTTCTTCTCTTTAGTCAGTTTTCCGATGTTTTCATCCTGACCAGCCAGCTCTTCCATTAAATTTTTGACCTGGATAAGTAATATGCATACACACAATTATAAACTTAGATGGCAGTCATAGAGGAAATACATTGTAACTTTTAAGGCTACACAGTCAAAAACTCTTTTGATAATTAAAAAATGTTCACCATGCTAGCATAGTAGCTCTAGGGATTGCAGTGTTGGTAGCTTTAGCAGTTTAGTCCAGGCTGAAATAACTCAACTACTGGATGGTTTGCCAATATGTTCATACATTATAAATTACAGTAATTCCCTAACTTTTCATCTTGCACCATCATCAAGTAAAATATTCAGTTTGTCCAAGATATGGATTTGTTTACTGCTAATTAGCAAGTACTAGCATGCTAATAAATTAAACTAAGCTTTGACAATGGTAAAATTTATACGTGGTAAGCACCAGTATAATAGCATTGACTTTGTTAGCATTTTAGCATTCTGACTTTAGCATTAAGCTCAAAGCACCACTGTACCTAGGTAGGGCCTCACAGAGCTGCTAGCATGGCTGCAGACTCGTAGTGTTTTTGATCTCGTTAATCCTGATCTGCATTAAAGTAAACATGACTTGGTGATGAATGGTCATACTGATTTGAGGACAATATCAATCCTTTATTTGTACGAGTTGTACAAAATTTTCATGTGACTTCACACGACCATGGACTTACAGCCATTGAAAATATTCATGATGCTGTAACACTGCCTATTTTCAGAATGTAATTAACACTCGGTACCTCTCATATATATATATATGTTCATGTTTCATCTAAATTTGTCTGGAAGTGCACAATGTGATCAAGACTTATGGCAGTTTATGTAAAATTATCAATGTGTACATCCATTTAGCGCCTAGTTATAAGAAAACAGAGAACATATGAGAATGATTTAAAAGTGATGCAAACATGGCATATATCAAATTTGGTGGAGCAAGATTAGATGAATTGGGTTGGAGAAGTTAACTAAGTGTTCAAAGCAAAACACTGAATAATATGTGAGGAGGGGAAATGGTTTGCACATTAAAATATGAGCTGAAACGTACTTTCTAAATTGCCATATGGTTGGCACTGACTGCGCCAAAAACTAAGCTGTTCGTTGGTGGCCAATGCCCTAACCTACCATTCCACAGAAATGTTAAGCAGTTTTTGAGAAACTCTGATAACAAGCAAGTAAATATTTGGGACCAACACAAACATAAAGCAGTTGGAACGAAAAGGTACCAACCAAGTGATCCAAATGAAATCACAAACCTTGTTTTCTGTGGCATGTTTCTCCTTCTCCACTTTGGCCAGGGTTATCTCCAGGTCATCAATATCTTTTTTAAGCTCCGAGCATTCATCTTCCAACTTCCGCTTCTTGGCGGTCAACTCGGCGTTCAATTCCTCCTCATCCTCCAACCTCTCGGTCACCTCTTTGAGTTTAGCCTCAAGCTGGATTTTGCTTTTAATCAAGCCTTCACATCTCTCCTCTGCATCACATAGATTTTCTGAGTCCTAAGAAAAACACAAAGGGACCAAACTAAAGTATGATTGTTTGGACATTGGTTTGATATTGCCTTGAGATGAGTGCCCTCAATTTCCTATGATACTCACAGCTTGTACTTGCAGGAGGAGGTTATTTTTCTCCTGCAGCAGAGAAACCATTTTCTCTTCAAGCTCCTTTCTCTTGGCCTCTGACTTTGCCAGATCCTCCTTGCATTTGATGAAGTCCTCTTTCATGGTCGCCATCTCCTTCTCGGTCTCTGCACTCTTCAGGAGTGGCTTTATCTTAAAGAACAGCTTCATCCATGGCCAGTGCTTCACGTTCATGAATGAGCGCAAGTTATATTGCAGAATCCAGACACAATCTCTGTCAGATATAAGACAACAACAGTATTATTGGTATGTTAATGTCCATGATAAATACTGAGAATCTTTTGTGCTAATATTACCTTTGTGCAATTAGGTTGGAGAATTCTTTTCTCATCAAAAAACCACGACACAGTGCTTGAGTCTGAGTCACCAGAGAAGCTAGTTTTTCATCTCGCAACTCCTCCAGGGTGCCGAGTAAACCAGCTTTGAAGAAGACCTACAACAACATGGTATGGTAATGCTCTATTCAGTCCATTAAAATGAATCACTTAGTTCCTCATAAAGGGTACCAAGTGGCACCAAAAGTCCTTAAGGGCTTTACCCTTTGAAGCATCTGGGCACGTACCTTTGTAGACCCAAATCGGTACTGGGTGTGGTCAATGTCAATCGAACCAAGAAGCTTCTCTGAAGCCTTCTTTCCATCAATGAACTGTCCCTCTGGGATGGCACTGGCATTTAGGATTCTGTACCTGTTCAGATTTTGGTTAACGATGTATTATCACAATCTGGATTTGGATTAAGATACATTATCATAATCTGGAATAGCATAGATGAAAGCACAAGAATTAATGTTAATTATATACTTTTTAAATCTTTACCTCTGCTTGAAGTCAGCATAAAGGATCCTGCTTGGGAATCCCTTCCTGCAAATCCTGATACCCTCCAGGACACCGTTACAGCGCAACTGGTGGATGACCAAGTGATTGTCCATGATACCTGCAGATAAATCACCATGAACTGATTGGAAACGACCACTAGAAGCATATTTAAACATTATGATTATATTTAAACACATCTTTAAGTGACCAAACAACTGCTCTTGTATTTGGAGATATGTATACAGTGTTTGCTCATAAATCTGTACCTGGTGTTTTAATCTCATTTGGGATCAGGCAGCGCACAAAGTGAGGATGGGTGCTCCTCAAGTTGGTCATTAGTTTTCCGAGATTTTCCTGCATATGAACAAGCGGCGATGCACCTTATTTTCAGGATATCAAATACTGAGAATAAAAGTTGAGTGGCGGAACTTACTGGAGATAAAAAATATATGAAGACAACACATTGGCGGATTATAAAAGTCATAACCTCGTAGAACAATATGAGTCCTGTACCCTGAAAACAGCAGACACTGTCTGAAAGGAGCCTCCCTTCTTCTTTCCACCTTTCTTTCCACCTTTTCCACCTCCAGCATCACCGCCCGATTCTACAAAGCAAAGAGAAAAAATTTTGTTCCTGGCTAAGTTATGAATCCAAGAGTATTCGGGGGGTTTTCCCTACATTTCAAAGCATTCCTTAAAATGTTTCCATGCCAGAAACCCACCAGTCTATTACTAAGGATTTCATTTTCTGTCATTGAAGTTAATTATCCCAACACTTTGTAAATGTTGTACCTTCACCACCAGAAAACGAGGCATACAAGAAGGCAAGCAGTTTCATTGATGACTTCTGGTAGAGCTGCACCACTGACTCATTCAGCGGGTCCTTGTTCTTCTCCAGCCAGCCAGTGATGTTGTAGTCCACGGTGCCGGCATAGTGCACCAGGGTGAAGTGGGCCTCGGGCTTCCCTTTGACAACCTTTGGCTTTTGGAAAGCATTCGTCTTTCCAAGATGCTGGTCATAGAGTTTGTTCTTAAAAGAGGTGTCTGAGGCCTTTGGGAACATACACTCCTCTTCAAGGATGGAGAAGATGCCCATTGGCTGTTGAAATTGTTATATGCACGTATGAGATGCTGTGTTTAAAATGAAGTAATATATCAAATGTAGATTAGTAGTAGATTCATCCTACCTTTTCAATGAGCTCGATGCAGGCTGCCAGGTCCATGCCAAAGTCAATGAACTCCCAGTCAATTCCTTCTTTTTTGTACTCTTCTTGCTCCAGCACGAACATGTGGTGGTTGAAAAACTGTTGCAGCTTCTCATTAGTGAAATTAATGCAGAGTTGCTCCATGCTGTTGAACTGAAACAACAATTGGCCATTAGCTTAGGACATATCCACATAAAACTTGGAAACAACAAGAATGGTAGATCACCATCACCATCAACTGACCAAAATGAACAAGTGTCCAAACTCACATCAAATATTTCAAAACCAGCGATGTCCAACACTCCAATGAAGAACTGTCTGGGCTGCTTTGTGTCCAGCATCTCATTGATTCGAATGACCATCCATAAGAACATCTTCTCATAGACAGACTTGGCCAGAGCACCAACTGCATTGGTGACCTGATCCAGAGATTTCGAAGATACATGAATCACCAACACAAAATATAGATTTCTAGGGTTATCAAAATGTATAATGAGGATACAGGGCAAAAAGAGGTTTCTTAGTGGCTGTCAGTTGTCCAAACTGGACATGATTGATTAGGGGGTTTCAATCAGTAGAGACATAGTGAATTTGAGAGGTCTTGCATGTTACCAACACATCAGGTGATTTTATTTACAGCTTTAGCTAGCAACTGATGAGCTGTTTCGCACTGAGGTGAGAATTAGCTAGAAATGTTAGCACTGGTAGAAGAAACCTAGCACTAGCATCCATCACACATTTTCAGCACTAGCTCATATGTCTCTTTGGTCGCGGTATACTCTAGATACATACATGCTCAACTGGTCAAAAATTAACATGGAGGAAACACCAACCCATTTAACACTATGGTGATATCTGCCTCCACCATGGGCATTATGTCATTTATTGAGACAACACTTTGTGCACCATAACTTATTAAAGCTCTGAGCTTTCACTGTACCTGGGGGACTGTCTGGCCCTTGGTGACATATTCATTACCCACTTTCACTCTCGGGTAGCAAAGGCCTTTCAGCAAGTCAGCAGAGTTCAGGCCCATGAGGAAGGCGACTTTGTCCGCAACTGAAAGACAAACATTTACCTTTTGTTAATTTTGTCCACATGTCTTCAATGATAACAAAACGACTTGGGGGAAAAGTCTCACCCTCAGTGCCGTCGGGCTCGGCCTGTTCTTCCCGCTGCTTCTGCTTGAACTTCATGTTCCCATAATGCATCACAGCACCAGTCAGCTTGTAGATGGAGATTTTCTCTTCATTTGTGAAGCCCAAGACGTCAGTGGCGGTCTGTTAAATTGAATTTATAGTGTTAGAAAAAGTCAATAACATGCATGTCAATGCCAACAAAAGCAAATGACGAGAGACAGCTCACGTCCGTGGCCACCAGCTCCTCTTTGTCGTCAATGCTGGCCACAGTGATCTGCCCCTGACTTATCATGGGGAAGTCGTATGGGTTTGTTGTTATGAGAAGCATTTCTGTGGAGAGGAACAAATATATCGACTTGAAAACAGTCTAAAAAATCTATCATAATGCAGGATAAAATTACCTCACCATACCTATGAGCTCTGGCTTGTGCCCAGTCTGTATCTGATAGAAGATGTGGTAGCTCCTCTCTTCGGATAACTGGAACGTCACTCTTGACTTTTCCAGCAAGTCTACATGAATTTACAAATCAAGTAATAATAAACAATTGCAAGTAAACATACGATGAACATCATTAATATTGAAATAGAGACTCACAGGTTTCAATGTCAGCAGAGGCCAGTTTCCCTGTCGTGCCAAAGTGAATTCTGATGAATTTGCCCTATGAAATATAAAATCAGGTGAACTGCACATGCAAACGTTAATGTTCAAAATACATATTGGTTTCAGGAACGAGGAAGGTTACTCTTGTGGCTTATTGAAAAATAAATAACCCAAACTTTAAGTGCTCATACTTACAAATCTTGAGGAATTGTCATTCCTCACAGTCTTGGCATTCCCAAAAGCCTCCAGCAAAGGGTTCGCAGAAATGATTTGATCTTCTAGTGTTCCCTGGAAAAAACCAGCCAGCCTGATCAGAGCCAGGTTTTTTTTCTAAGTATTTAATCTTGTTGAGTGATTATTAATTGAATTTCTGTCATGTTTCCACTACCTGTATTTTCCCGGGTGAGTGGTCTTTCTTGTCACCCCCGCCACCAGCCACCGCGATCGTCGCAAAGTACTGGATGACACGTTTGGTGTTGACAGTCTTTCCTGCACCAGATTCTCCACTGCGAAGACAGAATAAAAGAGTAAAAGAGGACAACTAAAAAAAGAAAATACCTGAATCTTTTACCGGCTGAAGTGTAAGAAGAATTTTTAGATTATCTGTAACAGACTTACGTAATCAGGACAGACTGGTTCTCCCGATCTGTCAGTGGCATAGAAATATGAGCAAGCTTTGGTGAAAAGTGATTTTGTTTGGTTCTAATGCCAAATTGGCAAATGCAAATTAATACATTAATATGGACATGTATGCAAAAATATATGTCTGGAGATGAGAAACTTCCACCAGACCTATCAGATTGACAAACCTAGACAATATCTGATATCTAAACAACATAATCAGTGTCATTCAAGGCTCTTAAATATGTTAAAGATGTTCAAAGACAACTGCTGCTTCCTACCTGTAAGCATATTTTGATATGCATTATCAGAGACGGAGAAAATATGCGGCGGGGCCTCCATGCGCTTTTTGCCTCTGTAGGCCGCCACGACCTGCGGGTCGTACACCGGCAGCCACTTGTAAGGATTAACAGTGACACAGAAGAGCCCGGAGTAGGTCTGCAGGGGAGGAAGTGCAGCATGTGAGGTAAGAGAGGGGGAGAGTCGCTCAGAGAGATAAAGAGATGAAAACCTCCCTGTCGTCACTCACATAAATCATCCACGCTGCGTAACGATCTTTGAGGTTAAACAGCACAGAGGGCTCGTTGAGGTGGGTCATCATGGCCATGTCCTCAATCTTGTCGTACTTTGGGGGATTCATAGCATGGCAGTCTTCCTCCTTGACTGTTACAGTCTGGAAAATAAAGTGAGCAGAGAAGAAGAAATAAAGCATGCTGTCGCTGTATGCTGCATACTTTAGTTGCCACTGGTTTCAGTTCACTTCTGTACAGTTTGCTCTTCTTGCTTTGAAAGAAACTATAATATATGTGCAGTTTTAAATGTAAATCGATATGCAAAGTCTCCACCTCATCATAAGTACTTTAGGGTATGCAAGGTTTGTTATAGAAGGAAAAAATCCCCGATGCTGCACACAAAAATATTCACCTCATCAGCTTCAGTCTTCACGGTGACTTGGCCACCTTCCTTCTTCTGTATGACCCCTTTGATGTACAGGTCCTTGACGTTGGGCACAAAGCAGGCAGTTCTGGCATCAAACGGTCGGTTCTGAGCCTCGACTCTCTCCTTCTCAGGTTTGCGGAGAAAGATGGCCGCCGGCCCATACTGGGCCATCTCGGCATCACTGCTCATGTTGACACCTCGGGACAAAAAGGGCAAGAAACCAAGGCACACTTGGGTTAAACCGATTCCAAATTTTCTAAAGATGTTTATGAAATTGAGTTTATTTTTGATGTCTGACTTACCAGGTCTACTAAGCCCAGCTGAATCGAATCAAAAGACACACAGTGCTGCAGGACAAACACACACACACAAAAAAGTTTCTAGCCAGCACTGTCGACTGATGCCCGTGTCAGAAGGGTAGACAATGGATCTTACCAATGGTCAGCGACTGGCAGGCCTCTAAGTGAAGACCAGCGGGTGGTTGGGGCTCCTTTTATCAAGATGAATGTGCTGCTGAAGCAAACCGGATACTCCAAACTTGGCAGTGTCACCATTTAAATGTCAATCAAGTCGCATTATCGATTCCTGCGCAACACTTAAATATGGCACAGGATCTTCTGGTGGTAATAGGGACATGTCAGCAGCGACAGGTGATGATCCTCAAGCACTATTTTTACATGCCTTCTCTACTGTCGAGAACTGTCGTTAGCTACTTAATGTTTATGTTGGGCTTGCTGCTCAGCAGCACTACATCGCATGTTTAATGCATGATGAATTGCTTAATCAATATATTTAGTGTGATACTATTGATTTAGCCATAGAAAGTGTCATTCTGTGTATTTATGGGTAGAGACCATACGTGACCCATTTCCCCCCATGGTGCATCACGACCTTCTTGTTCATCCTGGACCCGAGAACCACCTGCTCATTCACCTCTAAGGCTCCTTGCTTGGATTAACCGGTTTAAACTCAAGACATATGTCGGTACAATGTCAAGATTACTGTTTTGGAATGGGTCATGAGAAAATGAAATAATTTTATGCTTTGTGGCCAATCCACGAATCAGATCATTTCCTCTTGCAAAATGTCTTTAGGTTTTTATTTAGCAAAACACACACACACACACACACACACACATTGTAAAGAGGCATCCTATCAGTTAAGGTATAATTGGGGCTAACAAAAAAATTATTTTATTCTCAAATCCTAAAGGTCAAGTAAAACCTAGGTATGTATAGAGCCATGACATTATGATTAAGTGGACATTTTATATAATTAAAAGATATCCAGTTTTACATACAGCCACATATATATATATATACATATATTTTCCAAATCCAGCGATTAATTCCTTGACATTTTGAAGGAGGGAAAACGCACATCAAAAACTGTGAGTAATAGGCTTTCAAAATGTGTCATTACCCTTTAACAACTCAGAGCCTGCAAAAGAACATTGTGGTTTATTGTATGCCTGTATGTTTGTTTCTGCTAGTTTAATAGTGAAATTTAGCGTTTAATAGTGTTTTATACCCCCCCCCCCCAGAAAACATCAAATGCTTTGCCATCATTTCACATCAACACACCTTACACTGTAAACCATGCATGTAATAAATATAGAAAAAACACAAAACTTACCATGAGAATTTTTTTTTTAGATAAAACAAAAGAATTGTTTTAACACTGAAAACACAAATAAGCTCAGAATTGTCCCAGAACTGTTGTAAACTGTCATATGTATTTCATTCTTCAAATCTGTCAATTCTTAAAATCTCAGAATCCAATAATCACCATTTCAGTCCAGTAACTGGTTTGATTGTTCTACAAATAGCACAGTGGAAACTTCTATCTGTTGTTTTATTTCACTAACAACGATTAAACAAAAATTGCTTCCTGCTTCATTGTATAATTGCAATTAGATGAGAGACATAGTGGTGTATCGTTAGCATGACAGGATATGTCAAAAAGCCTAATAATGTGGCATAGTTAGAAGTTGTACGCAGAGAACAGAAAAAGGACCAAGAATCGAGCCCTGTGGCACATCACCCCTTAGCAGGCGGATGTAGAAACAATCATGTGAAAAGACACTGACGCTGATATTAGACAGAGAAGAGTCTAATATATTTGGACACGGACTAAATGGACTAATCATGGCATATATGTTAATTTTCTACAGAGACATTTCTGCTGCTTTCGAATTCAAATATCAATTTGTCTGCAACAGATCCCATGCCTATTTTCTCAACATACTCCATGCCAAGGTTAGTGATAGCTAGCCACCTTGAGGGAAGCGCTCTGGTTTGGCTGGCTTGTTTACAAGTTAACACATAATGATGTCCTGAGTGCGCTATACTTAAGGCAGTGTGAGAATCACAAGCAGGTGGAAACTCATGGTGACCACGTTCCACCACATTTAGAATAAGCTTATGAGACTGTCTGTAACCTGAGCTCTTATCGTATTAGGGGGGAGCAGTGGGCGGAAGCAAGTGTGAACAGCAGCTTGTCATCTTGAAAATACGTCCCATCATCTCTTAAGGTCCAGCAGTGAGGCAGAGTGCGTGTTTATAGGCTCTGTGACAAGGAGAACTTTCAGAAAATTTAATTCATTTAGTTTAAATATGTGATCTCAAAGGTTGCCTAGCCACATGAAATCAATCACAGAGACTGCAGAGATGACAGCTACTGCTTCTCTGCTTGCTAGGCTGGTTAGCGTTTAGCCGGAGAAGTTTATCTGGTTTTATTTGAGTGATATAAAAGTTCACATACTAAGACACTTAAGCATTACAAAAGGTTTTTCATTTATACGAAACAGGGAAATGTGGGTGAATTACTTTGGTTGAAGCTCTTGCTAGCTAGCCTAAATTAGCCCGAGTTCAGTTGCTGCAGTTTTTTTTTACTTTTTTCTAGATATAGCAAATTTTAAAATGTGTTTTTTTCAAAAAATTATACATTTCTATCATACATTAATTTTAATATGATAAAACAGAACAATTTCAAAAGAATGGTTTTAACTCAGCTTTGATCAAATATGTCATATAGCAACTATGTTTTCCCTTTGTTAGTCCTCAAGATGATTAATACATTTCTTTTTTAAATTTCCTTATTTTTAACCAGTTTATCTGAATTCTTTCTCTTGCGTCAGTATGTTTTAACACCATGTATGTTCTCTGTGTGAAACTATACACCGTCATGTTCTCAGTATGATTATTTTGAGTCAATCACTCTGCGACCTGACTCGAAAACGATGGCTGACGGCGTTCGTCCCTGCCCGTCCACCCAGCGTCCTGTGTCTGTCAGTGAAAACAAACAAGCTGTCAGCTCCTTGAGTCCCCTTCCTCCCCTTCCTCCCCTTCCTCCCCTCCTCCTCCTCCTCCTTCACCGTCTCTCCCCTCTTGGAGGTTACCTTCAGCACTTGCGCGCAACCCTGCCCTGCTGAAAGTCACGCAGTAACTCTAACCCTGCCTTGCGGGGATTTCTACAAATGTCATGAACATACCAGCTGCTGCTGATTACTGCACTGCTGACAGGAGGGAAAAAAAGAAAAAAGGTGGATTTTCTCAGGGTCCACTTTAACTTTGCAAGCTCTTTGGATGTCCTGCGTTTTACGGGGTTCCTACCCCATGTCTCGTTTTTTTAGTGAGCCGGTGCTAATGTGATTTAAAATTTATTATTTTTATTTTTACAGTTGAACCTGTGAGCACCTGCTGTGTTAACGAGCAGATTTTCATTATCAGCTGTGTGCCTTAGATTTTAGTTGAAATCAGCAGTGCATAGGCAGCACCTGAGTAACCATGCTGGTTTAATGCGTTCATTTCTCTTCGTTTTCATCCGTCGTGACCGGTCTGTTCAACCGTGTTCTAGTCTGTGGTCTTATTATTAATCTGCATGTCTCCAGCTGTGGAAAGTAACTGAGTACATTTACTCCATTACTGTGCTTGAGTATTTTACTTCTTCTGCTAGTTGATACTCGGTTGCACCTGGGAAATATTGTACTTTTACTCCAATACATCCATCTGACAACTTAAGTTACTAGTTGCTTCTTAAATTAAAAAAAAAAAAACAACTATAGATGATATACTTATATGACAGGACACAGTTTTATACTATTAATCTAGCTGCATTTAAATTTTGATGCTAGAATATGGTATTTATACTTTTATTTGCCAAAAGGAACTGAGTGCTTTTTCACTACTGAAAGTCTCAGTGTTTTAACTTTTGGTGAGTGCCTATGAGACTTCAGTTTTCCAAAAATCATCAGCAGGAGTAGTATGATCTTGAAAATGTGTTTTGCACAGCAGTGTTTTTTTCCTGTTTGTCCTCAGTAGATAAAATACAGATACTTGACAGATTCAGGATGCAAATGTGGGTGAACAAATAAAACAGCCTCTCTTGGGAAAGAAACATCAGAGTCCGAGCTCTTTATTGGCTCCACTGAGGAAACAATAGCTGATGAATAATGCCGAACATGAACAAAGTGTCTCCATCTTTTGGCGGTGAATTACTATTGCAGGCAGCACGACAAGACGGTCCATGAGTCATCTCTCATGCATATCAGCCTCTGAAGAATTTGTAACAGACTAATGAGGAAGAGATGGCCCAAAATGAAGAGTAGTTTGTCTCTCTCTCAAGCCTTTTACATACAAAACAAATATATCTTTTTTAAAGAATGTAACTGTTTAAAATATGAACTAATTTAATAAATAAATGGAGGTTCCGTTTAGCTTTTGGATAAGAACCTTCTGTGATTTTACCACTGAGCAAATCCTGGGTCCTGTTTAGGATTCAACTAGTTTGGCTCAGTGGGAGATTATTCATTGAACCTTAAGCTCAGTTAGATTTCACAGTGCCTCCACAGTTAATCAAGCTTTCGTTAAACTTGTTTTTCCTGTGCTTTTCTTTTTTTTCAGTTCAGGTCAGTGCATGAGCAACTGCAGCGTCTGCACCATTTCTGGAACAGGCTGAGCCGTCGCTGTTTACTTAGCTCGGTCTAGACTGATCCCTGGATCAACCACACAGACAACCGCGACCAGATCCCACTCATATGTGAGACGCTTGTCTGATTTAAGCTCGAAATCCTTCTTTTTGAACCAATCAGATGTCCCAACTCTGACTAGTCTGTCCTGAAATACTCTTCATGTTATCTGTTATTTGATAGAATCTTGTCACTACTATAAAGAAAAGGCAAAAAGGTTAGAAAAAAGTAAAATAAGAAATTCACTACATAGGCCTGAGCTCACGTAGACACACCGAAATTCTCATCATCAAAAACCTGGCAAATAACCATTAGCATTTCTAACGCTGTGGTAAATGATAAAAGAAATGTACGAAATCAAATTAAAATCTAATATCACGTTGTACGAGCGCCTGACCTCATCTGCTGTCACAGAGTCTGTAACCTGATTGATGGCGAGGTATTTATTATTCATCATGGCTGTTGTTGTTCCTGTCTGTGCGTAATTACCAGGCACGGATTGGGTGTCAGATCGGCCCCCCTCGGTTCGGCAGCCTCTCTCCTCTTCCCTATCATGTAGGTGTGTTCTGTCAGTCAGCAAAAGTAGAGACTTCACTGCCCCCGTCTCACCCGTGAAAAACCAGGTTTTTTGGACCAGTAACACCCCCCATAGCGATCTTTCCACACATTTGTTAAATTAATCACGAAATAAATTAGATATGGAGCAAAAAAACGGCCGATAAACTCCTCACTAATGAGTTGTTTTGGGTTTTTTTTTACCTTGTAATATTTGGTATCGGAGGCAGCCATATCTTAATGAACTCTGCCTCGTGAAGCGGTTCATGGTTCTGACAGGGTTTTTTGGGGATTTTTTTGACAGATTTGTTTCTATTATGGGTCAAGATCCAAAAACTTATTTCCTATAATACAACTTAGTCACATCTTTCCTCAGGCAGTTACTTGTAAAGGCCTCTTTCACATTCCCAGTTTTCTAACCTGGGTTTATTTGTGCCCTTCCCACAGCAACAGAGGATATCATACACCTGTTTTTAAAGGCTTAGTAGCTCTCTAAATGTAAAGTAAACCGACAAACCATGCATGAAGTCAATGGCGTCCTTCCAATGTAATAATTCGGTTCCCCTAAGCTGAATACATCAGCGAGATTTATGATATTTTGGGCCGCTGTATGTATGTGTTATATTTTTTTATTGTGATTTATTCCTCTGCCATCGTATGATCAAACACTATAATATAATAATATGAGCCTGACAGATTTTGTCCAAATCCCTGTCGCTGTCCAAAGGAAAACCAAGTATTGTATGTACACATTTTTTTGTGATTTTTTTTTTTTTAACAGATTAATTGAAGGATTAAATGGCGTTTATGTGTTGTGACCTAACCGTAGTGGAGTCACGTGTTCTTTCCCTTTTTTTTTTTCAGCGACACCGGTATCTTTACTGAAGCAGGCGGCGCTGGCGCATTCCTCTATTCCCCTTTACCCCCGACGTCCCGGCTCTTGGCCCGTAATTTATTCAGCTGGGATTCCGCGGCATCGGCTCGCTCCTCAGCTTCCTCCAGCTCGTGTTGCACCTTGCGAAATTTAGTCAGGTGGATGTTGGTCTGCTCCTCCTGCGCATCAAAGACGACAATATATGAGGGGTTTTGGGTTTTTTTTAAAGGTAGACAGCATACCAACACTTCACTATTTTTTATTTTTTTTTACTCACCGCCTCCTCACACTGCCTCTTAAATGCCTTCACTTTCAGCTGCAGTTTGTTGACCAAGTCCTGGAGCCTGGCCACATTCTTCTTCTCCTCTTCACTCTGCAAATAAAACGCTGGGGTTTTTTACTCTAACATCTCCTTTTTGCGTATTTTGTATTCAGCTTCAAGCAGGTAAGCCAGAACGTACAAAAGGTGCTGTTATGTAAGGGGATATGCCTCTCACCTGATAAGTGAGCTCTTTGATTCTCCTTTCATATTTCCGCACACCTTTCATCGCCTCGCCACTGCGTTTCTGTTCCGCTTCCAATTCGTTTTCCAGCTCACGGACCTTAAAAACATATTAAGTTTAAATCACTTTTTTTTCATTCTTTTTTTTCTCTTTGCAGAATGGTTTTGTCCTTTCTTGATTCATACCCTGGCTTCCAGTTTCTGAAGCTCCTTCTTCCCTCCCTTCAGGGCCATCTGCTCGGCTTCGTCCAGGCGCTGCTGCAGGTCCTTCACCGTGGCCTCCATGTTCTTCTTCATCCTCTCCAGGTGAGCGCTGGTGTCCTGCTCCTTCTTCAGCTCCTCGGCCATCATGGCGGCCTTGTAAACAAATGCGGATTCACTGTGAAATTGAATCTACCCGACCTTGGAGTCCAGATTTTTTAAATTAAATGAATGCAATATGTAGGATCGAGGTGGGGGCCTTACATCCATGATGGCTTTTTTGGCCTTCTCATCCGCATTCCTTGCCTCCTGGACAGTGTCCTCCATCTCTGACTGCAGCTGAGCTAAATCTGCATCCATCTTCTTTTTAGTGTTCAGGAGGCTGGTGTTCTGATCAGCGCATAACATATAAACATGAAATGCTGATTTAGATTTAACAGATTAGCACAAAGGTCAAGTCATAATCAGTCTTTTGCAGATTTTCTTACTATTTTCTTAAGTAAATGTTTGCTAGCATATATAATACAATTCAGAGAACAAATTTCATAGTCTACACTCAAAGTTATATCCATAAGTAGCTTTGCATGCATACTAGTGTCCGGGCTACGTGGGGTATCCCATTTATGTTTTTGCACATATGAACATCCTACCCTGGTGTCAATAATCTAAACAAGCCCTTCTTATGGTTTTTATTAACTGGGTGGATCTCATATCATGTGTAAACAACTTATCCTGGTTTATGATCAATATTTTATTATATCTTATTATATTTAATGACCAATATTGAGTAACGTCGGTGCTTAGTTTTTCAAATCCTGCATTGATCTGCACCCTGAAGCGTTAGAGAAAGTAGAAAAGACCCAAGCTGATCCACAGGGTCGGGAACTTAACAAGACAGACTGTGGTACATCTAAGTTAGAACGGATGGAATCAAGAGGTGGGTCCCTCCAAAAACCAGGAACTGTAACCACTAGAAAGTTGGAAAACTTGCAGGAGACAGATATTAAAAGAATAACCAAGAAATCCTGATTTTTCTAGATCTAAGCTCCAAAAACACTGGATCCTACACTTCCTCTATTGATAGTGTCTTTCGTTGGGGCCGAGGATTGATCGATCAGAAAGTGTTCAGGGGGAGCTCCTAACCTGAGCGTGCAGCAGCTGAATCCTCTCGCTGGCGTCGATCAGTTCCTGCTCAGCCAGCTTGCGACTCCTCTCTGATTGCTCAAGCGCTGCCCTGATCTCCTCGTTCTCCGCCATCATCAGGCCGTTGCGGCGCTCCACGATGGCCAGTTGCTCCTTTAGGTCTTCCTGACTGTGGAGGGCTTCGTCGAGGTGGACCTGGGTGTCCTGAAGCCAGAAATCAAGAGTTTGAGGATCTAAAAGCGCCAATGTCAGCCCGATAAATTTCTTTTACTTTTGCGTCAACGTTTCTGTTGCCAGTGCATTCGCAAACCTTCAACTGGGTCTGCAGGTTCCTAAACTGCTTGGTGGCCTCGGCTGCCTGCCGGTTGGCATGACCCAGCTGGATTTCCATCTCATTCAGGTCTCCCTCGATCTTCTTCTTTATGCGGATCGCATCGTTTCTGCTGCGTGTCTCGGCGTCCAGTGTGCTCTGCAGGGTGTCCACGGTCCGCTGGTGATTCCTCTTGAGCTGGTCGATTTCCTCATCTTTCTCCGCCACCTTCCGGTCCACCTCTGACTTGATCTGGTTAAGCTCCAGTTGCAGGTGTAGGATTTTGGCCTCCTCATGTTCTAGAGAAGACTACGGGGAGAGAAATTAACACTTTGACTTGGTTATCTTGTTAATTTTGGAGATTTATTGTCTTATAAGGACATAACGCGAACCTCAACTTCCTCGAGAGCTGCCTGGGTGTCTCTCTTCTCCTGTTCAGCTTGCTTCGTGGCTTTCTCCAGCTCATGGATAGTTTTAGCAGATTGCCCAACCTGCTCTGTGATATCTGCGATCTCCTCTAAAAATGTACAGAAGAAAAGTCTGTCATAAATACAAACCAACCACTAAAGCTTCTTTGTACAAAAAAAAGTATTTGTTTCAAGCAGAGCTCTTACGTTGAAGATTTTTATTCTCCCTTTTCATGTTCTCCAGGTGATCCAGAGCTTCCTCATATGAGTTTTTCAGCTTGAAAAGTTCTGTGCTCAGGACTCTGGACTCTCTCTGGGAGACCTCCAGGTCCGACTGACTCTCCTCATATTTCTGCTTCCATTCGGCCAAAACCTGATACAGGAGGAAAATAACGTGTTCAGCCTAAACAAGAGTACAAATTGGAACATGTTCCTGCAGAGAGAGAGAGAGGAAAAAGGGGAAACACCTTGTCGAAGTTCCTCTGTTTCTTGTCCAAGGTGGCGTTGGCTGCGTTTGACCTCTCCAGCTCAACCATGAGATCCTCCACCTCGGCCTGCAGCCTCTGCTTGGTTTTCTCCAGCGATGCACACTTGACGTTTGCCACCTCCGTCGACTCCTCGGACTCCTGCAGCCGCAGGGCCAGCTTCTTCCTTTGAACCACAGATAAACTGTAGCAACTGTGGCGTAAAGGTGCTGACTTCAAAAACAAAGCTGTGCAGCTCTTACTTCGCCTCCTCCAGCTCCTCGGTGCGCTGGATGGCGTCGGTCTCGTACTTGGTCCTCCACTGAGCCACATCGCTGTTGGCCTTGGACAGGCAGCGCTGCAGCTCGGCCTTAGCCTCCTGCTCTTCCTCGTACTGCTCTCGTAGCAGCTCGCAGTCGTGGCGAGACGACTGCAAACTGTGAGCCAAGGCGTTCTTCGCCTGACAAGAGCAAAGATATAACAACAAAGTGGCTTATTGTCTTAACCAAGACTTAAAAATCTACTTAAAGGTACTCTGGAGACACAACTATTATGGAGCAATTAGCATACTGATGACACAACACACAACCCTGCCTCTGTCGCCTGTTAGTTGGGGCTAAGAAGTGTAGCATCACGCCAACAAAGGTAAAGAAGAAGAAGACAGCAGGCTAGGGAATATGGACCTAAAAATATGAACAATGTAAAATATTCAAAGAAATCAGCTCTTTCAGGAAGGAAATCCAACCAGCAGATACGCACAATGTGCATGATTAATGTGTTGAGTATTCTTTTGAATTGCCAATTCATCGTTTGGTTTATTAGGTATAGTGATAAGTTCTTGTTATAAATATTTAAAGGCCCAGGGTGACTCATTCCCTCGGACAAAGGTGATGTAGCAAAGAAAATAATCAAATTTTCCCTTTGTAAATTGGATGTCTTCAGCTTTGGACTATTGATCGGAGAATGCATTGATTGCAGCCCTGCTGCAGGTTTAAATCATTGCTGCGACAGTAGTAGAGTCCATGTCAGGCTCCATTTTTTGCTCCAGACCTTAATCTCCTCATCCAAAAGTCTCTTTAGCTCTTCGATCTGATGACTCCCCACAGATTTGACTCTGCTCAGCTGGGACAGAGTGGTCTCCTTCTCTTCCAGCAGACGTGTAAGCTCACCTGTTCAGGAAGTAGAAGGAAAAACAAACTGACTTTTCAGCCGATATTAGATGTTCTTTTGTATCTATTTTCCTTTTTTTTAATGATCAACCTACCATTTTCTGTCTGTAGACGAGCGCTGAGCGTGGTATAGTCACTCAGAGATCTCTGGGCCTCGTCCGCTTTGGTCTTGTGTTCATTGGTTTGATCTTCAAGGCTCCTGCACTGTTTCTCCAGATTAGCCTGAAATATGGAGCAGTGGTTAACAGAGGCCAGACCATTGTGGGGGAAACAAAAAAAACAAAACACAAAAAAAACCAGCACGCAAGCCAGAAATACCTTGCTCTTCAGAACACTCTCCACATTGCTCGCCATGTCATCGATTTCCATCTTCAGCTCGCTCTTCTCCTTCTCCAGCTTCTGCTTCACCCTCTGCAGGTTGTCTATCTGATCGCTGAGCTCGGCCACGCTGTCCGCCTGCTTCTTGCGCAGAGCCGCGGTGATGGATTCGTGTTGCAGCGTGGACTCCTCCAGGTCGCGCCGCAGCCTCTGAAACTCGGCCTCGCGCTTCTTGTTCAGCTCGGCCTGAGCGGCGGTGGCGCCTCCGGCCTCCTCGAGCCTCTCGCTGATCTCCTCCAGCTCCCTGGACAGGTCCGACCTCTGCTTCTCCACTTTGGCTCGGGCCGAGCGCTCGGCCTCGATTTCCTCTTCTAGTTCCTCGATGCGAGCCTGCAGGGGAAAGCTGCGTTAGATTGTACAAAAGGTTCTGGGGATATTACAGGAAATGTGTTGAAATACTGTCGGTATAAATAATACCTGAAGCTCTTTGATCTTCTTTTGTAGTTGGGTGCCAAGGGCCTGCTCATCCTCAATTTTGCACTGCAGGCTGCTGATTTCAAAGTCTTTTCTGAAAAGGGTTGATTTCTCTGTATCAGTACAGACAACATTCCTCCATTCCTCACTCCCCTCAACCCCCATGACTCTTGCTACGCTTGTCAGACTTTGTTTTCACACACAATAGAGTTTGCAGGGATAATGGTGGCAGATATATCGTCAGTATTCAGAGAAATTTCTAGAACAATATGTCTCAAATCAGATGTCTCAATTCTAGCTTGCGATCGTCAGTTTTACCAGCTGAGGTGACAACCGTCACCGGCAGCGTTCAGATAAAAACAAAACAACAAAGTACTTTTTCAGTCTTTCCTCCATCTGCTGTCGTTCGTTCTCCAGGTCCATGACGGTCTCCTGGGACAGCTTCAGATCCCCCTCCAGTTTTCGTCTGGATCTCTCCATGTCTGCACGCACCTTCTTCTCCTGCTCCAGGGAGCCCTCCAGCTGCAAGATATGCCCATGTCAACCAGGGCGGAACCGAGAGAACCGAAACCGGGGGATGGAAATTACGCAGATCTTATCTTTTAAAAGGCAAGAGACCAAATCCTTAACCGGATGGTGCAGTTAGTGAGTTATCGCTTTTTCTTTCTGCACTTACATCATCAACCTGTTGCTCCAGCTTGATCTTTGTCTTCATCAAAGAGTTGACTTTATCCTCCTCGGCCTGCAGGTCGTCCAGCGTCTGCTGGTGCACCTCCTGCAGAGCCTTGATCTCCTTTGAGGACTTCAACAGATTTTCTTCGAGAGTGCTTAGCTCCTCCACCAGATTCTTAACCTAAATGAAAAAAACATTTACGTTACATCAGTGTGTGGATAAACTCAAACCAAAGCCTGTTAAAAAAAATACACGGCTTAGCGCACCTTGTTCTCCGTGGCATACTTCTCCTTCTCCACCTTGGCGATGGTGAGCTCCAGGTCGTCGATGTCCTTCTTGAGCTCCGAGCACTCGTCCTCCAGCTTCCTCTTCTTCGCGGTGATCTCGGCGTTGATCTCCTCCTCTTCCTCCATCCTCTCGGAGAACTCCTTGACCTTGGCCTCCAGGTGGATCTTGCTCTTTATCAGGCCTTCACACCGCTCCTCAGCATCGCACAAGTTCTCCCTTTCCTGGAGTGCAGGGACACAGCGGTGCATTATTATGGTCGAACAAAGGTGGATAGTTCGACTATAGAATATAGGTGTTCTTGTTGTTAATTTAATTTTTTTCCCTGCTTTTCGTTTGGTTTTAGATATAGATCATTTTTGGTTTAACGCCTCTGTCTGCTCTGGTTCGTATTATATTATATTTTATTTCTATTTTGATGGATTTCCTTTCTTCGGTATCCAATTTCCCCGCAGGCATCAATGACGTTTCCTCTTATCTTTCCTCACTATTGATCCTGTAGTTTCTAAAAAAAAAATAGAAAGGTCTTTTCCCTCCTGATCTCTTTATCTAAAGGAACTAAATCAATACGGACAGACCACTTTGTTCCACTCAGGGTTGGCTGTTTATGTACCGCTTGGATTTGAAGGTAGAGGTCGTTTTTCTCCTGGACGAGCATCACCATCTTCTCCTCCAGCTCCTTCCTCCTGGCCTCTGACTTTGCAAACTCCTCTTTGAGTCGTGAGAACTCCTCCTTCATGGTCTGCATCTCCTTCTCGGCCTCCGCGCTTCGCAGCAGAGGCTTGATCTTGAAGAAGAGCCTCATCCAGGGCCAGTTCTTCACGTTCATGAACGAGCGGATGTTGTACTGGATGATGAAAATGGACTCTCTGAGGAGTGAAGAAAACAGCAAAAACAATAAAGACTAAAGTTTAACAGCCTATTGATAGGAGTAGACTGTGAATGTGAGGAAAAACTCTGTAACCTTTCTGCAACTAAATCACAACACTGTCATTGCCTAAAAGGTTGAAGTGTAATTCTTAGTGTTCATAAAGACTATATTAAGAAAAGAAAGAAAGAAAGAAAGAAAGAAAGAAAGAAAGTGCTGAGGGATTTGGATTTGGCTAGAAAGGCAGAAAGGAAAGATGTGTCTCCTTGAGAAACTCTGCAGGAGAGCAGGATTTGAAAAAACGTAATTCAATAGGATGAAAAGCATATTTCACACTGACATTAACCATGAAAAACAGGTTACAATACGTATTCTGCTGCACCACCGTGAGGTGTATAATTGTAAAATTGCCCACAACCCCCTGAATTCCCCCCTTATATTTGCTGTGTAATACCCTAAAATTCACTGTCTCTAATTTGTTGAGATGACCCAGGTAATTTCATCCCCATTCATCAACCTTGGGTCCCGAGTTTTTATGAAGAGATGAAGCTGTTCAGACACCTTTTCTTCGACATCTCCTTGAGCCTCAGCCTGGTGACGTAGCCCCTGGCAACGGCCTGGATGCGGGTCATCAGCACAGCCAGGCGCTCGTCCCTCATCTCCTCCAGGAGACCCAGGAGGCCGGCTTTGAAAAACACCTGCAAGTCGTCACGGTGTTACATCTCAATGCAACTGAATTTTCAGATCATTTGAGTCGCTCTGGACCGGCCCCAAGACAATTTACTGTCTGTCTGTTTTCGGATTCTCTTAGACTGAACTGGACACTTCATACTGGGCTTTGCACCCAAACTCAGCCATGACTTTGGGGAAGAGTGCATGATGGGAGTCTAAAATGTTCCATAACATAACAGAATAACTGTACCAATTAATATTTTCCTCATTTCACTTCTTAATTAGTACCAATTTGCAGAGGCCTGCCTTAGAAATATTCTGTGAATTTTCTGGGAAGTTTCTGGGAAATGGGCTGGAAAAATTTATCGGACTCATATAATAAAAAAATCACACAAGAAATTTTCCAAAAAAAAAAATAACAAAACACAAAAAAAGACCTTTGTGTATCCAAATCTGTACTGGGCGTGGTCCACATCGATGGAGGAGAGCAGCTTCTCCGAGGCCTTTTTGCTGTCAATGAACTGCCCATCAGGGATGGCGCTGGCATTCAAGATCCGGTACCTGTATCACACAGCCCCAGGATTAAACGGGTTCCGCCTTTTTTTTTTCTCTCTTTTGCAACAGAGACAAAGTGAGCCACGTTACCTCTGCCTGAAGTCTCCGTATAGGATCCTGCTGGGGAATCCCTTCCTGCAGATCCTGATGCCCTCCAGCACACCATTACATCGCAGCTGGTGCAGGACCAGATGATGATCCATTGACCCTGCATGGAGAAAACATTTCCTCTCGGGTTAACTGAAAGGTAATCAGGGAATATATTTATTTATTTATTTTGTTTATTTCCTCACCTGGTGTCTTGGTCTCGTTTGGGATGATGCATCTTACAAAGTGCGGATGTGTGGACCTGAGGTTGGCCATCAGTTTGTTCAGGTTTTCCTGCAGGAGATTAACATGGTCATGTTCTCTTAGCGGAACCATTTTACATTATGAGGAACACGCTTATTCGTTCTTCTTGCAGAGCATCGGATGAGAAGACCCACTCTGTACGGTTAGTGAGCATGGCTCCGTCTGAGTGTAACAAAATTTGCCTACCAGCGCCTGCAAAGATCAATAAATAACACACAGTAATCCCATTTGTTTAAGCTGTACAAAAACCAAGGTGCAATGATGGTAATTCTGAGCCAGGCTAGTTGTTTTCCCCTGTTTTCAGTCTTTATGCTAAGCTAATTCATCTGTACAAATATTATGGGTAATTTTTTTGAACTTGAAGTGCAATTTAGATTTATTAATTAATAAAATGTACATATCATGGTTTGAAAAAAAAAACAAAAACAAAACAGAAATCAATAGTTTTTAGAATTAATTTGTGTAGATAGGAAAAATGGTTAAAAAAAACAAAAAAAAAAAACATAATTTAAGACAGTTTTCCCTACAAGATTTTATTCCTTACAAAGTAGCAAAAAGACTTGCATCTATTTCAAAATACTGAAAAAAAGAGTTTAACAAAAAACAAAAAACGAATTAATGAATCGACAGAAATGGTTACAGAATTTTCTGGCGTTTTAAAATTGTCTGCCAGGATTTGTGATTTGAATATGTTCCAAAATCTTGGCCTGGTATATGTCCACTAAGTCTATGCTTTAATATCGTTACCACCAATAGTTGCATATTATCAATGTAATTATTTCTATAATGATCCTTTTAATTGGATTTTACCCTGAAAAGAGCAGAAACTGTCTGGAAGGATGATCCTTTTTTCTTGGTGCTTTTCTTGCTTCCATCGGCAGCTACAGAAACATAAGAGAACGACTGTGATCGACCTCAAAGTCGAGACCCTCTTGCTGTAATTTCACCGCCAACCGTGCAGTGTCTGTCCTCAAACGGCGAACTGACCGTTAGCGGATGCGTACGTGGCGAAGAGCTGCGAGAGCAGCTTGAGGGAGGCCTTCTGATAGAGCTGCACCACCGTGTCATTCAGCGGGTCCTTGTTCTTCTCCAGCCAGCCGCTGATGTTGTAGTCCACGGTCCCGGCGTAGTGCATGAGCGAGAAGTGGGCCTCCGCCTTCCCCTTGGAGGGCTTGGGCTTCTGGAAGATGCTGTTCTTCCCCAGGTGCTGGTCGTACAGCTTGTTCTTGAAGGAGGCGTCCGTCGCCTTTGGGAACATACACTCCTCCTCCAAAATTGAGAAAATACCCATCGGCTGCAGGACAGAGAGCGGGTTAAGCGGGGGAAAGATTGCACTCTCAATCTGAACATCTGGATTTGCATTTAGGGGAAACGTACCTTTTCAATGAGCTCGATGCAGGCGGCCAAGTCCATGCCAAAGTCGATGAACTCCCACGCGATCCCTTCCTTCTTGTACTCCTCTTGCTCCAGCACGAACATGTGGTGGTTGAAGAACTGTTGCAGCTTCTCATTGGTAAAGTTGATGCACAGCTGCTCAAGGCTGTTCATCTGGGTTAATTGAATCAATTAACTGAGTTAATAACCGATTCAGTAAACAGGGAAAATTTCAAAAAGATTGGGTTTGGCTTTTCTTTCTCGTGGGACGTGAATCCCGTTCACCTCGAATATCTCAAACCCTGCGATATCCAGGACGCCGATGAAGTGCTGTCTCGGCAGTTTGGTGTCCAGCTGCTGGTTGATCCTCGTGACCATCCACAGGAACAGTTTCTCGTACACGGCCTTAGACAGTGCACCCATTGCATTGTTCACCTATAAGCAATAATAATGTTTAAATAGATTTTTTTTTAAATCAGAGTGAATCACGGTTGGCATGTTTTCAGACGTGCAAACACGTGGTACCTGCTGTGGAGTCTGTCCTTTGGTGACGTACTCGTTCCCGACCTTGACCCGAGGGTAACACAGCGCCTTCAGCAGGTCGGCAGAGTTCAGACCCATGAGGTAGGCAACCTTGTCTGCCACTGCGGGGAAGCATCGCAGAGGGGGGGTCAAGTCACGAGGCACGGGCGTCGCTTGAGATTATTACAGAATAAAAATTGTGACGCTGCCACTTAGGCCTAATTCTGGTTCTAATCTGAGGTTGGGTGACAGCTCAGAGGCGTTAGCATTGAGCACAATGGACAGTATTAATGGGGAGGAGGCGAAAAGGGTGGACAACTTCAAATTCCCGGGTGTCTACATATCGGAGGACCCAAGCCGGTGTGTGCGCACAGCCCGTTTGTCCAAGAAAGCCCGGCAGCGACTTTTCACGACTTTTTCGGGTCCCTTGGACCCCAAGGCACAATAAACTACCTCCAGGTCAGCCAACGAAATTCGCAATGGAGGGCGTCCTGACATATGGCTGTTCTGTCTGGTTCACGGAAGCAGCAGAGGAAAGGGCCGCAGCGCATCATTAAAAACGGCTCAGCAGATTGTCGGCCCCCAGGTCCAGAGCCCAGGGGGGATCCACTCGAGCTGCCTCCGAAGATGGGCCTTAAAGATCGGGGGGAGCCCACACACCCAGGACCCCCCCGTTCTCCAACAACCCCTCAGGCAAGAACAAATAGACCGAGTAACAGTTTCTTTCCTAGGGCAGTGGATAAACTGTTGAAACCAAAACACCCCCCCCCCCCTACACACACACTAACACACACTAACACACACACACACACACACACACACACACACACACACACACACCTGCACACCACCCTTTCCCTCCCTTTAATCCTTCCTCCACGTGTTGCTGCGATTAACACGTGCAACAGCTTCAAAGGGAACTGCTGCAATGAAAAACTTTCTTCCCTTTAACTTGCACTATACTCATTAATATCATCGTACAGAATTTTATATATTTATTTCGTTTTCATATCTTTTACATATTTTATATATTTATATTTTGACCTTTTACCTTGTGTTGCTATATGAGGCTGCTGCTGAGTGAAGTTTCGTTGTTTCTGTACGTGCAGTGACAGTAAAGTATCTATCAATTTACCCTCGGTGCCGTCGGGCTCGGCCTGCTCCTCCCGCTGCTTCTGCTTGAACCGCATGTTCCCGTTGTGCATTACGGCGCCGGTCAGCTTGTAGATGCCGACTTTCTCCTCCATGTTGAACCCCAGGATGTCGATGGCCCTCTGTGGGACAGACGCAGGTGTTGTTTAGTGCCAACAATGCGACATTCAGTTGAAGTCAGTTCAAAATCTAGCCTTTAACTTCTGTAAAATTAGCTTTTAATTAGTTTTGTTTATATTTGGGTGTTCAGGTACACACCCTGTCTGCTTCTATTGATGTTATAACCTTTCTGTAAAACACTTCAATTGCTTTTGTGTGATATTGTGCTGTGCAAATAATTTTGAATTTTACCTAATTTTGGTTGTTTCTTTTTATATTCTCCCAATTTGTTTTTGATAATTATTGGTCAGAATTAATAAAACAAAACAAAAGTAGTTGTAAAGTAATAATCATAATTTTCGATTCTAAAATATCAAACATTCCCAACCAAATTTGAATACACCAAAAAACACCACTACTTGGGTTTGAAGTCTTGTCTGAGTTCACTGCATCAAACATCACCCGGATTATTTTATGTGCTTTCACAAACATTTGCCACAACGTGATAAATATCCAGATCAGGAAAAAAAATATTCCTATTAATTTCATGTCATTTCTTTGTGCATAATTTGATCCCCATTCGCTCACATCTGTGGCCATCAGCTCCTCTGTGTCGTTGATGCTCAGCACGGTGATTTCACCCTGGCTGATGAAAGGATAGTCGTAGGGATTGGTGGTTATCAGCAGCATCTCTGAAATTAAACACAGAGGGCGTTGACGTCTCCGCGCGGCATTAATTCAAGTTAGTTTTTTTTTTTTAAATCCTAATAATTATTTAGGGCCCATCAAATTCACAGCAGCAGGTTAAAAGTTCATTCACCGATTAAATCAGGCTTCTTGTTTGACAAGATCTGATAGAAGATGTGATAGCTCCTCTCTGCCAGCAGCTGAAAGGTCACCCTGGATTTTTCCAGAAGGTCTGAGCACAAATAGAAACATCAACCGATTAAAATATACACATTTCAAAACTTAGCATGTCAATGGAAAATCTCTGAATATAACTGATAGAAGCAAACGTACAAGTTTCAATGTCGGCTGATGCCAGTTTCCCCTTTGTTCCAAAGTGGATACGGATGAATTTTCCCTGGGGAAGTTATTAAATCATTATCTAAGTTTCATGTATGAGTTGCAGTAAATCACCATCGAAAACTGCTCAGTTGCAGCCATCGTTGCATATTATCTCAAAATCTAAAGTGAGTTTTCTCATTGCATCGATATAAGAAGTTGTTTTCTCATGATGAAAAATGACAACAAGATTAAACAACAACAATGATAATATTATTAATCTGTGCAATCATGGCCACTTTTGGCTTCCGTATGGATCCAATTTGAACTCACGAATCGCGAGGAGTTGTCGTTCCTCACGGTCTTGGCGTTCCCAAACGCTTCGAGCAGAGGGTTGGCCTGGATGATTTGATCCTCCAGGGTCCCCTGCGAATGAAGTTCAAGAATGAAGAAAGTTTGTTTGCCTAGTCGTTCTTGCGGCAGACTGATCGCCTGTTGTCAAATTGTAAAAAAACGTGGGCACTGAACCTGCATTTTGCTGGGAAGCTGCTCCTTCTTGCTCGGGTCTCCGATCGATGCAATTGTTGCAAAATACTGGATGACACGTTTGGTGTTGACGGTCTTCCCGGCACCAGATTCTCCACTGACAGAGGAAAAGGACTTAAATCAACGATGGGAGACATAAAAGTAATTAGGAGTAAATGTAATGAGGCACATTAAGTCGTACTTACGTGATCAGGATAGACTGGTTCTCTCGATCTGTGGAACGGAATAAGGTGGATGCTGGTGTATTTGAGGTTTTTATGTTTTCATTTTGATTTTTTTTCAAATAAACTTTGAACAAGTTTCAGTTACATTTGAGAAATTTCATCATTTTTAATCTAATTCCGCTCAGACTTGGTTTAGTTTAAGACAGCCCCCCCCCGGTTTCCTTCTGATGAGACCAGACCTGTGAGCATGTACTGGTAAGCGTTGTCGGAGATGGAGAAGATGTGGGGGGGGGCCTCCTGCCGTTTCTTTCCCCGGTAGCCACCCACCACCTCTGGGTTGTAGACTGGGAGCCACTTGTAAGGGTTCACAGTCACACAGAAGAGTCCAGAGTAGGTCTGTGGATAAAAGGGACAGGCAGTTTGATTCTTAATGTCTGTTATGTATCAAAAACGCTCTTATATCCACCAAGTCTTCTGTGTTTTCTATTAATATAGAAATCAGAGCTTTGGTTTTTAACAGTTTTAGAAAATTTAGAATTTACAATCATTTTATATCTGCTGTTCTTACGTAGATCATCCAGGCGGCGTAGCGCTCCTTCAGGTTAAACAGCACGGCCGGTTCGTGGAGGTGAGTCAGCAGGGCCATGTCCTCGATCTTGTCGAATTTAGGGGGGTTCATGGGCCGAATATCATCCAGGTGAACTGTGACAACCTGAGGCGCGGATCCAAAGGTCCGGTGACAGAAAGAAACCAAATAAAACAGGATGTGGGATGTTATATTTCTTCTAAAAATCTCTGTGACTGCTTTACAAGCATAAGATTTTATTATCTAATTAGAAAAAACTGCGCCACCTTCCCATCCTCGGTCTCCACGGTGACCTTGGGGCCATCCTGGATCTTGATTTTCCCCTTGATGTACTCCTGCTTCGGGTCGGGCACGAAGACGGCCGTTTTGGCGTCGAAGGGCATGTTTTGGGCTCGGATCCTCTCCCGCTCTGATTTGCGGAGATAGGGGGCCGCCACCCCGAATATTTCCATCTCGGCATCGCTCATTTTGTCCGGCTGAATGGTGGTGACAAAGGAAAAGTGCTGAAAACTCAATAAGACTAGACAGGAATTGTTCAGAAATTTTCAAAAGTGGTTCTACTGCAGCCTCATACTTACCGGAGTTCTGCGTAACAAAAAGAAAACTTGCAAGATGCTCGAATCCCACAAGGTTCAACAAGTATTTCAGGGCCTCTGAATGAGACTCCCCACTCTGTACTGTTGTTAATTGTTCCAACAGAACACCACGGACATCCCTCATGCTAACAAGACTTTAACAGCTTTTTATAAGCAGTGGTCGGGCCTTTTTTCGTGGCTGATTCTTCTCCCATATTTGGAGATGGCTTCCACGCCACCTTGGAAAAGTCAAGTATGCCCATTTTGTCTATGTATAGCTGTATTGTGTCACTTTTAAACGGTTTCAATTGCAATCCTTTCGGAGCAATGAATGCTAAGGACAACAGCTTAGAGGGGCTTAGGGTCCCGACACGGCCAGCCTCATTTTCTGGGATCAGGGAAGATTAGGTCCGTTATGGGCATCGCTGAAATTCTGGCATTGGCTGTCTGGGGAGCTGGTCTGATCACGACTGTTTGGGTTTGTGTTGGGAGCAGCCGGGATTGACAGGCGACATTTAGCATGTCCCAGATGGAGGCCGGCCTCTTAGTCCACATATTTTTTTGTTTTCTTAAGGTGTTTGTCATATTTTTTCGATTCATATTTACTATAATATTCATCTTGTTACATAAAGTCTGCTTGAAACCTGCGGTTTGATGTATAGATATATTCCTCGTTGCTGCTTTAGGTGTTATTTTATGTTTTATGCCTTTTGTATTTGCTTGTAATACGGTTTCCTTTTGTCCTTTGTAACCTCCACTGTTGTGTGTTGTAAAGTTGTAACTGTAACATGCACTTGAAAGTGCTAAATATTTTTATTTATCTGTTTTTATTTGGCTGTTTGGGTTTAGCTGCATTTCATTTTGTCTTTTACATGTTTTTTTTGTCTGTTTTTGTCAGTATATTAACATTTATAATTTGACTAAATTCAACACGTTTACAGAGTAAAAACTGTCAATTATTATGTCTTGTTCCTGTTAATTGATGAAACTAAAACAACTTGGGCTGATTAATACAAAGCAGGAACATGTAAATTGATTTTAACACTCACTGAAACCATAAAATAAGATCAGTCTTTAGTAAATGCTCTTTGATGTGTTTTAGCCAAACTAGCTGCTTGGCTCAATGCGATGTCGGTCTGAAATATCTCTGCTACTTTTGTACGAATTTCCAAGTTTTTTAGAGATATTCATGGTTATAAGAGAACGTATCCTAATGACATTGCTGAGCCCCTGACTTTTTTTCCTGTAGTGCCACCACAAGGTTCTCTTTTCTAGTTTTCACTGAACTTATTGGATCGAGGTCCATGAATCATAAACACTTGAACATTTTCTGCAGCACCATCATCGGGTCAAAATTTTACTTTTGGTTTTATGACCAGCTTTCTGCATCCTGAAATTCCCGCCTCAGCTGTTCTTCTTCTAGCGCTGATCAGCAAATGTTCGTTTTGTTTTCACTAATTCTTTATCCCATGAATACACAGACTTTATTTAGAGCAAGTCTGTGAGCTGTGTGTTCATTTACTGTGAGTGTTTTCCACATTTTAGCTTGAATACTCAGATGCACTAATGACTGTAATCAAGACTATTTTGTTTTATTATTCTTGTACACAACTATATTTTAGAGAGAAATATTCTTCTCTCTACTCTGATCCATTTATCTAACGGCTGCAGTACTTGCAGATGAAGATTTGTAGAGAACTACAATGAGCTTGTTAAATTCAAGCCTCCCAAAAGCAGGTAGAGCGGGTATAATTAGCTCCCCTGCAGCTAAGTACAATATTGAAGAGGTGCTTACATGTGAGATGTGTTATGAATTTTAAAAATGAATAAGTTTCAGCTTGAAATATGGCTTCAGAACTTCTGAGTTTCTGAGGAGAACTATGTCGTTGGAGTCGTTAAACGGAGTCGCTTTGTCAAGTCTGTGCAGATCCTGCTAAAAAATGGCAACTACAGAGCCTGGTGGTATGTGTGAAAGATGTCTGCATCTACCAGGATGAAGGGGTCTATCAAATGACTATCGTGGTGCATGATGGGAAGTGTAGGATCCACTGTCACTGCAGCTAAAAATCAGGATAGCTCAACTTTGCTGCATCAGACAAATCAACAACCATTCGATAAGTCATCACCATTGATCAGTCATAATTTTTTTTGAAGTAGAAATGACAAACAACAGATACCCGATTTACTCTATTTCATGCCTCTGTAAGTGGAATATCTTTGGTTTTTGGTCTGATGGTCAGACATACTGAGACATTTGAAGATACTTGGACTCTTGGAAAAAATAATCATCAGATTTGCTGATAATGAAACTAGTCCCCAAACAAATCAAAACATCAAACATTAAATAAATCAACATAAACATAAATCAAACCTTATTCACTTTTGTGCACAAAAATACTACCCTGCCTTCTCTTTGTCCAAGTTTCAGAGGAAATGATATGGTACTCGAGAGGGAAAAGATCTGTACGATATGGGCATTATGTCTGGCAGTGAATCACAGACAGGCTAATTGTTGCTGATTAAATAGCCTCTTAAAGTCACTTGAAGGTCTTGCGACAGCTGCAATTATAATTGGCTCTGGGTGGATGAACAACGGCCCCGTGCAGGCAGACCAGTGCAGTGGCTCATAGTCCGCGACCCCACGGTCATGTCTCGACACGGCGGCAAATGTTCGACTGCCAGGAGGCTGCGGGATCGTGAATCCCAGGGTCATAGGACAAGAAAGAGAAGAAACAGGGAGACACCCCCCCCCCATCAGCTGGTTGTGTTGGAGAGAGACCGAAGCCTCGCCCTGGTGGGAAAATAGATCTGACAACGGGTGCATCTGTACAGGATTAAAGGGGGGGGTCGGGGGCTGACAGGGACCCGCTTCAGAGTAAAGCTACAGCAAAACCACTTGGGGGATAAACGTACAAAAAAAAGACAGAAAACATCCAGTCGTGTGTTTCAAAAGCAAGATTTACATGTTTCACTTCAGGGATTTTGTCAGTCAAAGGCTGCCTCCCTGGTCACGGATTAAACCCAGCACCAAAAGTAGAAACAGCTTCCTCACCGATCTCTGTCCTCTGTGGGCCCAAACTGCAGCTACCAAGGAAGCAGGGGGTACACCGCCTTTGGACTGACAGCAGGTCTGATCTACCCAGAGGCGGGCCAAGGTGTCGGCAGAGCCCGGAGGCCTCGCGGATCGATCACGCCGTCCGAAGGCAGTTTCCTTCTCGCTTTTGCCGCTGCTGCAGTGCGATTTTAAGAGTAGACATAAAACGGTGCAGAAGCAGCGACCGAAAGGCATTTTAATATTAGACCTTTGGACAGTAATCTTCAGTTGTGTAGGCCTAATGAAATATTTTGTCATTTAACTTGAATGACTCTGCAGGGTTGGTGGCTCAATTTAAGGTTTTTGGTACCGTTTTGGTACAGTGTACTGTGTTCTTTTGGTCTGTTTCCACTGTTTTTCTGATGTAAAACATGAAAGTGAAAGCTTTTGTTAGGGGACCAAACATATTTGGTTGGGGGGCCAGATTTGGTGTGAAATTGCCCACCACTTTATTTATTTCTGTAGTTATTGTTAAAGAAATTGATTTACTTCACCATTTTGCACCTACATGAAAAGAAACAAAACGTTGAAACCGACGTTGTGTTTATAAAAGGTCCCATGATTCACCACAGCGTGTCAGGACAAATATGAAGACATGAAATCCAAGGGTCTCTCTGTGATAAAATAATTCCAGGGGTATAAAACCATTTCTAAGGCTTCTAGTGTTCCCATGAGCTCAGTGGTCTCTATAATCCTGAAATAGAAGAACTCTGGAACCACCAGGACTCTTTCTAGAGTTTGATGTCTGACCGAACTGAGTAACAAGAAGGGCCTTGGTCAGGGAGGCAACCGAGAACCAAAAGGTTCCTCTGACAGAGCTTCAGAAATCGTTTACAGAGTTGGGAGAACCTGCCGGAGGAACGACCATCTCTATGGCACTGCTCATCCCTATGGTGAAGTATGGCGACGGAAGCAACGTGCTGTCGGGAGGGGGCTACTGAGCGGCAGGGACAGGGAGTCTGGTCAGAGTTGAAGGAGGGATGAACCCAGCCGAATATAGGTAGATCCTTAAAGAAAAAAACCTGCTCCAGAGTAGACGTGACCTGAGACTGGGACAATGATCCGAAGCAAAAAGACAAGACAACAACAGTGTCCTCAGCGCTGGCCTCTGACTCTGCTGAGTGACCCAGTCAAAGAGTATAGATAGATGGGCAAAAATAGCACTGTTACCAATTTAAAATTAAATCTACAAAACAAGGTGCACAAAAATTGACGGGGTCTAGCTACTTTCTGAAGGCAGAAATGGAAATGACAAGAACTGAGGCTCAGGAGAGGCGCCGGAGGGGTTCGTTTTTAAAAAAATTACTTTATCCATCCAGAAATCAGTTAGTTCCATTTTGAGTGCTCCATGTGACGGCGGTCTGAGCTGGACGGCTTCCCTCCTCTGGGGATGAGCATGGTGTCTGGCTTAGGAGAGCCACGCCACTGCTGTGTTTGCTTTCCTAATCTGATTTCTAAAGGAGGAACACGACAGGTGTGCAGCCGGAGAAGATATTAATAAATCAGCTCTGGCCGGTGGTAAGTTCAGGTTTTAATAATGGTTTTATTCTGGAAGTAAACTTACTGCAGCTCCTAGTCATGGTCTGTGAAATATTAATAAACGGAAACATTTGTCCAATGGGAGGAATGTTAACTGAGACTATCGCTGGAAGTCATCAGTATCTTTCAATCAGTCAGTCTATGGCCGACCTATGTCTGAGAGTGATTATTCATAACGGTGATCTCAGTCTTCTAAGCTTTCTGACAACGCTAATAAACTAAAATAAAAATCTTTTCAAAACAATCAGTGTTTTCAAAATAAGTCTCAACAAAAATGGTTTTAGCAAAGAAGAAATCTGGTTACGAACAAGGTTACAGGTTTTAGAAAAAGAAGCAACAAAATACTTAATGCACCGACTGTTGCTGAAAGATGTTGCCAGAACAGTTGAAGATGAACTGACCTTCAATCGGCCCCTGATCCTTTGGTTGGAATCTTCTTACATGTTTTAACGAGGCTGGACAACGTACGAAATTCAAAACTGAAACAAACCAACGTTTGTCCAAGGTGAAGCTGGAGTGGCTGATGTCATCAAGAGTGATGAGCTGGGGTTTTTTATACAAGAATAAAATGTGATGCTCCCTGAACCCTGTATAGATCATGGTGTAGGGCTGCTCTTGATGTCGCTCACAGTGTCAGTCAAAGTCATAGCAGTTACAGATTCAGGGTGACAACTATCTGATTGTGGGCTTTTCCTTTTTCTACTTTTCTCAGCATTTATCAAGACTGTGGCAGGGAGCATTGGCCTCCCCAACAAAAGGTCGAAGTTCTTTGCCTTTGTTTGTGTTATATGTGATGGTGACATGGTTTCTAAATAACCTCTGATATAGTTTGGAATTTCATATAGATTATTGGCTCATTTATACGGATATCCTTGCCTCTAGTTTAGCCCTTTTTTCTTTTCCGATACTATCACCAGAAGCTACACACTTTAAAACCTACACATGCAGGGTTTAAGTTGGACTTCTATAAATGTTTTTTTAGTTTTTACGTTGAACCAGGTTTTCTCAAGCACAAATAAAACAAATCCAAAAAAATGTTTAGTATTTCACTTTTATCAAAAAAAAATCAAACATTAATTTCTTTTCCTCATATTTCTTTCTCAGGCATTTGCTTCTCTTTGCATCAGAGGAGAGAGAGGAGCCGGAGCTCACTTGCACAACTTCTTTCAAGCTGGAAGCACTTGCAGTGTTTTCCAGTTTAGGCGAAAGCAGCAGGAGTGTGAAGTGTCCTATGGATAATAATGGAGAAAAATATGACAGCACCAGGCCACCGGCCTGTTTTCCTCTGCACATCAACCCCCAGAAAGGAATGTCACTGCAGACACTTTAACTTTATATTAAAATTAAATAATGACTGCAAATATAAGATGTGAGTGATGATTGAAGTTGATCGAACTGCACCAAAACACCTGAGGACAGCCTGCGGGTCCATGGTGGGCGTTAACAGGCTGCAGCTCACTTTTCCTTCTTGTACTTTCTCATGTGCGCTGCCACTGAGCTGATGATCTCCACGCTCCGCTTGTTCTGTCCAAAATATTCCACAAACTCTCCATCTGGTCCAACAAGGTACATGATGATGGTGTGGTCGACCTGAGGACAATGAGAGGGCGGAATTCACACGGATGCTTGTGCTAATGGACAAATCCTGAACTTATCGTCCTACAATCACTGGGACACATGGTGTGAGGGACAACAGAGCCGGGTCTAACTCACTATGTAGTCGTTGTCTTCGTCCTTCGGTCCCTGGCTGTAATAAACTCTATAGGACCTTGAAACTTTCTCGATCTCAGCCGTTGTCCCCGTCAGGCCGATCAGCTTCGGGGAAAACTCTGGAAAATACATCATATATCTATTAGGCATAACTTGGTTGAAAATACACACACAAAAACAAAAACCAAGTTCTCTGTTAATGAGGTGAACTGAGGATTAATCTGGGTTGGAAACTCAGGAGATAACAAAAAAATATTTTTAACATCCAGAGATACAGTGAATGAGAGAGAACGAACAAGCTAAATGTTGGCATTTCATTTGTTGATAATCAGAGAGACTGGTCATTACATTTTTACTAATCCGGGTGTTTACAGCCTTGCAATGTTGAACACAGCTGAAGGCTGTGGTTTTCAAATTATTACTTTGTGGGAACATAGCACTATTTTCCCCAGAGAACTGCTTCTTCTCACCATAAGTGAAGATAATTCTTGTAAAACCCAGTTCTTCTTCAAAACATCCAAGATTGTCTGATAACATTTGGTGATGAACAATAATTTCTTTCTTTGAGGTATAAAATAAAAAACCCGTTAACAAAAATTCTAAAATTGCATAAATATTTCATTATCTTTCTTTTTTATCCTCTTAAAAGTCTGACCGTTGCTATAGAGCTGATGTTAGGTTGTTACTGCAGGAGAAAACAAAAAAACAAAAAACAAAAATCAGTTGCCTAAAGCTGTTTCTGCTCAATCTTTTCCATGGTGCTAGGAAAAGGGTTTGTTTTGGACATTTAGTTGTAACCTTCAGGTGATTATTTAGCTACAGCAGCTGCATAACAGAGCCAGATGAGGTGTTGTCTAGTACACATAATAGTCCTCACTATGCAAACACACAGGTGCAGTATTTTTTCCAATGTTTTTGCGAGAATTCCTGGGAAAATCCAGGATCTCACTTAGCCCATTATTGAACCACAGGTCCCTCCACAACCACAGTATGAAAAAGAAAATCCAGTTTCAAACAGACCCAAATTATGGGTTTTTTGTACCTTTCACGTAGGCGGCCATGGCCTCCGGAGTGTCTCTCTCAGGATCGATGGTGATGAGGATTGGCGTCAGGTTGGGAAGAGACTTTATTTTATCTGTTTGGGGGGGGGGGGGGGGGCAAACAGGATGTTTGGTAAATTAAACAACTTTTGTGTCTCACAGTCTGTGATATGAACAGTTCTTTTTTATTCAAGTACCTATTTCATCCACCACTTCGATCATTTTCTCCAGCTCATCGGGGCAGATGTCTGGGCAGTGGGTAAACCCGAAATAGATGAGGATCCATTGGCCATGGAAGTCCTCGCTCCTGGCAGGCTTGCTGTTGTGATCGATGAGTGAGAACGGCCCCCCCAGCGCCGGCCTCCCTATTGATTTGTTCCGCTCTTTTTCAATCACTGCACAATTCAACGGTTAAATTAAGAGTTACCTCACGATTTAACATAGAAATCAGCTGACACGGTTGCTTCATCACCTCAGTTCACCTACTTGTGTTACATATTAACTTGACTTTAATGTGCCCGGTAAAATACTCACTTTCCTCCTTTTCTTTTTTGAAATATTTCATCCCTCCCAGAAGGGCACCTCCGATGGCGAATGTTACCGCTAAAGATTTCCATGTCACAGGCTTTACAGAGGAGACAGTGAGAGAAACAAAAATTACCGCAGAATATTTACAATTTGGGACAACCGCTATTATTACCCCTACTTTCACTTCAGCCAAAATCTGAAAAAATAAAAACAAAAATGAAATGTTCTTTTTCTCCCGGACTGCCCGAAGCAGACGTTCAAATAATGATGAGTTCACCGATTCA
The DNA here is from genome assembly GCA_016859345.1 of Istiophorus platypterus. Taxonomy (NCBI): domain Eukaryota; kingdom Metazoa; phylum Chordata; class Actinopteri; order Istiophoriformes; family Istiophoridae; genus Istiophorus; species Istiophorus platypterus. The sequence goes on along the minus strand of CM029112.1, from coordinate 2,836,429 downwards.
ACCCTTTCTAACAAACTCTGAGGAGGGTCTGTTAAAAGAGAGAATCATAATGAGTTTATTTAATGTGCTGGAATAAACTCAAAAATTTTCCACCTGTGGTCAGAAAGAAACCGGACTGATATGCATGCTAATGTCCTGCTCAGGTAACGCTTAAGTAACTGCTCAGCACCGCTTTCATAATGACTGAATTAATTATTCATTTTAATGGCTGATTATTCCGAGGGTCAACCTGCATTAGATGATTTCATCACTTTCGAGTTCTTTGGTTGAGTTTATGTGTCTCAGAGTGTTTTAGATGTTGTTTCAGAAGGCTTTGATAACAGTCACATTTATAGCTTACATTACTTGGTAAAAACTTTCTCCTTGATTTGTTGTTTTTAATCCATTAGTCGGTATAATTGAGTGTTTTAGAACATTAGAAATATTGTGTTTACTTTCTAAAAAGAGCTCTCTGTACTCAGCACTTGATAAGTGTCTCACCTATTTAACTGATGCTGCCACTGCTGTCTAAGTGTGGGTCTTAAGCAGCTGAAGCAGCTCGAGAGCAACTTTGGATTCGGTTTCTTGCTCAAAGGCACCTCAACAAGTGGCAAGAAGGGGATCAGATCTACGATCCTATGAATAATGGCTATCCAGCTGTAACTCTCAACTGATGGCATATTGCCAACGATGTCAAACACCTTCAAACCAACAACTCTAGTTTCTCTGTATTCTTTCTGCTGAAGTTTGAAGCTACTAGTTGCAGCTTTAATAATACTAAGTACAATGTTTAAATCAATGTTAGAAGCGTCAGAGTAAAATATTTGCATCGGCCTTTGCAGACCCATAGAAAATAAAACCATGTATGGCTCATAATGTATGATTAAGAAAAAAAAATCTGACTAGTACAATGGCACACAAAGGCACCAAAGGCAGCTGCTTTTTACTGCGTCTCCAACATTAATACTGTAGGGTTACTACATCATGACAAATAACACATATTGTAGGGACATGTGAAGACACTGTTTGACCCTTCAAACCAAACTCATTACTTATGCTCAGATTTACTTAAGACCCGACAGAACTGGGGATTGTCAACCTTCTAGTGAGCTCTCGTCACTTACCCCAGACTTCTTCGGCTCAGCCCCCGACGAGGGTGGTGGAGGTAGGGACGAAAATGTTCTTGAGCAGCGTTGATTTGGCCACTGTGTCGTTCTGCAGGTGTACCACTGACTCGCATTCACCTGTTAACGAGCACAGGAAAAAGAGAAGTAAGTAGAGTAAAGGCCACACATAACAATATGAAGTCTTTAGTGTATACAAACCTTAAAAACAGCCTGCATCAGGCCAGACTCTATTCAAATATTTACCAATTTAAAGGTGCTCTTTCATGGAAAGACCGATGGGGTAACTGGAGATCTCCATTGAATTAATAAGCACTTCAAATTTGGACAGATTCAGACTGTCTGGTGCTATTTTTTACAGATTATTAACGATACGAAATTTTTGGCATGACATTTTGACAGCTTTCTGCCATAAATAAGTACCGAGGTGGGCGGGAGAAAAGCACAATTTGAAGACTGAATTCAGTTTAAAAAAATAAATTTTTTGACTATGACAATACTTTAAATGGAGTTTGGTGTGATATATGTCCATAAAAAACTTTGTCAATACTATATTACGAAAAGTATTAATAGGTGTTTTTGACCTGTCAAATAGCAGCGTTTTAAAAATCTGTTAGCTATGGAATGACAGAAGATATTTCGGCTAACATTTTTAATCTTGGTTTTAAGGTTAAAGTCGTGCTTTAGTCAAGAAGCGTGGCTACAGCCTTGCCAGGAACGCGTACGCTAAATTTCAACATTTCTCAATGGAGTCCGCTAGCTGTGACCTACCGGGCAGCAGTGGACTCTCGGCGGTGACGGTGCGTTTTTCGGTCCAGTTTCTCTCCGTAAGAGACTGTGTGTGAACCTGACGGTGCATTTCTGCAAGGCTCTGACATGACTGCGAGACAGGCTGCGAGACAGGCTGTGAGACAGGCTGTGAGACAGGCTGTGAGACAGGCTGTGAGACAGGCTGTGGTATAAAACGCTCTGCGCCATGACCGGACCTTGACAGAGCCGCCGCCGAGACGACGGAGCGGTGGCGAGTTTACAAAACGGCAAAGGCAACGGGGAACGCCGCACACAAACCACTGCTCTCAGGTCAGTTACTCCGATTCATTATGGCTTGAAGTGGTCGATTCAAAAACGAAGGAGCTGCTCTCAGCTCAGTGTCAAAGCGTGTTATTAAACACCGGAAATTACGTCTTCTTCTACGATCCTCTCGGGCCTTCTGCCGCCCCCTGGAGGCTGAAACATCAAGCTAAAAACAAAACAAAAAAACAATCGAGGGTAACTTTTGATTAAATAAATAAATGTATAAAATAAATACATGTGTTTTCACTAACATAAATCCAACATTTACCCCAATATTAAGTTCATTTTTCTAATATATCTCAACAACCTGCTGAACTTTGTATACCAGTGCTGAGGTGACCCCCCCCCCCAATCCATGTCTTAATACTTGTATGAATCTGATCTGACCCAAGAGATTTATGCATAACTCTGGACTAAAGGACAACTTTTATCATTATTTATTTATTATTTACACATTGCACTTCATTTGAAAGAGAAATATCAGAGTAAATGTAGAAATCAGTAACATCTATTAAGTCTTCTATCTTTATCAAGGCAATAAATGAACTTTAAAGAGAAAAATAGAATTTGTAATATTGATACAATACAGTTTTTAGACAAAAATACAATTTCTTTGAAAAATGGCAGATTTTCAAAGAAGCTCCTTTGACATGTTTGTATATAATAATAGTACAAAATGTTTACTTAAGCAGCATATTTGGTCCAGGATTTTCAGTCATGACAACATCGACAAAATTAATGTTTGATTAGCTTAAACAACAGCCCGAGAGGCTGACTTCTAAATAGCGGTTTTACAGTGTGAAGGCCAGCTGGACCTCAGCTCCTTGTTGACGTAGTAGTAAAGCCAGGCCACGAAGGGGAAGACGGCGATGGCGGCAGCGGTGAACACCCTGAGCACCCCGACGGGGGCCCTGACAGAAGAGAGCAGGATGGTGTCAGTCTTTCACACACTGTTTTTTTTTTTTTTTAAATGAGGTTTAAGGGGTGTCACGATTTTCAAAATAAATGACTAAAGTGACATCTTAATGTTACCTTCCGGAGCGGCGACACATCAGAAGCCAAACGACCGTCAGCATGAGACCAGAAAATTCTCTAAAGGGTAAAAAATATACAATATCAAATGCTCTTTTTTAAACCTAAATAAATTCTACTTTCAAATCATTTTTCAAAAATTATTCAAGATTTTAGTTCTATCAATTTGATTCATTACTTATGTTTGTTCTTGTTCGTGTTTTATCTATTAAATAATTTCTAGTGAGACCTGGTGTCTTAAAAGTATAATGATTATAGAATAGAAAAAGAAAGTAAATAAAAGAAGTACCTGCCCTCCTCCTGCTGGAAGATCTGCGTGATCCGGCCTTTGTAGAGCGCCCAGCCCAACATGGCAACGACGGCGCTGGACACCATCACGTAGAGATCAGCCACGCGCCTCCAGGGCAATGTCTCTGCAATGAAAACAATACCAATAAAAAAGTAAAAACAAACAAAAGAACAAAAGAACAATGCAGAAATTATGCACTGATTTTTGTCCTGCAGGGGCTGCGCAGACACTGTGCAGCCACTGGGCGGCGCTGTCAGCGCTTGGAAAAAAAGGAAAACGCCATGAAGTCAAAGTTCAGCAGGGAAACGCAAACTGTCAGTGTCACATGGAAGGAAACTCTCACAGGGGAAAAGCCTCTGTGACCGTTTCACTGAGGCTCATTAGACGATGCATCTGTTAACCTGACAGTAAATAACCACGACCGCAGATCCAAACCTGTCACGTGGGGTCTCAGGCCAACACACGCACACAGGAGCGAGGGGACCCCGTAACCGACCTGCACAGAAACACGGTGTCACCAGCAAATCACATGCAAAACCTAAACAAACGAGGCGGAGGTAGCGAGGCCTGGTTGTTGGGCTCTTACCATCCACGGCCCTGCGTCTGGATCATTGATCTGAGGCCGAGACACAGGCAAATGTCTGGTTATTGATAAGGAATTGGGAAAATACAAGTGGACGGTTGGGGTGTGTGTGTGTGTGTGTATGTGTGTGTGTATGGGGGGGGGTATAAGACCCTCACCTGTACGTATGTGGCGAGAGCGAAGAACAAAGACATGAGCACGTTGCAGACTCGCCAGGTCGCGGAGAGCCAGGTCCCGCCGCTCTGCGCTTTGCAAACTTCTCCCATTGCGGTGCCTGCGGCTGTCTCACGTCCCCGCCCGGGCGTGCGGCGCGCAGAGACGTCATAAAGCAGACGCACTGCCAGAAGGGTGAGGGGTTCGCTCGATGTTCACCGCGCCGACCCGATGGGTGCAGTGACGGGTGCAGTGATATAAACTACGTTTCAGGGGTTATTTCAATATCTTCATCCCTCATACGAGTCACCAACAGACCACAGGCTCATTCCCGGTTTGATTTAAACGCATGGATCAACATTTTGGGAAGGATTTTCAAAGATTTTGTATAATCTTGTGTCGCATAACCGTCAGTACGTCACCTAAAGATGAAGTCCTGTGGTTAAAATACATTTTTTTATATGATATGTAACGGATCCTCCTCATAACATGAAGAAAACACACCGTAAATGTCTTTATTTATTATCTACATGAGATTATACCTTGGACGTTTTTCTTCCCTGGATATCCCGCACAACAAAACGAGCACACATTCCCCCCAAGTACGCAGTGACGTCAAGGCAGCCATAATGAAGAAACCCTACTTCCGGTGTTTCTTCACAAAACAAAATCAATACTAGATGTAAATTTAATATATTTCAACTTTAGCCAAGAAATGACGAAGTAGAGGGGAAACTATTAGATAATATTATATCATCACTACATCAGGACAGGAAATTGTGTCTCACTGTTTGTTTGCATTGATTATATTAACCATAAATTGGTTTGGGTTCACTAACTGTAAAATGACAATATAAATACAGTATGAGTGGTACATGCATTTTATGAAGCCTAATATTTAACCCTCCAAATCAAGACACGTTTTGTGGATCAGTCCGATGCAGTTTGATGCTTTTAAATTTCCACTTTCTTTTTAACATACTATGATTCAATTTCATGTATCTTCTAAATTAACTTATGTTTAATCAAATCACCAAACAGACTGAGACACAGCAAAACCTTAGACAGGAAGGCTGAGGACCAGATGTTGGTTTCTTGGGTCCAGGACAAAATATTATGATGCTTTTATCTGTGGTTAAAAGCAGTTAGAAGGTCACAATTTGTTCCCCAGCCTCATACTGGACTAATCTGGGCTTAGAAACAACTTTATTTATAAACTAGAGCAGGGAAGTGACTGACACATTTTTCATACATAGTGTACATAGCAGTTCATTTATCAAATTATCAGTCAGGGTATAAAACAAAATGGATCACAGAACTAAAAATACCTATAAATTAAAAACTAAATAAATTTATCCAAAACAAAAAAAAAATCAAATCAAATTTTTTCTTGTAGAAGAGTTGCTGCTTTTGTGCATTTCTGTTTTAGAGTTTGCTAGAGAATGCTTAAGGGTTAGAAATAGAAAAAAAAAGTTTAGAGTCGGTCATACTGTAAGTCGCTCTTGATTTATGAGGATGATTTTCAGCCAAAAAGAAAAGATAAAAACAAAACCATATGTTATCATTCTAATAATCCAACGGTTTTTTTTTTTATTTTCACAGAAAAATCCCGCCTTGAGGCTCCTAGTATATGATTTGTCCAATATATTATTTCTAAACCTTTTTTTAATCTAAAAAAACCCCCTAGACAGCTAATAAGCTCGTTCTGCAGAGCCACGTCGTTTTACTCTGAAAGGAACGTCCGGTCTGGCCGTGGCTCCCAGCGTGTAGCGGCGGTGGGTGTTGACATGTCTGTCACTCGGTCAGCTGATTGCGGGTCGTAAAGCCTCTTGACTAGCCAGTTTAGTTAGCCTAGCCTAGCTGGATGTTTGTTTTTGTTAACGTTACCACACCGTTAGCTCCCAACCCAGCCCCGGACTTCTTACGAGCCCCAGAAACAACTCGAGCCGCCCCGAGCTTCCGCCAGCAGCCGCCGCCGGCCGCTTGTTCCGCGGTGTGAGAGCGGCCGCGAGGGAAGGCGGTGATCGTCGCGGCGGGGAGGGAAGGGTGAAGCTGCCTCCCCGCGTCTCTGCATTGCAGCCCGGCGCTGCTGATGGAATTCAAACACACAACAATGGCGACTCCCGGTCCCAACAACTCAACGGCACCTAGCAGCCACAACAGCAGCAACAGCAGCGCAGGACCCGCGGCGCTCCACCACCAACACCAGTCCCAGCCCCAGCCCCAGCCCCAGCACATCACCACCATGAGCAGCATGCAGGGTAAGCGGAGGGCGGAGGTGTGGGCTGGGGCTGGGGCTGGGGGGCAGGGGCATATCTGGCCGGGGCTGGGGGGGGCTCACATTCTGCTGCAGTGAAGGTTAACGTTAGCGGGGCTAGCCGTGGGAGGTGGAGGCTACTCCCAGGACTGAAAATACTCCCAAGGGAACAGACGAGTCAGTTTTTCCCCAAGAGGAACGTACCGACTTTTAGATTCCCCGACGTCCATTATTCTCTCAGTCTTTTCCTTTTCAAACTGCATCTGATGCCCTTGTTACTATTTCCATATCCCGCAGCCCCGTTACATTCTGTTCCCACTCCTGTCTGGGGAGAATCTCGCCAAACTCGATTCCAAAAATTGGCAATTTTAAGTCGAAGCTAGCGCTGCACGTCACACAACTTTCTATTTAAAAATTCTTACAAACCGCATAAACACACCGCTCCGCATAAATTTAATCGTTTTCTCATCATGTATTCGAATTACAGCTCCATTGACGTTTGTGACGTCTGTGACTCTTTAATTAGGCTTGATTTGTCATGTACATTATTGCAATAGATTTAAGTCCTTTGGATTGAGAGCTATGTTAATCTTAAATATGCCGAATTTATCAAAACACCATGACAACTGAGAAATTAACAGCAGCCATGTTGTGATGGTTGTATAAGGTTGGCAGTGTGGAACAAAAAAATGAATTGCGGAATTTTATCATGAAGTTTGGTAGGTTTCCATACATTCTTTGCCACTTGCGAGTGCATGTAGTGCTGCAGCCTGGTCCCCACTAGTGCGGAAACGTGCCCAGTGAAACCCGACGCCTCTCTGTCCTTTTAAGGGCTAAACCAGTCTCTTCATTCACGCCACCACTGAAGCAATTGCTCTTTAAAATGATGTGTTTATGTACAAACGATGTCTCGTTTTAACTTTCAGAGTCCAACACCTGCTGGAGATGTCAGAGTGAAACAGGTAGCTACACACTTCATTTGACTCAATAGAGTAGGATAAGCAGTCTAATTAGAAATCCAATTAAAAGTGTTCATTTTAGGATGATAACTGTCAGCGTCAGTGTTAACATGATGGATCAAGAATTATACTTTAGCGGACTTAGGTCTGCCACATAATTTGATTTTCATGCTAGACAATTTTTTTACCCTTTTTTTAGCTGCTACCTCCTTATGTTTGTATCAGATTGTACAGTTTGCACTTTGGCTGATTTTTCTTAATTTCTTATTTTTTTTAATTTTTTAATTTTTCATTGACTCTGTGGATTTTTATCTGAGTTGCATGATAATTTTATATTCCTGGTACCTCTCTTTGTAAAGAAGAAGATTCTGCCTCAATCGGGCCTAAGAGCAGCAATGATTGTGGCTCAGTTCCTTTTGATTTAATTGATTTTCTAACCATAACCTGTGATCAATTATCTGATATTTATCCGTGCTGTGTAATCCTGTTTTTTTATACACCTCTCCCTGACCGTATTTCACCTTTTATCTCAATGCTGCTAACTAATGATTCCTAACTCCTGACATGGTGCTGAATAATGGTGAGCTTTTGTTAGGGGGAAAAAAACCCTCTTTATTAAACTGTAATGTTTCCCTTGTAAGAAAAACCCATTTTCATGATGGCAACTCATACTCACTTCTAGACCCCTTTTTGTTGTTGTTGTATCTGCAGGTAATTTTAGCCTCCTTCATTTGTTTTTTTTGTTTGTTTGTTTTTTTACACTGACTGACACATGACATAATCCACCCTACCCAAGTGCTTGTAGCCATCTTGTGCATGCCAATGCATTACCTGTCAGATGATGCATTTAACCTTGCAACAGGATAAATAAATCAGCCAAGCAAGGCCAATTTCTATGATTAATTGTGCCCCCCCGCCCTGAAAAAACCTGCTGATATCCTCTCAGTCCTGGGTTTTGTTTGAATGAAACGGACGCCCCCCCCCCCTTTTTTTTTCATTCTAGGAGGATGTTATTTTAAAACCCTTTGGGAACGTCGCGTTAAATCTCTCAAGTCAAAGCAGTCTCTTGAGGGGGACGTAACAAGCTGGCAAATAAAGACAAAAAATCTGAAGGTGAAAGTGTGATGAAGAGGATTTTTTTTTTCTTTTTTAAAAAGCTGTCTTCTCACCCCCTCAGGGTTTCAGATAAACCTGTCTGGAGCTCCCCCAAGTAAGCCACCAACAGTTCTCATCCCTTTGTTTCCCGCCTGACAGTCTGGTATGGGGGAGTCTGTCCTGCTGCTCTTAACTAATCCTGGCCGAGAACCCCGACGGGTTCACGGAGGCTTGTGCCGGTAGCCGGTAGCTCGGCACCTGATATCGCTCGCTCGGAAAACGGAGAGCGGCGAGGCTGCGGCTTGTCACGGACTCAGTTCACCGCCCTTTTTCCACTTAAGAAAACATACTTTAAAAATTCTTTGCAGCATTAAAAAAAAAATAAAAAAATAAAGCAGTTTATTGTCTTACTAAGCAATCACAGGTAAAGGTGTGACTGCTCTCATCGGCACAAGCCTAAAATCCAGAGCTTCCATTGAATTGACATTTTGGCTCGAAATCCCCCCAAAAATCCACTGGGCTGATTTTAACACCTTGGTGTGACAAAAGAGCTAAACAAAAGACTTGTGTTTTCCAAATTACAACCTGTAATGGAAGCTCTACTTCACCGGTTTTTCAGTGTGTCACTAACACGCCAAAGTAGTGTCTGTAGTGTTTTTACATTACCGTGTTTTTTTGTTTTTTAACTTGTTTGTCTTTTTTTTGTTTTGGCATGGGTGTACTCGAGCATAGCAGGTGCTTGTTGAAACAAGGCGCACACACAGACAGACAGACAGACACACACACACACACACACACACACACACACACACACACACACACACACACACACACACTCCCCGAAGCTGTCATTTCAAGCGATGTTTTCCACTGAAGCCTGTCGGAATTCAAACACACATTCTTGTGGTATTTGGGGTGGAGCTAGAGCGGGAAACGCCGTCCCACCATTCAAGGTGAAATCAAAGCAGTTGGCCTTGAGGAGCATGTCTTCATTGAGACATAAATGAGTGGGGTTTTTTGTTTGTTTTTTTTTCTTTGTGACCCTATTTTATGTTTTGACCTGTGACGGGGTTTTGTGTCTGCATTGTGAACGTACATGTCTGGGGTTTCGGGTTTTTTTTTTTTTTTGTTTGTTTTTTTTTGGAGCATGCTGCGTTCCCTGTTTCTGCATCAGACTAAAAGGATCCAAAATGTAGGTGGCGCTGCGAGAAAGTGGCGAGAAATTGGCAAGAAGATGCGGCGCCGAGGCCGCTGCCACTGAGCAGGCAATGCCGGTTATAACTTAGGGCCCCGGGTGACACGGGTGCGATTACGTAATAAATTCGCCGGAGATTTCCCCCCACCGAGCTGCCAGCGTGTCGGGTCCGGCATAAATGATGCAAAGCTTCAGCCTTATATCCTGCCGTCGCGAAGGCTATAAGGTTTTCATTTCGTCCACCACATTCATATTGCCAGGGGAACAGAGGCGCTTCCCCGTCTAATGTAACAAAGATGCTATATCCTGATTTATGTTGGTGCTGCAACATGGAAATGTAGAAAAACAAAACAAAACAAAACAAATAGAAGATATAAATTGTATTTTATTATACTGACAGGTGTTTCAATTGTTTATCCAACTCCTATTCTATCAATGAGGGCTGGCTAAATAACAGAAACACCTCTCCTTGTAATACAACACAGTTTAGCAATGAACTGCATCCACCAAAGTGATCATATATTTGGATTGATACCTAATTTCAACATTATCACCTTCATGCAGGAGGATTTATTGTATGACTGTTGTTTGAGATGCACCAGTTTAAGCTACCTGGATCTAAATATAAACTATAAACTAAATCTATACCGTTATAGTTATTCTTTTAATAATAATAATAACCAGGGGATATTAGATTTTATATGATTTTTTTTTTAGCATCAGTACGATGAAGTAGCTTTTATCTTTCAAAGATTCAAACAGTTTCTCGATTAGTTTTACAAAAAAAAAAGATAATAATAATGTTGTGATAGAGGGACAGTGGCCACTTGATGAGATGCACCTGTAAAAGTTAATGTGATGCAACACACCAGCTCAGCCATAAATTCTCCCTTTGCCAAGACAATGATGTTCCAGTCTTGACCGACGCTGTCAGAGACGTTATTTAATTTAACCACATGTTTATTACTGATTTCTTCATTTTGCTGTGGTGTTGAAACGGACGATTTTACGGTGAGAGGCACTTCTAGTATTTTGCCCACCACCTACCAAGTATAGTAATAAACATATAGTCAAATTAGCACCTCTCATAAAAGTTATGACAAAAAAAGGATCATCATAAGCTTCATAAAGGCAGAACGTGCTGCATTGCTGTCGCACTGGATGACGTCAGATTGTACAGGTGTACCTAATAAAGTGGGCAGGGAGTGTGTAAATGAATAAATAAATGTGTTAAAGTCACAATGTAAACATTATTTTAACATATGATAAACTTATCCACTTGACTGTAAATGCCATTATGCGTCGTTTTGCAAATAAAGCTTCTGTTAAAGTCTGAGGGTAACGTATAGAATGAGGACGTTGGAGGCGAAGGTCAGGGCAAGGTGCTTTTTTTTTTTTTTTTTTCTCCTTACTGTCAACAAATCTCATGAAAAGTCAACTCATGCTTCCCAGCCCTGTGTGTGATGTTCAGCTTCAAGCTTGTTCATTGCTACTAAAGACTCAAACCTTTAAAAAAAAAGCTCATAAATTTATAGTTTTTACGTTAAAAAAAGGCTCATCAATTTCTATAGAAAGTTGGACACTGTAGTTTTTATCCAACATTACTGTGTGTGTGTGTGTGTGGGACTGAGGCAGGTGTGTGTGTGTGTTCGTAGTGATGAGGGAATCTGTCGCCCAGTGCAAAGTTGATGGGTTTTAAATGTGTTTGTCTGGTCAGTGGTGGATATAAAAATACACACACACACACACACAATACGCATTGTTGTTTCCTGTTGGGATTTGTTGACAGTATGTTTAAAAAAAAAAAAAAAACAAAACAAAACCAAAAAAGTCAATCACACCCGAAATACCCGAGGCTCATAGGTGAGTATATTTCTGGAAATGCGGCGACGAAGTTACACCTTATTCTCCAAAATGTCTGCATATCGTGATGCAGAAGTTTCTGGATCCTGTCCCCCTCGTTCCATCGAAAAGCATGAACCTCATGGACTTGAATAGGTTTCGGACAAACGCACCCGTTTCCTCATTCTTCCTGTTGTCTCATCTCATGGTTTGTGTTTTGTTTTTACTCACGTATCATTCTGACCTTTCGTGTGGGATGATTTTTTTATTTATTTAAGTTTTTTTAACTTTATATTCTTTTATTTTTGCGTTTGCCGCTTCATTTGAAGTCTGACCCAGTCTGATCTGCTCCCTCTCCCGGTTCAGGTAAACGCAAAGCGCTGAAGCTGAACTTCGCCAACCCTCCGATCAAACCCACAACTAGGTTCACACTGAACACGGCGGGGCCGCCCTTCCAGAATCCGCACATGTGAGTGAACCAGTGTCCATTGACCCCAGGGGAACATTTCTCTTTTTTTAATCTTGCATTTCGCCACTTTTCCTTTCACACCACACGCTTTAAATTTACCTTTTTTTTCCTCTCCTAAGAGAGAGGCTGAGGACACACAGCATCGAGTCGTCGGGAAAGCTGAAGATTTCCCCGGAGCAGCACTGGGACTTCACGGCTGAGGACCTCAAGGACCTGGGCGAGATCGGCCGGGGGGCGTACGGCTCCGTCAACAAGATGGTGCACAAGCCGAGCAACCAGATCATGGCGGTCAAGGTGATTTGTTCGACCCCCCGCCCCTTTCTTTATCGGACCGGCGTAGAGCCATGTGTGCTCTCCACCTGTTTTACACTCTGATCACATCCTTTTTTCTTTTTTCTTACGCAGAGAATTCGGTCAACGGTTGATGAGAAGGAACAGAAGCAGCTGCTGATGGACCTGGACGTCGTCATGAGGAGTAGTGACTGTCCCTACATTGTGCAGTTTTACGGCGCTCTGTTCCGAGAGGTGAGACCATGCGACCTTTCTGTATTTTTTTATACATGAACCAGTTATTATCATGTTGATATATTTAAATCATCATCATATCATTTTAAAAAACTTTATCCTCTCTGCAGCAAATGACAGCATTTTTCTCATTTTTTTTCTTTTTTTCCAGGGTGACTGCTGGATTTGTATGGAACTTATGGCTACCTCGTTAGACAAATTTTACAAGTTTGTATATTGCTCCTTAGACGACGTGATTCCAGAGGAAATATTAGGAAAAATAACACTAGCTGTAAGTTTCTTTGAAGATTATATTATATTATATTATATTATATTATATTATATTATATTATATTATATTATATTATGTTATATTATATTATATTATATTTTATATATATATATATTTTTTTTTTAAAGATAAAGAAGCTTAAATATCAAATGTGGCCACTAAAGAGTCGTTCTGCTCTTTTGCAGACTGTGAAAGCACTTAACCACTTAAAAGAAAACTTGAAAATAATACACAGAGGTAAGAAAATACCAGAGACCGCTCCTGTATGGTTTTCTTTCTTTAAAAATTTTTGTGAAGCCTAACGCTTCCTTTCATTTCACCGCGTCTTTTCTCGCCTCCTCCTCCATTAAGACATTAAGCCGTCAAACATCCTCCTGGACCGGAACGGCAACATCAAGCTGTGCGACTTCGGCATCAGCGGCCAGCTGGTGGACTCCATTGCCAAGACAAGGGACGCTGGATGCCGGCCGTACATGGCGGTAAGTGGGGCAGGGCTGGTTGTGATTAAGAGTGATGGTATGAGCTGATGAGCTGAGCACCCCCCCCCCCACCCCCCGTCCCTCGAGCTCTTTCACATCACGAAGATCTTGAGCTGCAAAGGAACTTGGCAGAGGACTGGTCATGGGTCTCCAAAATAAAAGACTCTTAGACGTTCTCGCCCACCATGCTATAAAACGGTGGCTTCGGAGAGTCCGTGTTATCTCGGCGCCGCTGCCCCGCATCGTGACATTATTTGCGGGGGTGTATGTTTCTTCACACACGACCTGTTCATCATTTTTGTGTACGCACACACCGGACGACTTTAAATCACATCCCGCATAAACAATTGACCCAGAATCGGGGGGGGGGATCTGTGTAAAAGCAGCTCAAGATTACAAAAAACCCCCAATGTGGATATGAATGATATGAATCAGAGCAGGTGTCCAATGCGTCGGCTTACACAAGACAGAGGTTATGTTTTAGTTTTGTGCCGATAAAATGATTCATGGTGAATCAGTCGAGCCGGTATGAATGGCGCTGAGAACAAAAATGGAAAGAAAGAAAACAAAAAACAAAAACCCCAGACCGACCTGTTTCTGACCAAGACCTGTGAGGGGAAAAAAAATCCCACGAGTGATGTGTGACGGTGAAAAGGTTCAGGGGGTTGTTTCTGTGCAGGATGGAGTCGCTTCGTGTTCCTCCTGCGCAGGAGTCGTGAAATGTCAACTGTGGGGAGGTTGGTTTTTTATATGTGTGTGACGTCTGGGCCAGAAATGTGAGTTTTGAAAAACCCAGAAATCTCAGCTCTTGGTCAGAAAAGTCCCGACCCGCTCACGACCTTCATACATTGTACATACATTGTACCATAAGTGCTTGGGATGAAGAATAATCTTGTTACAATCTTATAACGTTAACCGGCCTGTGTTGTATCGAAAAAGCAAATTTTAGCTGTCACCATAAACAAAAAGTTCTGTTTATTTCTATTGAGCAATGAAACCAATGATCCCACTTTTGATTCGGAGGAACTTCAGCACTTTTCTGGTTTATGTCCGAATAGTTTCGGAACTGACAGGAGCCAGGTTTTTAAAAAGCGACAGGGGCCGAGAACTCCCTGAGTCACTCGATCCTCCGTTTCCAAAAAAGCTACTTGTCAACGCAGAAGATTGAATGTCCATCAGAATGTCCTTTTTTTTTTTTTTTTTTTTGTCTAAAATCCAAATGTAATCAGTTTGCGATGATATAAAATAGTGAAAAAACAGCAGATCCTCACATTTTAGAAGCTGCATTTTTGCTTGATAACTAGTTGATCATTTAAATATTTTATCAATGCATCTGCCGGTTATTAATGAGACGAGGATTCCGTTAATGGGAGCTGTGTGTGTGTGTGTGTGTGTGTGTGTGTGTGTGTGTGTGTGTGTGTGCGTGCGTGCGTAGGTTGTGCGTACATGTGCATGCAGCATAATTGAAGAGCACCGAAACTTTGGCAGCTCAGAGAGCTGATCTCATCATGTCGTCATCACTCCAGGATATTTTTTGTACGGGGGTTACGTCAGCCTGGGGGGGGGCATCTCCCCCCTCCCTCCCTCCCACTCTCCCCGGTCACTCAGCAGCAGTTTCCATTCTAAATTTGGTCCGACACTATCAGGGCCCAGCGGCACATCAACACCACCAATGCCAACGCCCTCCAAGAGGCCGGGGCGGGGCCGCTTCATTCATGACTCGGTTTTGAGCGGAGTCCCGCCAGGAGCTTCGCCGGGGGCCCGTGAACTCAGGGCGCAGGAATCCCAGATCCAGTTTCTGGTTTCCAACCGGGGGTGCGCTCACCAGGGGTTTGGTTGCTGCGCCGCTCGTTACCGTGGCGTAGGAAAACTGACCTCGGCGCAGCTGCAGAGCTGGACTTATCGTTTGGTTTCGGGGATTTTTATAGAACCAGCAGCGCTTATTTGCAGCTTTTCTTGATCCTGGTTATGATTATGATTAGTTTTGAGCACTTGCAGCTTTTTTAAACATTCGGTCAGACACAGTTCTTGTCACTTTTTCGAGGCTTTTTCCAACCTCACGTCCAAAATGCACCAAGGCAAATGGAAATTCTTCGTGCACATCTCAGGATCAAACTCCATACGATAAAAACGACGGCACTCGTCTCCCAAAATGAAAACTCTGGCTTTAATTTAATTTTTTTTTTTTTTTTTAATTCCATTAATACTTCCTAACTGCTCAGATTGTTCTACTTGACAGTATTTGTTACAGAAACGAATCAGAAATGCTGCGACATTCCTCACTAGGCTTTATTTTCCTAAACTAAAATAATGCCAGTAAGACAATAACTCTCCTTACACCTCCTCTTGCTCCCATTCCTCATCTGGAACAACTGTTCAATAGAAGACTGATAAAGTAGTGGTAGTTTTATATGTTTTTATTTTTCTGCTTTATTAGATGTAGATTTAGCATATTGCAGCAAATTTTGTCGATTTTTCTTTTTTGTTTGTTTGTTTTGAAAGTAGGTGTTTTTTTTTTTTTTTTTAATAGTACGTAGACAGGTGCCAAAAAACGCTTGTAAATACACAGAGGTTCGGTGGAGGTTGAGTTTAAGTAAGAGAACAATTTGTGAAGTTCGAAATTTTTTCTCATCGGATGCCTTTTGTGTCGAAAGCGGTGAAAGGTTGAGTCAGCGGTGAAGTTCCACGCCGACTGTTGTCGTGCTGCCAGTGAGAACAGCTCTTAGAGAGTGAACTCAGTACAGAGAAATGCTTGTAACCAGCGTTTTTTTTGTGTGTTCTATATTTTTTTCCATATTTCATTTTATGTTTTTGGGTAATTAATTTGTCTATGAAATGTCAAAAAAATGAGGACAAATTCCCTTTTGGAGGTTTCCAGAGCTTACAGCCTCACCTCCTAGTTGCATATTTTGCTTTAACAGCAATAAAAAAAGAAAAAAAAGAAAACTTGAAGAAGATTAAGTTTTAAAATAAAGAGATAAGAGAGGAGGCGGTCGAACCTGCAGATGTTAACATTGTTGTCTAATGGCTTCCCCACTAATGCTGTTTATATGCTGTGACTGCAGAGACTAAACACTTCCAGTCCTGGCAGATGTGAGCAGGCTCTCCGCGGTAGTCAGCTGTTCCTCCATAAAAACCCGCCAGCGCTGACGGTCCCACTCTGCCGCCAGGTGATGTCAGCGTCTAATTTCAGGCCTGCACATGGGCTGGCAAGGTCCCCTCCCCCCCCAAAACCCTTCATTACAACTTCAGGCCCCCATGAATCGCAATGAACTGATGAGGAGGTTGGAAGCAGAATTGGCAGAAGCGAGTCTTGTCATGGGGGGGGGCTTTGTGTGCTGCCTCTGTGTGTGTGCGTGAGCAACTCCACGGCTGATGGCATCTGGCTGTGCAGGTGAAAACATGCCAAGAGGTGATGAGCTGGCTCGGTATTCTCTTGTGGGGTGGGTTTTGTTTTTGGCCCGGTTTGGACAGGAACACCTGTTTTCTTTCTGATGATCCAGTCTGGAACTCAGGGGGAAAAAAAACAAAGAAGCAAAACAAACACATTTTAGGCTCCTTCATGGGCTTGAAAATTAAAGTTTTAACACCACAAAACTTCAGTTTAAAATCACGATGAGTTATTTCCATAAAACACCTTTTCACTATCCAGGCGTATGAGTTTCACACACTAAGAAAGAATCGAGGCTTCAGGGCCTTAAACTCAACCAGCACAGCGACATCTGGTGGTTAGAAAGACCTTCAGCAGCCCTCGGACTGATCTGGACACACATGAGAATGAAGAAGAAAAGGTCCAAGAGGCTTTATTTGTTGGATCCCTGCGGCGAATGCTCAGATTATTGTTCAGTACAAAACGTTTCCCCCTCAAATGTTCCCGTACGTTCGAGTGTCCTCCTAGATCACATTATTTCTCAGTCATTCCCACACCTGTGTGTGTGTGTGTGTGTGTGTGTGTGCGTGCGTGCGTGAGCAACTCCACGGCTGATGGCATCTGGCTGTGCAGGTGAAAACATGCCAAGAGGTGATGAGCTGGCTCGGTATTCTCTTGTGGGGTGGGTTTTGTTTTTGGCCCGGTTTGGACAGGAACACCTGTTTTCTTTCTGATGATCCAGTCTGGAACTCAGGGGGAAAAAAAACAAAGAAGCAAAACAAACACATTTTAGGCTCCTTCATGGGCTTGAAAATTAAAGTTTTAACACCACAAAACTTCAGTTTAAAATCACGATGAGTTATTTCCATAAAACACCTTTTCACTATCCAGGCGTATGAGTTTCACACACTAAGAAAGAATCGAGGCTTCAGGGCCTTAAACTCAACCAGCACAGCGACATCTGGTGGTTAGAAAGACCTTCAGCAGCCCTCGGACTGATCTGGACACACATGAGAATGAAGAAGAAAAGGTCCAAGAGGCTTTATTTGTTGGATCCCTGCGGCGAATGCTCAGATTATTGTTCAGTACAAAACGTTTCTCAAATGTTCCTGCACGCTCGAAAGTGTCCTCCTAGATCACATTATTTCTCAGTCATTCCCACACCTGTGTGTGTGTGTGTGTGTGTGTGTGTGTGTGTGTGTGTGTGTGTGTGTGTGTGTGTGTGTGTGTGTGTGTGTGTGTGTGTGTGTGTGTGCGTGAGCAACTCCACGGCTGATGGCATCTGGCTGTGCAGGTGAAAACATGCCAAGAGGTGATGAGCTGGCTCGGTATTCTCTTGTGGGGTGGGTTTTGTTTTTGGCCCGGTTTGGACAGGAACACCTGTTTTCTTTCTGATGATCCAGTCTGGAACTCAGGGAAAAAAACAAAGAAGCAAAACAAACACATTTTAGGCTCCTTCATGGGCTTGAAAATTAAAGTTTTAACACCACAAAACTTCAGTTTAAAATCACGATGAGTTATTTCCATAAAACACCTTTTCACTATCCAGGCGTATGAGTTTCACACACTAAGAAAGAATCGAGGCTTCAGGGCCTTAAACTCAACCAGCACAGCGACATCTGGTGGTTAGAAAGACCTTCAGCAGCCCTCGGACTGATCTGGACACACATGAGAATGAAGAAGAAAAGGTCCAAGAGGCTTTATTTGTTGGATCCCTGCGGCGAATGCTCAGATTATTGTTCAGTACAAAACGTTTCCCCCTCAAATGTTCCCGTACGTTCGAGTGTCCTCCTAGATCACATTATTTCTCAGTCATTCCCACACCTGTGTGTGTGTGTGTGCGTGCGTGCGTGCGTGCGTGCGTGTGTGTGTGAAGCGCCAGTAACGTTTGAAAACTACGACGTCCTCCACCAAGTTTCATCGAAGCGTCGTCCGAGAGCCGAGTCACTTCATTAATGAACAAATAAGGTCAAGTCAAAACATCTCTATTGATTTTATAAGTTTCTCTTTGCCACCGTAACATGTCGGTGGTCACGTGACGTCAAGTTTGTCTCTCTCCTGCACCTGCTTTGTCCCCGTCAGGACACCACAAACCTTCGTTATGGCTGTTCTTTTAAGATTCAATTCGACCTTTTTGGCTGTTTTTACTCCTGTTTCAAGGTCCAGAATTTGAGTCTGATTTCATGTTTAATTTTCAGCCGGAGAGAATAGACCCCAGCGCCTCCAGGCAAGGCTATGACGTCCGCTCCGACGTCTGGAGTTTGGGAATCACGCTGGTGAGTCTTAATAGTATCTCTACTCTGTTGGTAAGGAGGGAAAAAAAATGAATTTGAGCCGTTTATATCTGAGTCTTGCCATTAGAATGAAACTCGAATGCTATCAGTGGTTCTTTAAAGTATTAATATACCTGAAATTCAGTCCTAATTGTTCAGTGTTAACTTTGGAATTATCTGCAATTTATATTCAAGGCATTTACCAGGTGGTAAAACACGATTTAGTCAGAAGTTGACGGCTGAAACCTTTGGCACATTCAGTAAATATATGACCCTTTGTGTTCATTTTTTTATGATCCCGGTGGAGGTGGTTTAAATGTCAGGTCAGGTAGCCACTGTTATATAACCCTCAACTTTTCCTGTTTATATTTATTTCCTCTGGGGTCTCTACTGTAATTTTACACCGGTTTTGTAGTTTTTCATCATTGGTTTGGGAAATAATCAGGAGGAACACGCACATGAATCAAGTTTTACAGGTGCTGGGTAAGGAAAAATTACTCAAGTAAAATGGAAAAAGAAAAAAAAAACAACCTACACAATACAATCTCGTTCCCAGCTACAGGGACTTCCTGTCTACGTAGTTCATCCCTCTTGATCCGGTCTACAGATGCTTCCTAGCAATTTGTTTACTTTTAATTATATTGGCAAATATTAAATATTATGGGGGCAGCAGAAGCACAAAAATTGCCTTCGACCCCTCATCTTGGTCGTGTGTGCTGAATGTGTTTCAGTATGAGCTGGCCACAGGGCGCTTCCCCTACCCAAAGTGGAACAGTGTGTTCGACCAGTTGACCCAGGTGGTGAGAGGAGACCCTCCGCAGCTCAGCAACTCGGAGGAGCGGCGCTTCTCGCCCAAGTTCATCGCCTTTGTCAACGTGTGGTGAGGAAAGACTCGGCAGTGGTCGGTTCCTGCAGCATTGGGCCTCGGTTTAACAGAAAAAAAAGGAAAACAATCAGCTGGTTTTAATTACTGTGAAGTTCTGATGTCAGGAAATTCTCTCTGGTTGAGGTTTTCTGTCGTGTCATTGACTAAGAACTGCTGCTGTTTGCTTTGCTTCGACCCCCCCCCCCCGGTGGACATGTAGCTGAACTGCATCCTCCACTACTGTTTTAAGGCTCTTCTCTCTTTTATCTTTTCCCCAGCCTTACGAAGGATGAGTCAAAAAGGCCAAAGTACAAGGAGCTACTGGTGAGTTCATGTCAAGTCGTCATGACAGATACAAACTTCTCAGTTTACAGTCATACAACAAAAAAATGAAATATATTAAAACTGACTGAATCCAGTCATTTGGTTTTGTTTTCCCAACATGTTTTTTTTTTTGCAGTGCATGACATCTAGAATTATTTGTTAAGTTTTTATCATCGTAAACAGAAAAATGACTTTGTTACCCCCCCCCCCCCTTCTAGAAAGACCCGTTCATCCAGATGTACGAGGAGCGTTCGGTCGACGTAGCTGGTTACGTCTGCAGGATCCTGGATCAGATGCCAGCGTCTCCCAGCTCCCCGATGTATATGGACTGAAAGCAGAATAAATTTAAAAAAAGAAAGAAACAAAAAAAATGTCAATATACACCAGTCTTTAACAAGACATCGGGAAAAAAAGATAAAACAACAAAGTAAACAAAACAAATCCTCATGTAAATTTGCTTGGTCCCATTATTGCAGTGTTAAAAGAGAATTTAAAGCCTAAAAAAAAAGAAAAAAACAGAAAATACCACTTTCGATAAAAGCGGTGTTTCTCTCAGTCATGTCTGTATAATATATAAACGTTAATACACTTCTGTTTCTCTCTTGTTCACAAACACAAACACACACACAGACACACACACACACACACACTTACAGTCACGTGAGTAATAATAGCAGCTGAATCAGTCAATCAGTCAGTCAATCAAACAATCAATCAATCAATCATGGTCTTGACTCATCTCAGTGAGGACACATCTCAGTGATTAGCAGTGATTCAAAAAAAAAAAAAAAAAGCAAATAACCTGGAACTTGTATTTATAGAACCAAAATCATGTGGAGTATCTGATCTGGAGATTCTTTAACATACTGGAAATCATGCTCTTTGTGAACTTTGTCCCACCTCTTCCATGTATGTGAATGAAAGCGTCATGTTCGGTATCTTATTGGAACATTGCTTCTCTGGGTGTAAAGCGGTTCAAAAAAATAATCAAAAAAAAGAAAAAATGGTTAAAGCGTAGGCCTTCAGGATGGTCACACTGGACCCGCAGTCCAGTTTGTGCTCACTGTACAATGGACTATATGAGGATGTACGAATAAAGAGAGAGAAGGAGCGTGTTGTGTGTCTTTGTTTCTGACATAAATATAAAATGTGGGCTTTTTTTTTTTTTATCAGTTTCTACTGAATCTGAATACTGTTGTGATGCTGTGACTATACAGCCAGTGTATGGGCTCAGACTGGAACCAGGTGAGCTGTTAGAAATTGTAAAATTTGCCACCAGGACAAACCCAAACTTATTAATGAATCTCTATGGACTAACGGCCTCCACTCCTGTGATTTTCAGACTTTCCGCCAGCTTCCTCAGGGATTCAGGCCCGTTCCGCCACATGAGCTTTGGTTATGCCCGGCGTTCACGTTGGCAAGAGAGGCTTGTAGTCAATGCTTCAGTTCATCCTAAAAATGATGGACCGGGTTGAGGTCAGGGCCCCATGCAGGCTAGTGAAGTTGGGCCTTACCTAAACTTAAATATCACAGTTGTGTAATTGTAGTGTGAACTCTAATAATAATAGCAAATAATTGTAAACTTAATAATAATAGTAGTGATAATAATACTTATTTGTATTATCTAAGTTATGCTTCAACAATAAGCATGTTCTCATGTCTTGCAATTTATGCTGTAAACATTTGAATTCGTTTATACTCTCTCTATTCATTAGGTCTTTTATTTTGTAGTAGTTTGTCTTGAGAAAAAGTTCTATCCCCGCCTCTCTCCCTCCAAAAGCCGCTGCGATTGGTCCACAGACGCGTCAAACAACCCCGCAAGCGAATGGGCGATAAAAACGCCAAGGACGTCATCTTTAGATGCCGGAAGAAGTGTCACATGTGTCAACTCGCCCCTAAGGTCCCGCGGAGCGTTCACCCAGCGTCCTTTAGGTAACGAATGCACCGAAAGAGCGAATAGAAATGTATGACCAAGCATTTATTTGGCGTTTTTACGTGTGACTCTCGCCTGCTGGATGTTTTGAATACTTGGTGCCGTTTTTTTATTATGACTGCGGTCCTACCGAAGCTCAGGTGCTTCACGTTTCTGTTGAAAGGCAGAGCTCCCCCCGCTGCTGCTCCTCCTCCGCCGCCGCTCGCACGCTGGGATATTCGGACTTTCCCCCTGTTGTTCCGAACGATGGCGACTAATAGTTATAATAATAACAATAGGACTAATAATGATGATGATAACCCGGGGACGAGGCAGCCGCCGGGGCCGAAGAGAGCCAAACAGAAGGAGCCGCTGCGGAGGCTGAAAACCAGAGAGAACAGGGGCAAACGAGGGGACGTTCACGGACCGTCCACCGTGTACCTGCAGGTGGTCGGTGCTGGAAGCCGAGACAACCCTGCGTCGCTTTACGTCTTCTCCGAGTTTAACAGGTACCGAAATGTGTGCGGTGCACCAGAGATCACCGACCCACCTGTCACCTTTCACATCTTTGAGGTACAAACCGTAGAACCAATCTGAGGTACTTGTACTTTACGCCTCTACTCCACTACAAAGCAGAGGGGAATGCTCTACTTTTAACTCATTTCCATTTGTCTAGCAGTTACTTTAAAATCAAAATTTTTACAAACCAAACATATGATGATCTTATAATGCACTGTAACAGATTAAACTACCCAACAGTCAACTCAGAACGGTTTTGAGAAGCTCTGGGAAAAGGTGAATTTTTATACGTTTTACAGACAGATCAATTAAGATATTGATCAAGAAAGTAATCAGCAGATTAATGCACATGAAAATAGTCATTAGCATATATATTTTATAGGATTTGGGTCCATTAAATGTTAGAAAATAGTAAAAAAGAGAAAAAATGATTCCATCCAAGAATGGGCCTGTCCTCCTAATAATAGAAAAGGGATTGGCTGAATTTCTCTTAAGTTCCAGCAAATCATTATTTATTTTACGACTGAATCTGTCCATGATCTTTTCAATTACTCAGTTTATCATTTATTCTATAAAATGCCAAAAAAAAGTCCTGATTAAAAAGGCCAAAGTTCCCCAGAGCCTAACGTGACATCTTCAGATGTCTTGTTCTGTGCGACTGACAAGCTCAGAGCTGGAAGATATTCAGTTCAATATCATGGAAAACTGCAGGAAACAGTAAATGTTTACGTTGGAGAAGCTGGAATTTTGGCATTTTGGCTTAAGAAAAAAATGCCTCATAACTATAAATCAGTCATCAGGATTGTTATTGGCTAAAGCTGCTATGCATTGCAGCTCAAATTCTGACCACGAGCAACCGCACCCCGTGAATGAGACTTGCAGCTTTCAGCCACTGAGGGCAGTGAAATACTGCTCTGCAGCCTGGTGTGAAATGATTCTTCTGAAGGGGAAGCTTCAGTGATTTACTGCTGCGCTTCCATTAAGTCGCAGGAAGTGCATCAGACAGATTTTATGAAAGAGAGAGACCCACGTACGTGCGGATGAAAACAAAATCACTGGAAGGAGAAGGCCCTGTTTAAATCACCACATCTCTCCTAGAGAAATAAATCTGCTACTCAATGGTACCAGGACTGGGCCAAAACAGCCAAAAAGGCCCGATTGTAATATTTTTGATGAAATTACAAGGTCATGATAATGTTTCTAAGCCTATAAATATCCCGTCATCTCCATCTTAATGAGACAAAACAAAGCTTTCAAGCTTTCCTCCTCTCTGCAGGTACCTGTTCAACTGTGGCGAAGGAACACAGAGGCTCATGCAGGAGCACAAGTAAGCCGCTTTTTTGTCCATCACGGTGTGAACACATTGTCAGATATGATTTTTAAACAAAAAGCAACAACAAAATAGAGGTTTAGTGTGATGCGTCTCCCTCCGACAGACTGAAAGCCGCTCAGCTGGACAACATCTTCCTGACCAGACTTAGCTGGGAGAATGTGGGAGGTTTGTCAGGTCAGTGACATCTGTCCGGTGACTAAATAACAGAAACAATCTCACTGCGGTTGTCCATGTTAACACACACTGCTGTTGTGTCACTCTGTAAGTTGAATAGCTGACGGAGGGATCCGTGAATCCAATCTGCAGCTTTTCTCAGCTTCACTGAGCTTTTGCAGTGATTTTCAGCACGTTGTTTATCTGTTTACTGTTCCGCTTTGCTCTCACTGCTCTCACAGCGACGTTTTGGCTCTAAAAAGCCTCCTTTCACTATCTGCTCACTACCAAATGGCAGACAGACACATTCAGAGACCAGCTGGTGAACATGGTGGAGCATTCAGCAGCTAAAGAGCCGGAGATTTCCCTCAGGAGTTGATAGAGACCAAATTCTGAGTGAAAAGAAGAGGGAATATTAGTCTTAGATTCTACAGATGATACAAACATGACTCCAAATGAGTAATAATGTTGCTTGTAATTGCTGGAAGTTCATCATATCAACTTAAAAGGCCACTTCGTATTGCAATGTTGTGTTTACAGCTTGTCTCTGCTGCCCTCAGGTGGCTAAAATAGTCAGTTACTGCAAGTTTTAAATGACTGAAGTTGAAAGTTTTCTGTGGTTTTCAATAAACAGCAACAGATTAATAAATACTATTAACTTTAGTATTAGTGCACATATTGATTTGTAACATTTCATTAATGTGATTAAAACATATTGACAGAATGTGTAAATCATGATAACAAGGATCTTCTTAAAAGTATAATATGAGATTTCAGAAGGAAACAGTGGACCATGAGTTATCTATTAAGGCTACATACAGTATATGACATGAAACATTAGATTCCTATTGTGTCTGTTCAACAAGCTTGAATACGCTTTGATCCAAATTCCTAGTGACCTGTATTAACATCTTTATTAAATTGAGAGTTGAATATTGAATGCTGTGATTATAATGTATTATTATATATTAAGTTATTGTAGCTAAAAGCTTTACAGACGGATATATATTTGCTCTTAAAGATGTTTTACAGATGTTTTTATTAGACGGTTGTGATTTGGTCAGTTAAATCAATATGAGCTGTATATTTTTCAACCCAACATTTCTCTCTCCTGCAGGGATGATATTAACTCTGAAGGACACCGGTGTTCCTGAGTGTGTCCTCTCTGGGCCTCCTCAGCTGGTGAGAAACTGAATCATGGGGAAAAATAAACAAACACAACCCACCAACTTGCCTGCAGGAGATTTAATTGTAACATGGATTCACTTTACATCTCATTTTTTAAAAATAATTTTTCTTTCCAAATCAAAGGAGAACTACGTGAAGGCCATCAAGTCCTTTTCTGGGCCGCTGGATGAAATCAAGCTATGTAGGTTGACTTTTGCTGAACCGAGTGGGATAACTGTGTTGATTTTTAAAAAATTTTAAATTTTTTTCTCCCATCTAATCAGTGTGATTGTTATTTACTGTGTCGTGTTCTCTCAGCGGTTCGGCCGTACACCGAAGAGGCTTACACCGATGACACCATGACGGTTTATCAAGTACCGATATTTGGTGAGTTCAAATCTTGATCTGTTTTTTTTTTGTTTTTTTTTAAATATTCACCTCGACACCTAAAGAGCGTTTTGATTCGATCTTTTTGAACTTCGCTCTGCAGCCAACTCGAGGGGTTGCGGTAGAAAGGTCTCCCCCGGGTCGAGCAGCCCCCCTCGAAGTCCTGCCTCCCCAGAGAAGGACGACCCTCACCCTAACATGTGCGGAGACGATCCGAGAAGTCCAGCTGAATCCGGGGGCCAATGGTCAGGTATGCCTGGAGGCCGCCTGGGGGTTCGCTAGGTTGTGATCAAGAGATGTGGTCCCGCCATAGGGGCTTTCCCCCGGGGAACTGGAACCTTGTGAGAAGCTCTGTTCCCCTTTTAACTGCCCTTTCCACCGGAGGAACCAGGGTCAAAATTAAGTTTTATCCAGAAAAAAATTCCCTGCTCTGAAGGTTCAGGAACTTTTGGGGAGGGCGACCTTCAGAGGGATTTGATATAATTTATATTGAATGTTCCTCTCTGTACAGATGCTGTTGGCACCTTCACTCTTTTGATACATCGGTGCCTAGAATTTGCTTAACCTCCTTTTTGATGACAGTCAAACTGGGAAAAGAGACATCACACTGATGCATAATCAAGAGGCTTACACCGATGACACCATGACGGTTTATCAAGTACCGATATTTGGTGAGTTCAAATCTTGATCTGTTTTTTTTTTGTTTTTTTTTAAATATTCACCTCGACACCTAAAGAGCGTTTTGATTCGATCTTTTTGAACTTCGCTCTGCAGCCAACTCGAGGGGTTGCGGTAGAAAGGTCTCCCCCGGGTCGAGCAGCCCCCCTCGAAGTCCTGCCTCCCCAGAGAAGGACGACCCTCACCCTAACATGTGCGGAGACGATCCGAGAAGTCCAGCTGAATCCGGGGGCCAATGGTCAGGTATGCCTGGAGGCCGCCTGGGGGTTCGCTAGGTTGTGATCAAGAGATGTGGTCCCGCCATAGGGGCTTTCCCCCGGGGAACTGGAACCTTGTGAGAAGCTCTGTTCCCCTTTTAACTGCCCTTTCCACCGGAGGAACCAGGGTCAAAATTAAGTTTTATCCAGAAAAAAATTCCCTGCTCTGAAGGTTCAGGAACTTTTGGGGAGGGCGACCTTCAGAGGGATTTGATATAATTTATATTGAATGTTCCTCTCTGTACAGATGCTGTTGGCACCTTCACTCTTTTGATACATCGGTGCCTAGAATTTGCTTAACCTCCTTTTTGATGACAGTCAAACTGGGAAAAGAGACATCACACTGATGCATAATCAAAGAGGCCAGCATTCAGTCTAAAATTGCCTGATTTTTGAGTGTGGTGTAAACTAAAGCACCACGTTCAGCTGGAAACACGAGCACACGATGGAGTGACGTCATTATTTGTTTCCGATTATCCCATAGGCGAAAGACGACCGGCGACCAGAGACACGTCTTTGGTGGTTTCCTTTGTATGCAAGGTAGGAAGCTGTAAAAAAATATATACATATGATAATCATTTTCCCATGTGTAATGTGAAAATCCAGGAACTTTTATGTCTGACTTTGTTCCTTTGTCTCCTCCGAACTCTCTCACAGCTTCACCCCAAGAAAGGAAACTTCCTGGTGGCTCAGGCCAGGGAACTGGGACTTCCTGTGTAAGTGGGGCCTTGTGCCGGCGTCTGGTCTGGAGGTGTCACTAATCGCAATGATTGGTTATCGATGCAAAGGCCGTTGAACTCTGTTGACTCTGATGTGGGAGGTGTAGCAGCAGATTCATACAGAATAAATGTCTCATTACTGTTTGCTGGTTTAGTTTGATTTTTAGTAATAAACCAGGTGTGATTGGACGGTGGGAAAATGTGTGCATTAACTGAATTTTCTGGGCATAGATAATAAAAAAAGATTTTAAAATGCTCAAAATTGCTGTGAGAACAACTGTTTTTACAAATCGTCAGTTTAACTGAATCTGTTTGTAATTGTTTGGTCCATAAAATGTCAGGAAACAGTAAAAAAAAATAAATAATAATAAATAAATAAATAAATTAAAAAATTAAAAAAATCCAAGAGCCCAAAGAAACATAAAATTTCATATTTTGTCTAAAACCCAAGGAAATTTAGGAAAAAAGCCCTGATATTTAAGCTGGAACCAGCAGACATTGGATTTTTTCCTTTAAGCAACATGAATTGAACCATTTTCTTTGTTTCGTTTTTTTTTGTAGACTGACTAATCAGTCGGTCGACTGATCGCTCCAGCGCTTACGTTGACGTGTTTAAAATGTTTTTGCTTTCATTCTGAAATTCCAACTTTTTTCTTTTTTATACAATCTCTCTGCCCACAGGGGCACAGCCGCCATTGGCCCGCTCATCGCCGCTCTGAAGGCTGGGAAAAGCATCACGTTCGACGGGAAGGAGGTGCTGAGTTAAGATCCGATTCCCTCAGTTTTCACTCGGCTCCGAACTGATCGGCTGACGGTATCACTGCTTTGTTTTTTTTTTTTGTTTGTTTGTCTTAAATAGATCCGGCCCGAGCAGGTCTGCACTCCCACTGACCCCGGGCCAGTCTTCATAATCGTCGAGTGTCCGTCTGAGGAGTTCGTCGGAGCCGTTTGCACCAACCGGCAGCTGAGGAGGTGACGCCGATGAGCTGAGCTCAACGTTTCGAGAACCGATTGGTTCTTTTACTTGAATTAAACTGAATGTGTCGAAGCAGTTGTTTCAGTCTGTTTTTTTGTCTTTTTTTTTTTCTTCCAGATACCAGACGGGAGGGACGGAGGACCCCGCTGTGCTGGTTGTCCACATTAGTCCGGAGTCTGTCCTGAATACAGATCAGTACAAAGAGTGGATGGAGAGGTTTGATTTCTCCCGCTTTGAAACCAGTCCTCATAGGGATTTCAGCCTTTTTTTCGACGTACCGGGGCTGAGGGTTCCCTCTGTTCTCCCACAGGTTCCCGTCCACGACGGAACACCTGATCCTCAACGAACAGGTCTGCACGGTCCACAACATCAGGAGTCACAAGATCCAGGCCCAGCTGAACATGATCCACCCCGAGATCTTCCCGGAGCTCAAGTCCTACAAGACAAAGGTAACACTGGTGTAATCTGGTACACGGCATCAATATGGCGTTCCTAATAAAGCGGTGTGTGTGTGGCTGGGAGTGTATTTCTACCAGGCACAGTACATGAAGAAAACATCAAAAACATTTTTTCTTTTGCCCCCCCCCACCCCCAGGAGCCTCAGGCTGCCCTGCATGTCCCCAACGTCAGAGCCGAGTGTCTCCTCAAGTTCCAGCTCAGACCTGTAATGGAGTGGCAAAGGTCAGTCCCCCCCAATTTGGCCTCTCCGAGCACTGCATGGTCCGAAAAAACAATCCTGAAAGGCATCGTTGCACTCGGCCTCTTTCTTCTTCTTCTTTTCTTTAAACTCATATAAAATGTGTCACTGGTTTGTTTTTTTGTTTTTTTTTCTTGTTTGTTCTTTTTTTCCCCCTGCTTTGCCTCTGTCGAGTGTTCTGGAGGCGCATTAAGGTCAGATGTGAAAAGAATCCTGACCCCCACCAAGGGTGGTGTTTGTCTTCCTGACTCTGTTTCTAATTTGCCAGAGATGCCGTCCCCGTCTGCAACACCGAGGAGTTTGTGAAAGAGGCTTCCGAGGTCCAAAACTTCCTGGAAGAGGTGGAAAAGTGCAGGAGGATTTGTTCCGGCGACGCTACAGAGCTTTCCGGTCAGTCAGTCCCCCCCGGAAGCACAGAGGCATACTTTTAGTTTTTAACACTGACAAAAGATGGTCCTGCAGAGATGTGCAATGTGGGGAAAAAAAGGATTTTTTTAAAAATCTTTTAATTCAAATTATCTTTTTTTTAATTTTTGCATAGTTAGAGACTGTACACGTGGGATTATGTTTTCTGCTGCAGGGCAAGAAGAAAAATACCCGGAGGTGGTTTTCCTGGGAACAGGATCAGCACTTCCGATGAAGATCAGAAACGTCAGTGGCACTTTAGTTAGCATCAGGTATGAATTTCTGCTTTTTTTTTATTCCAAACTGTGAAGGAACGTAAATGAAAATTTTATTCTAAATTAAAATTTAGAATAAAATTGGATCACAGATCCACCATTTGCCACGTAGATCGTCCTGTAGTTTGTTTTATAATCACTTGAAATGGATTAATTTTCATCTCATCCTTAAAATCTTAGAAACATAACAAATATTCCATGATTGAAAAGGAACGGGGAGAAGAGGAATCCTGTGATTTACCAGAAGCCCCTTTGCACGTTTGCTCCTTTTCACTGTTAGTCTGAAATAACCAGAAAGGCAATGAGAGAGTTATCAGTTTTACCCGTAAACTGCAGCGAGCAGTTCCCTCTGTTTTCCTGTAGCAGAACAGGGACATTTCTCGATACCTGGAAACATTCGATCCTGGCAAGTTTTAAAATAACCCACTCTTTTTCTTACACGCTTGCTTTTTCCTCCTTGAATATTTCGTACATGTTCTATTCTTTAGAAAAAAACTTTCATAATAAGTATCAGTTCTTCTCTTCATATACCTTCAGTCTTTACTGAAACTATATGAATCTTTTCCTGAATTATGTATCTATCTAATGTATCTAAACCTGAGATTGAACCCAAGCTGTCGATTCTTTATGGCCAGACTGTGGACCATATTGTATAATACAGATAGACACTTTCCTCCTCTGACCATCCCTCATTGATGTAAATGAGAAGGATGAAATAATAGAAACACCTGTGAGTATGATACAGTGCAGTTCAACATCAGCAAAAAAAAACAAAAAACCCTGCAACCTCCAGAATAACCTTGATGTAGAATCAGCTCCTTTCTAAAACTGTTTCAACAAAGACTGAACATTATAAACTTCATGAAGTCTTCATCAGACTTCATTAGTTTTAGTCATGTTTTTTCTAATAAAGTGGTGAATGAGTGTGTTCCAAATGTCTTCTGAGTCATTTCCCCAAAAATCAGCCAGACACATCTTATATTAATTTAAAACACTGAGATCTTGACTAGAATTTAAAATAATTTTTAAGCAGTTTTTCACCACAGCAAGAGCTTGTAAATATTGATTTTATTTATTTATTTATTTTTACCATCAAGGTCCAGCCAGGTTAAGAGGTTAGACAGCTGTTAAAGTTATTTGTTACTGCGGAATGAAAAGAATAAAGCAGGACTCAACCTTCCGGCTCCGCTGTCTGTAGTTTTTTAGATTTGTTTTCCTGTACACTTCCCCTTTGGTTCTGTCCGGCTTGTTCTCAGTGTCTGTTTTCTGAACCCGCCCGCAGCCCGACCCAGTCGCTGCTGCTGGACTGCGGTGAGGGGACCTTCGGGCAGCTCTGCCGACACTATGGGGACGGGGTGGACGACGCCCTCGCCAAGATCTCCACCGTCTTCGTCTCGCACTTGCACGCCGACCACCACACGGTAAGAGGCCGCGCATCACGACGGAGCCGCCAGATCCGCTGAGCCCCTTCTAGTCCTGATGTTCCACCTTTCTGTCTCAGGGTTTGCTGAATCTGCTGTACCAGAGGGAAAGAGCCATGGTAATAAAGTATTTTCTTTTCCCATTTTTGATGCTGATATATTTGTTCCTTTGCACATTGAATGTTTTAAAGTGACATTAAACTCAGTTTCACTGACGGTGTCAAGTTTCTTTTTACGATTTTGTATCGTACATGTTGTTATTTGTTTCTGTTCCATCCACAGTTACAGGTCTATCATAAATCCTTTTTTTTTTTTTTTTTTCGACGAGTGTACGATTGAAACTATCACGTTGGACTAACTCTGCCGCATTTGCGTCTCCAGACAACCTTGGGGAAAGAGTTCAGCCCCGTCTACCTGATCGCCCCAGCCCAGATCATGACCTGGCTCAGCCAGTACCACGACCACTGCGAGGAGATCCTCGGCCACGTCAGGTACGTAAAAACAAAGCTGAGCTTTACGATCGCATGGTAAATGATGATGTTGTTGTTGGTGTTGTTCTTGTTCTTTTTCTTTTTCTTCTTTTTCTTCTTTTTCTTTTTCTTCTTTTTCTTTTTCTTTTTCTTCTTTTTCTTTTTCTTCTGATGATGATGATGATGATGAATTATCTGTTTTCTTATTGTCAACGAATCCCATGAAAAAAACTAAAACAAACGAGTTGATCCCAATAACAGATGTGAATCTAAAGCTTGTTATATTTCTTATTCCTCTGATCCGTAAAGCTCCTTTGTCTATTATTATTATTATTATTATTATTATTATTATTATTATTATTATTATTATTATTATTACTGGTATTTAAAGATTAATATCTCCAGTAGGAACCAACGGGTTTTGAGTCAGAAAGTCAGAAGGAAAGAGAGAAGAAATAACACGTTGTAGGTTTTGGTATATTTTTTTTTTGTATGACAAGAAGGAAAATCTCAAATAACATCAGACTTTTCACTTTTAAATCATGAGGATGGAAGTTGAGCCGAGCGACAGAATCAAGCTGAGCCTGATAAGATTTATGTGAGATGTCCCAAAAGGGCCCCCGCACACAGACGGCCCCTTTTTTAATTCAGCTAACACCATGGTCTTTCCCCTTCTCCCCGGACACCAAATATTTTTCATCCATCTGCCATTTTTGTTTTCTGACAAGCATAGCGGCCTCACCGTTCCTCGCCTTCTAACGTCCGTCCTCCGCCCCGGCTTTTTTCCCAGCCTCATCCCCAACGCTTCTCTGAGGGACGACGCCGAGGTGCTGAAGCCATGGACGAAGTCTCGCGTCGGCACGCTGCTGAGGAAGAATGACCTGAGGGAGGTCAGCCTGCCGCTTGAGCACGACACCCTTCGCTGTCACCCTCAACATTTATGTGAAGTCGTTCATCATCTTAATGTGTGTGTGGGTTTCTTATTTTTTGTTGTTTTTTTTCTTCTGCGTCACAGTTCCGGACGTGCTCGGTGCGCCACTGTAAGAACGCCTTCGCCTGCAGCTTCACCCACCAGTCCGGCTGGAAACTGACCTTCTCTGGTGACACCATGCCCTGCGACGCGCTAATACACATCGGTCAGTACGGCCCCGGGCCCCCGGAGTCCACGTCGCACCGACGTGCGTCTGGACTGACGGTGCTGTGGGTGAGGGCAAATTGAGCGTTAGGCCTTCAGTATTTCAGAGCCTTTTTTTTTTTTTTTTTTTTAATAAGGTCATCCTAACAGTAGCTCAACTACACAGGGTTCGCGCTGAATAATTTATCCGATATCCCTTAATGCTCTCGATCACTCTCATAGCTGGCAGGTTCCTCTAATGGCTCCTGCGGGATCCCGCTTAATTGACTTTCATTTTTTTTTTCGTTTCTTTTTTTTTTAAACGCGCCACCGGATTCGGCCCGAGCGAGGCATCCTGGAGACAGCGGGCGTATCCTGAGCCTGTTCATTATAGACGGCTCGGCTCGGCAAAAGAAACGGGGGCGCGCCAGTTCCTCGATTACAGCGAAGCGAACCCCCGGTTGATTTCCTGTGGGACAGGAAGGGGCTTGGGAGCACTTGTCCGTGATTTGGGCTTCTGATTTTTTTTTTTCCCTTCCTGCTACAGGAAAAGACGCGACCTTGCTGATCCATGAGGCCACGCTGGAGGATGGGCTGGAGGAAGAGGCTGTGGAGAAGAGGCACAGGTGGGTAAAAAACCCCAAAAAGACAAAAAAAAAAAAAGGGTCACCACGCGGCTCCGTCGAGCTTTAATGTAAATTTATGCGAGTAAATAAAACATTTGGGGCAAAAAACAAGGAACATTTTGGCAGTAATGGCTCCGTGTGAGCCGAGAAAAGGGAAAAAAAAAAAGCTTCACTGCCTCTCGGTGATTGAAGTTATTTCTTTGAGTAGCTTGTTAAGTTTCTTTACTCTCCACAGGCAATTGCCATCGATTTTCACAGCCTTTTTTATGCCGGCTAATTCTGCCCTCACAAAAAATGCCTTTTTAACATCTGTAGAAGACTATTCCACTTGAAAAGACCCCACACACAAACACACACAGACGGAGCTTTCCGCCTCCGACCTTTAACGCCGCCCGTTTCTCCGACAGCACCACGTCCCAGGCCATCGACGTCGGCATGAGGGCGGGCGCCGAGCTCATCGTGCTAAACCACTTCAGCCAGCGCTACGCCAAGATCCCGCTGTTCAGCGAGGACTTCAGCGACAGAGTGGGCATAGCGTTCGACCACATGAGGGTGAGTGGCGCCGTGACCACGGCAACTACGCGTGGCGAAGTTCGTTTCACCTGGAATCTTGTGCGATACCTTTTTAGATATTTGACAAATATTGTATCTCACCACTTCATTGTGATGTTTTCAAAGACACGTGACAGATTTCTATGAAACACAAACTCTGATTAGAGAAATTCTTTTCTCAGATTTACACTCGCTGAGCACTTTATTAGGACTCACCTCACTAACACTGAGTAGTTCCTCCCTTTTGCTCTAAAAACAGCCTCAGTTCTTTGTGGCGTTTATTCCACCAGATGTTGGAAACTTTCCTTTAAGATTCTGGTCGACTTGAGACGACAAGAGGTCCTCGTCTGGGCTGCATATCAAACCACAATATTACACCACAATATCTAAAACTGCCTGGTCAGATCTTTAGTTAGGTTTTTTTTTTATTATTATTATTTTATTGTTGTTTAATCGGATATTTATTTTCTGCCCTAAAACAGGAAATTACAAAAGAAACTCTGCCTTAATAAAATTCCATCTGAAATGATAAATTCTTTTTTCTAAGGTGTTGGAATAAACAAAATCTCAGGTAACACATTTTTAATAATATCACATACTACTTTAATAACTGCTGCACTCCACTATGCTTCAGTCTATTAAAGGAAGAATCCAAGTACATGAAATATACAGGAATAAATTCAGTAAATGAAAAACACTGGCTTCGCATACGACAAGAACACTGTAGCAGACCAAAAAAATTGATCCAAAAGCATATAAAGTTACAGCAATAGATTTCATTCATTGCCATGATAAATGCTAATTTGACAAAACAATGCCTACTTAAGGTCTTACTCTTACTCGCTTTTCCCGAGAACTTTCTACTATATCACACAGTATTAATCAACTGATGGAGTGTTCATTGATCACGGAGACGGGTTTTATCCGCAGGACTTGTCGAACTTCTTGTCATCATCGCCTTAAAAGTCGATCTGCCAATGAAGCCAGTGGAATGTGAATGTGAAATTTTGACTTTTTCATGGTTTTAGAACCAGTCAGAGTCATGAGCTTAGTTTTGTTTTAGTTCAGCTCCTCCTGACGTAGAGAATCGTTTTTCCCTTTTAGATTCAGGGCTGAAAAGAGGTAGGTTGAAAGATAAGACTGCCCTCGGCCTCGCTCCATGAGGAGCTGAAATTTCAGACGTGGCACCTTCCTCTCGACCGTTTTCTCAATTTCCTCCTCCCCCCAGATTTGCCGCCGAGATTTCAGAACCCTCCCCAGGCTCATCCCCGCGCTCAAGACCCTCTTTGCCGAGGAGATTGAAGAGATGGAGGAGAGGCGAGAGAGGAGGGAGCTGAGACATCCGAAAGGAAGTGGCGACCCCGAGGCGAGCGGCGAGCAGAACATGGGCGCGACGGGGGCGGGGGCGGGCCGAGGTGTCAAACGGGACCAAGATGAGGCGGCGGCGACAAACCGCGTAGAAACGAAGAAACAAAAAACCTCATCCACAACTATCTATTGAAACACGATCTCAGAGGAGAGGACTTTAACCGAAAGCTGCTTGAGTTATTTAAACGAACCTGAGATTTTTATTTGCCTTGTTTGGTTTGATTGTAGAAAATGTATATTTCTTGCATTGGAGTGTAAGATGCTAAGCTATTAATCTAGTTTTTGGTTTCATTAAACTGAAGGAAGCGAGATCGCACATTCTGTGGATTCAGAGCCGAAGTGAAACTGGAGGAACTAGATCTTCTGAGTTCAGCCTCAGATTAAAGAAAACCTCATTAAAAAAAAAAAAAAACACAAAAAAAACACTGACATTTGTAACATAATAATTTTTGATACAAGATCTGGTGATCTATTTATTTTTTTTAGCCGTGTGGCTCTGGGGACGACGACGTCGGCCCATCCGCCACCGTGGTCTGGACCCGAATGTCTCGGCCTTGAAATTTCGTGTATTCATGGTCCCCAGAGGATTAATTTCTGACAACTTTGATACATTTATCAAGTCTAGATTATGATTTGTTTAAGGAGCTTAACCGATAACTGGTTCAAATATAGATTCAGGATTAAAAACAAGCATTAATCCATAAGCATTAATCCATAGACAATGTCATTGTGTGTTATAAACAATTTATTAAATGTTTATATTGTGGTTATAATTGGTAAAAAGGGAACTTAAAGTGAAGTGTTATAGCTGAGCTACTTCACAATATTTCACGTACATCCTGGCACCTCATCATACTTCAGCTTTATAAAAGAAAGGAAAGAAGTTTTATTCTTGACCGAGAAACCTATAGCCCTCAAATTTCCGGTGATTTTGTTTTTTGTTTTTTGTTTTTCTTAAATTGAGTTTGAGACCTTTTCATGTATCTTTTACTCCTGGACAGAAAAAACTTCCACTTCCATCCACATGGGGGCTTTGGTGAGCCGTCGGTGCTCAGACAAACCCCTCACTGGGGCCTAAAGCAAAAGGGAAAAAAACCCTGCAAACATGGTAATAAGCCGATGAAGAATGACTGACTTATTATATTTTGCCACCGGGGGGAGCGGTGGCTGCAGGAATCTCCTCCGCTCAGATCAGCAGTGAGGGAAGAGACAGGATGTGGTGGGGGGGGGGGGGTAAAAACCACTTAGAGTCATGTATGACACATTCCATCAACATACAGTCTGCAGGCATGAATGAACTCAGAGGAAACCTTTACCGCCGCCTTGTTTTCCACCACCTTTTTTAAAGCCCCCATGGTCAAATTCTCTATCAGCTCTTGTTCCGACTTAAACTCAAGGCCAAAGTTACCCCCCCCCCCCACCCGCTCTCACTCTCTTCAGATAAGACAGGTGCCAGAACTCTGTGCCAGGAAGCGGTGGGTCGAGCTGCCGGCCGGCAATTAGCCTATTTTCTGGAGTGTGAAGCGGCGAGATGAAGATGCACCCCTCCCAACCCCAACCCCCCCAAGTCAGGAGTCCATTTACGGGCCTTCTTGCCACCCGCCCTAGGTCTTTTCCATCAGAGCGGGCATGGGTTGATAAGCTGGAATGACCAACGGGGGCAGAAACAGGGTTTTTGACATAAGCAGAGTCAGAGACGGTGGATTAATCATCAATAGACCAGCAGCTGACCATCACACATGAATACTGAAGGCACAATTCAAATGTATATATCAGGCTGTGCTTAGTTCCCCCCCCCCAAGGGAGTCACCGGCCTGTCTGAAGTATATGTTTGAGGTCAAGCATCCTAAGATTTAAAGGATAATTGATGTTTATTACAATTAATTTTCAAAAACATCATCTATGATGATGTAAACCACTTTATTTGGAGGTAAAATGGAAAATGTCAGGTCAAAGTCGAACCAGGAATTCGGTCTGTAACCATCTCTGCATTTACAGTCGATGGTTTGGATCATTATTTAGCTGCTTCTTCTAACCTGGAGGTTCAAAGCCTCTCCAGCCGTTAGACGGCTTCCTAGTGTCCCCACATTTTAAGACTTTGCTTCATTATCGTCACTGGTGAAGATCCAGATCAACATCAAGGCCTTTACCCTCGTTAGCGTTGAGTCTACTGGTCACCAATGAACCCTCCTGGCATGAAAGCCCCCCCCCCACAATGGTGGCCATGTGAAACCGGAACCCACAGATTGTGGTTCGGAAAGTGCTGGCAGTTCTCACTTCTCTGGCTCATTAGCTGTTTCCTCTGTCGGTGTCGCTCGGTCTTTAAGCTGCAGCTCCGGACGGCCCAGATCACAGTTAATGTTTTTTTCAATCGGGGAGGGACTCTTGTTCCTTTGCCACTTCGGACTGACTTTAATTTAGTCTGTCGTTGTTTTGCGGCCGTGGTGTGTATTGATTTTCCTTTCTGGAAGCTTTCGTCGAAAAATTAACTCATTAGACATAAAACGGCAAACTCACGACGAGGCTCTAGGGAGCTGCTCTGCAAAAAGCCTCTGATTCACTAAGGAACGACGAGGCTTCGGTTTATTGTAGGTTTTGCGCCTGAACACCTCAGTGGTAGAAAGTAGTTCTGGCCAAGATCGTTGAAAGGGGGACGAAAGACATTACTCTTGATTTCTCTTTAAACCGTAACTGCCTCCACGACTCGATATCAGCAGAGGTGAATGAGAAAATGTGATTTATTTTTATTTTATTTTTTTTGTAATATGGCCGAATGGACCCCTTTGTCAGGCTGCGACCCCGTCATGGCAAATCCTATTTTGTGAAGAGGAAAAACAACATTTACACACATTTTATGAAGACTGGTTTGTCTAAAAGAGAGAAAGAGGAAACTTTTCTGCCCCCCTTCTTTTCAGCGTCTATCGCAGTCTTTAGCCCGGAGCCCAGGAATAACTGGATTGGATGGGAAGTCATTAGAATATAACATCGTCAAACTAACGGGCACCTGCGCTGTTTGTGTTTGTGTTTGTCACTGTTTATTCAACGTGGAATGAAGGCAGACAGATCGGAACGGAGCGGGGGCGCCGCTAATCAGATACACCCCCTCCACCTGAATCCGCCGCCTCGATTCCAAAGTCAATTACGCAGCCTGCTCACCTCTCCTCGCATTTTCTGCTTGGCTGCTGATTCAGAGAGCAGCAGCAGCAGCGAACCCCCCCCACAGGCCCACCCCCCCACCCCGGTTCTGCTCCGGGCTGGAATCAAAGTGTGAGGTAATCTGAGGGGACTGGGGGGTGGAGCCTGCCAGACTGTGAGGTCACGGTCCCGGCTGTCACCGACCGGACAATCCGTCCACGCTGAGGCGAGGCAGCTGTTGCTGCATTACTGTCCATCAGCTGTCACCTAACATCTGGATCTTGGTCCGGGTCGCACAGACACCTCTATCCATCAGTTGTAAAGCACTCTAATGCCCCCCCCCCCCGACTGCACCACAACATGAGCAGGACTACAAAATTGGGATCAAATGTCCAAAGCCAGACCTTTGATAACTTTTACGATACTTAGAGAAAAGGCTTTTTTTGGATGTGGTAAAGCATCTTAATAGCAGCATTAATATTCAATGTAGTTCTTCCTGGGTTAGCCACCCCATCGTCCCCCCGCCCCCCACAACCCAACCCCATGTTTTCACATAGAAAAAAAAACAAACCCTCGGGAGGCTCAGACGGCACTTGTAAATATGAATAAAGTAAAAAGAAAACAATCAACCATTCTGATATCCACGTCATCGCCGCTGCAGAACCCCCCCCCCCCCCCCCGACACCTGTTTGCTCCCTCATTAACCAAAAAAAAGAAATGTAGGGAGAAGGAGGAGGCTTTGGAAATCTTTGTTCAGGATAAACCAACATCGTTTTTTTTTTTCCCTGGCGCATTTGTTATTTTGACATTCAGATAAAGTCTCTCGGAGGATTAAGGAGCCCGTAGTGAAAACAGCAAAGAGGCGCTTTACATGCATTACGCTCAGCCTCTGATGTGAAAGTTTCCCATGAGAGTCATTTGCGTGCGACTTGAGGATCAGGGGAGACTGCCCCCCCCCCAAAAATCATCCCTCGCACTGAGGCGTATACGACGGCGTTTTTTTGTTGTTGTTGTTTTCTTTCTTTCTTTTTTCTTTTAAGGGTCAAGCTCTGCAGTAGCTTCTGCTCCTGAGTCGCTCAGTTTGAACGTTCAAGGGCGACGTGAAGGTGAAGCGCCGCTCTTGCGCGTTTTCGAGTGTTTTTTCAAGTGAGATAACTACTGTGTTTCTTGTTCTATATGATACAAAAACAACACGTGGGGGCTTTTAATTCAAGCGGCGCACTTTAAAAGCCCTTCAGCTTAATCATGGAAGCCATCGGAGATGGGAGGGAGGGGGCCACTCCTCCACCCGGGTGGTAATAATCGAAGAGTAAGCAATCATTA
Organism: Istiophorus platypterus; assembly: GCA_016859345.1. Classification (NCBI taxonomy): domain Eukaryota; kingdom Metazoa; phylum Chordata; class Actinopteri; order Istiophoriformes; family Istiophoridae; genus Istiophorus; species Istiophorus platypterus. Next base: position 2,796,784 of record CM029112.1, on the reverse strand, counting down.
CGTTATCGGCACTCGGCTCTTAAACCCCCCCCCTTTTTCCCGTTTTTAACAGATTTTACAGCCCCTTGTTTAGTCAGACTTTTATTTTAGTGGTTCCCAGTATTATCTGCTTCTCTGGCCTTTCCCGCTGATTTAAAAAACACAAATTCTCCATTGGAGTACAAGCGCCTCAGAGCTGCGGCCTGGTATAAGAGTCGTCCACGATGGAGTCCTGCATCGCCACAGTACCATCAGTGTGTGTGCGTGTGTGTGTGTGTGCATGAAGGTCGTGGCGTCGACTTTGAGTCGGGCTGCGTAGAAAGTTGACCGTGGCGGTAAAACTCAGCGGCTTCCTAAGGTAAAAGATTCCTACAAAATGAGCCTTTGGAACTTAGAGGGGAATGTAATTGGTGCAGCATACAATTTTTTATTTTATTTTTTTTTTTTGCAAATCATCCACAAAAAGCTTCGCAGCAATTAACCAGAGAATTGTGGATGTTAGTCTGCGAGCTGAGGTCGGACGGGGGGAAGATGAAGGCGAAATTGCTCAAGAAAATATCGGGAGAAAATGTTGTTCTGTCCTTGCCCCGGTGGAGGAGGCATGACAGGGAAAAGACAGAAAAAAACTGCAGAAAGAAAAGAAAAAGAAAAGAGAAGCCCCCCCCCCCTTTTTTTTTTTTTTTCATTTTACCACAGCGGACATTTTGACTTAGCAGGAAAAGCACAGGTGGAGCTGATAAACAGAACAATGGCTCTGATCCCTTTTTGGCAGTGGGACCGAAATCTGTGCCAGAAAACGTGTGTTTTCCTGCGTGGAAGGGGATAAAAGCAAAGGGGGGGCAGGTAGGGGTGGAAAATAAACAGGAAAACAACTGTCAGTCCACAAAGTTATCACCATAGTTATTAATGTAAATCTTTACAACGATCCATTAAACACTAGAGATCCGAGAAACATGCGGTTTTCACATTATAGTTCAATCACACCGAACTCTGCGGCTTTAGGAGCAAAGCCAGGAGGCCCAGGTCCCGCTTGAGGGCTGTTGGTTGGACGCTACTAACCCCCCCCACAGCTGCCTTCTTCACATCCCATCAGTAGAAACCCAGCAGGTTAAAATTAGGACGTTATAAGACGGAACCGCGAACTGCCAACACGGAGTATCTGAGAGATAAGTTACCAAAGTCAAACTGGACCCAGCAGTGTTTACATGCTTTTATTTGATCAGACGAAAAGGGTAAAAACAAAAATTAAAAAAGAAGCTTCAATTTTGCATATGTAGCTGTTAAAGCCTTTGTGTTGTTGAGGATGTGTCCAGACTTAAGATTAAACCCCCACGAAAGTGAAGAAGTCCGGGGGTTGAAGCTGCTCTAAATGGTCCGGGATCTTGAGGCGAGGGAATGTAAAACCACGACGAGCGGCTCGGCGGAACAGCGGCAACCTTGGGCCTCGGCTGCGTTCGTTCGGCGGAGCACCCGAGTTCTGCGTGTCTCGCGCAAGGGGGGGAACGGAGATGTGACTCAGCAGCAAGAGAGAAACATTGGTGTGAATCACTGGATGATTAATTCATTTACCGCTACACCGGAGACGCTTGTGCATGAGCAGCGTTAGATTCCCCTATAGGTGAATAAGTAACTGATAAAATTGGATCCCGCGTGTTATGCACAGTTCATTAACGTATAAGCTTCTATATCTTGACAATAGAAGTTTCCTATACTGGACAAGCACAATCCTCATGTCTGGTCTTATGCCCCCCCCCACTCTAAACCGCCCTGGGGTCATAACGAGCAGGAAACGTGCGGCATCAGGGACACGAGGGCGCATGCGACCACGAAAAACGCCGAGCCTCGACCTCCCCCGCAGAGCTTTCTCAGGCTGGATTATCTGTGGTCTCAGAGGCACCTGCAAGGTTTGAATGATCAAATTCTACAAAATTACAGTTGCAGTGTTTTGTTTTTTGTTTTTTTTAGGCAAAAAACCAGAAGACATCACTGTTCAGTGTTTGGCGCATTTTTGGCATAATTAACGGGTTTTTGTTCTAATGAGGTTATTAGGTGTAAAAAATTATATTTGACATAATGAAATGTGACATCCTTGTTACATTTAGTTCAAATAGTTATTATAATATATACAGCAGATGTCTTTTACTAAATGTTCTTATTTTAAATCAAATTTTTAAATGAGATTCCCCATACAAAACTCAGCGGCCATTATTTTATTAGCATTTTTATGATTCTCTTTAAATTGGGCAGTTTTTAGGCTTCAGAACAAAAGAATATTTTTTGAAAATGTCGACTGTTCCGGAAAGAACTTTCCGGGCTTTGGTTGGATGACGGTGGAGTTTCGGTGCCGCCAAGACACTTCCATAAGTTACTGAAAGTTTCGGACGGGTGTCAGACCTTCGAGGAGCGTGCAATTATTAAAAGAAAAAAAGGATTTAGCCTGGAAAAGCTTTTACGAGCCCGTCGGCAGCTGAAACTGGTCTCGGGTCCACAGGCCAGCTGGCGATTAGCATCAGAATCATAAAAATCTTCCAAATTGAAGTTAAAAAGATGATTTTTTTAGGCCTTAAAATCCTGAATCATTATCATTCAATGTGCTTGAAAGTATAAAACACAAAATTGATTGTTTTTTTTTTCCTTTTTTTCAGCTTATAGCACTGAAAAGTAAAGTTGAGCTCAGTCTGTGGAGACTTTTACCACCTTCTACAGAGTATTTTTTTTTAAATATATTTATCACATTTATACATTTATTTTCAATAGCAGTCCCAGGCTCAGGGCCTCAACATGCAACCTGATGGCCCAGTAAAAGACAAACTCTCCTTGTTGGAGATGCTCAGGTGAACTTCATAAGAGAAAATAACATGTCTTGGATCAGACAAAAGTTTCTTTTTATTCAGATTCTAATCTCCGGACCGGCCCCCGACACCGAGGGGCCCCGTGCCACCGGTACCATCGGGCTGATGTAACCATCTCTTCCTTCAGCCCGTTGTTAAGGAGCTCCAATTAGCCCGGCCGCTTTGACACCGCCGCCGTCTCCTCGCCTCGAATCCTCTGCATTTTTTTTTTTATATTCCTTTTTTTTCCGCCAGCTTCGAGCTTCCACATCCACCTCCGCAGCTTTGATCCCCCCCCCCCCGCAGGCCAGTGTGGCGTCCCGCTGCCTTCGTGCCTCTGACGCAGGCTTCCCCTCGCTCTTGATGCTGCCTCACCTGTAATAAGGGAAAGGAGGAAGGACCCCCCCCCCCCCCAGCTTCGTCGCACCGTGTCCTTGTTATTCTAAGTCGGAAAAATTCCCACCTTTTTTTCTGATTTAAGAGGGTTGTGATCTTTTTTCTTCCTGTTTGGATGAATCACAGTGAAATGACGCCCTTCAGTAACGAGCTCTCCAGAACGAGAAAAACTGGGAGAATTTCCCTTTTTTTTTCTTTCACAAACGCTAATCAGCATTGAAGTGAAGCAGCCTTGTAAAAAGGTGTGTGTGTGTATGTGTGTGTGTGTGTGTGTGTGTGTGTGTGTGTGGGGGGGGTGCGCCGATGTTTCTTTACTGCTGAGTGGTGGAGAAAAAAAGGATAATCACACTCCGCAGCAGCTTCTGTGTGGAGATGCTGCGAGGAGATAAACACAGCCCCCCCCCATCCTCCATCCTCCCCCACCCTCAGGGTAGGTAGACAGACAAAGGCAGATGTGTTTTATCTCCTTAAACAGCGACACACGTGGAAAGGTTGATTTAAGGAGCCCTGGGATGATTAAGACATCAGCCTGATGTCCCCCCCCCCCCGACACTGACAGGACATCACCGAACAGATGCGTGAAAAAAAATCCTGAATATTCACATTTCATATATATGTATGTGAATTTTTATTTTTTACTCGGTACAGCATGTCCATGTGCCTAAGTTGGGTGGGCTGTGTTTGCGAGTGTGACCCGATGCACCCAATTAAAATAAATAAATTAAATAAATAAATAAATAAATGCTGCTCTTCGGGTGCTGTCGTCAAAACAAAAAGGGTGATTCCACCAGGGGAACCCCCCCTCCCTAGTCTTTACGGTGAGGTTTCCGGCGTTCAGCCTGCGAGCAGAGAAAAAATTTTATTTTTCTGCAAATTTGCTTTGCATCAAGGTGCCATGGAAGTAAAATATGAGGCGGGAAAAACCGTGACTCTTAAAAAGGTTTTTCCGCGTTTAAAAAAAACGGTTGACACAGAGCGACGTTATTGTTCAGTAGAAGAACACACATACAAACAAGAGCTTTAAATTTCATTATACACTCTTCATTGACCCCCCGAGCCAAAAACAATTGCCTTAATTAGCCGAAGTCTTCGAGGTGCCAGCGGCGAGATTTAGAGAGCGAGGTAAGTAACGGACCCTTATCTGTGGGAACACGTGTTACTGTACTGTTGTCTTTGGCGCCGCGAGCGGAACAGCTATCGCCTTTGCTGTAACCAGGGGTGGGGTGGCGGGGCATCACGGTCTTGTCGTTTATGACCCTGCCACGCCCCGCCTGTGCCGTCCCCGGTCACCTGATGCCCCACACCTGCCTGCTCACCCACTTTCCCTCGGGTTTTCCCCAGGTCTCCTCTCATTCCGTAGCCTTTCCGACCCCATTGCTTGTCTGATCACCCACCCATGCTCGACCCCTGACCCCCTTTGTGCCCTACGCTGATCCACTGGCGAGCCCCATGTGCTTCACCTCTCTGTCCTCCCCCTTTTCTTACCGATTCGCCTCGCCCTGAGTAAAGGGGAACTGTTTAATTCCGCCGCCCAAACTGTGACGAGAGGCAGAAAATCTACAAAATCCAAAGCTATCTGCAAGTCAAGACACTAAAAAAGATTAAATAGGGAAGAAAAACTGTCAAATCACTTCTTTTCCAGCGTTAAAGTACAATATACCTTTTTTGTTAAAAGAAAAAAAGAAACCCTGTTGCGATTAATAATGTATTGTGTGGTGTGGACCTGGAACGCAGCCCCCGTCCTGTCAATGCTGTCATTTCCCCCTTTAGGAGACGAGAGGACCATCAATGGAAAAGCTGACACCTGCGCTGGCTTATCCTCAGCTTTATATGCTAGTCTGTGTGTGTGTGTGTGTGTGTGTGTGTGTTTGGTCAGGTTTTGACTTCAATTACACTCCAGTTTTTTTATTATTTTTTTTGCTTCCCACACATACATCCACTGCAAACTACTGACTCATACTTCCCATTGTCTAATTCTCTACTTTATTTTTATTTTTTTTGGTGAAACACCCCCCCCCATCCTCACTTCCCTGAGCCAGGACGTGACAATACAATATCTCATATTGTTCTGCAAAGAAAATGCTCAGTCACTGAGAAATTATTATTACGCGGTGGTTATTTTTATTTTTATTTTTTTTCTAAATTCCATCCCCTGAATGGAACAAGCTGAACTCCATGCTCTCGCCGCCCTGCTCAATATAAACAGGCACGTCGGTGCGAGAAGACAAATCCTGGTAAAATGGCATTTAGATCACTTTTTTCCTTTTTCTTTTCTGTCCTTTTTTTGTGAAGTGAATACAAACGGCTCGGCTCCCTGTTTGCGTCCGGGTCGGCGTGAATGGACGAGACGCGGCAGCTCCCTGCACAAAAAAAAGCCCCAGTCAGAAATGTTTCTGAACAGATGCACGGGGGCCGATTGTTTCCGAGTTTTCATCTATCGTGAGGAAGAATTGGGGGGGGGGGCTGTTTCCTCTGGGGGGGGCTTTAGCTGAGGTAAGGGCTTCCTGGCTGTGGTGATGAATTGGTGGAGGCTTATTATCATCATACAGCCTGGTGATATAATCTCAGCCTTTTCCATAAATCTCTGGCTGTGTCCTTGGTTCAAATTTACTATATGCTGCAAAAATTGTGTGTGTGTGTGTGTACGTGCACCGATCAGTCACAACTTTAAAACCACCTGTTTCTGACTCCTCAAGACCTCTGAAGGTGTCCTTTGGTATCAGGCACCAACACTTTAGCATCGGATCTTCTCGAGTCCCGTGGGATGTGACCTGGGGCCCTCAAGTACCAGACCCGTTTCCTTCTGGCTTGTCCCACAGATGCCGGGATCAGATCGAGACCCGGGGAATGTGGGGTCAAGTCAACACCTTGGGCTCTTTGACATGATCCTCAAACCATTCCTTAAGTGCTGTCAGTGGTCAGTAAGACTAGAAAGCTCTATATGAGTAAGTCCTTTTACCATCATCCTCTTTGCCTTTAGGACTTGTTACTTGTACTTAAAGTAAAGTAGCCACAACCCTGGTACTGGTCCAGCGGTTGTCCGTCCTTGCACCATCTATGTCAGGTACTGACCTCTGCAAACACAGAACCGACCGTAGGATCTGCAGTTTTTAAGATCCCTTGGCCCTTGTCGGACTCGCTCATATCCATATCCATACACACCATTATTTTTGTTTTCATCGAAATCAGCTTCAAGAACCTGTAACACACCACACCCCCTTAACAGGTGCCATTTTTATTAGGATTTATATTGTTTGTTATTCTCTGTCAGAGTGGCTGGGGGAGTTGTGTCGGCAAAAAAATGTTCTTTAAACAATGTTGTATAAAGATTGTATTTAATCTCCAGAACAACATTTTTCCATCACCAGCTTTAATGGTCGTAAAGATCCAACTTTTTGTTCATGGGATGAACATTAGAAGTTCAGCAACTCAGCCTACAGGTGTGCAGGCTTTAAAAACCCAGGCACGTGCCTTCATACAAGCTTTACAGGCGTGTGACTGTACAAGCCAGTTCTTTTGGCTCGGATCGGCCCGGTGCCGGCCAGACGCGGCAGCTCCTGCCCAAAAAAGCCGCCAGATGGCGGAGGAATCTTTTCCACGAACATATGACACGAAAGGGAAAAAAAACCCGCTATATCGCCTCATTCAGGTTGACATTTAACGAGACAAATCAGTGGACTGGGCTTATCAGTTCAAAAGAAATGCAAGTTATTGACGAGAAAACTCTCGCTTGGATTAGAGCAGAAGAATCGGAGAACTTTTCTTCGATTTCATGAAATAAAACAAGTTAATCTCCCATAGCTTAAACAAAAAATCTACCTATTTTTGATGTTATTGAAGATTGCTACAGGAGGGAATGTAATGAATCCAGTTATGGATCTTCTAGTTTGTTACCTATTGACACAATTTTAAAAATATGACGTTTAGCAGCGCAAATACTAAGTTTACTAAATGGAATCTAAACGTTTTGATGTCACCAGAACTTTAAATGTATAAATACTTGACTCCTTTGACATCAGGCACCAAGACTTCCTCGGATCTTCCTTGAGTCCTGTAAGATTTGGCCTGGGGCCTTCACGGACCAGACTCGTTTCCTTCCAGTTCGTCCCGCAGACGCCAGAATCGGATCGGATCGAGACCCGGGGAACCTGGAAGGCAAGTCGACACCACAAACTCTCTGACACAATCAGAACTTTGAATTTATCAATCCATTAAATTAAACATTTGTTGGGAGACTAACTGATCAATGCATTACTTCAGAGTTGTATTTTTTCCTCAAAATCTGATCTCTTATAATTTTTTAAATCAATTTTATGACCGAATAACACAACCTGGCGTTTTTCCTCTGATATATGGGTAAACCAGAACCCAGGCCCTGTTTACACTTGGTGTTAATATGTGATCTGTACCTGGACATGTTTATCCTCGGCAATAGAAAGCCCCCTCATTATCTCAGCTCCATCCACATTGTGATCAGGTCTTCGTAGGCTGCTTAGTCAAAAACGGCGCACGCAGGTGAAGGGGAGCAACGCCATGGACGCCGCCATTCATTTTGATTTCTTTCTTTCTACAAGCTACTTTTCATGAGGGAAGACTTGGCGGGCACAGCTACATTCACGGCTAATACAGGAAAAGCCAAAGTGTGCTGACCTCTAAACTTCTAAATTTGTCTTTTATTATGTATATATATATTCTTTTTTTATTTTTTAATTTTTTAAAGAATGTCGTCACGCTGTAGGGATTTAGTCCACGTTCAACCACAGCCCCGGTCCTGGTCCCGGGCCCCATGGGAACCAGAACCATATCCAGACAAAGGTTCCCTGTGATCATGGTGCATTGTTTTCTTGTATTCTCAATCAGCATGGACGTGTTTTTTGGTTGACATTTCGAAATCCTCGACTTCCTTTTTTATGGGGCATGTTTATATTGTAGTGGTGCTACTCTCTGGATATATCCACACACACACACACTCCTGGCCACTGGTGCACCGACACAGCCTTACTCTGCAATTTGTGCACTGATGCGTATCTTCGGCTATTTCTGGGTAAGTAAACAGCCCCCCCCCCCCCCCCCCAAGCTTGGAGGTGGATGTACCTCTGTATACGCAACACTACACCTGTTTCACACCCATGTCATGTGGTCTAACATCTTATGAGGATCCACCAAAACAAATACATTAACAAACCTGCCAGAAGCAGCAAGGATTGTTATTATTACTATCAGGTAGAAAGATCAGTGGTGGGAACTGTTCAAAACACACACACACACACACACACACACACATACACACACACAACATACACTCACACTATGACCTTACGGATGGAAGGAGCCAGCCTGACGTGGAGTTGTGAATTTCCATTGGTTGGTTTGCTCTTCCCTCACCAGAGGCTATAAAAACAGTCTTGTTTGGTTTTTGATTAAAACGCTCTGTTTCCTCCCGGACACGGAGTAAATGTGCTCGCTCTGCCTCCCAATCCCACTGTAGACCCCTAACCTCGCTGCTCTCCCTGTTCATGTTGTCGGCGTTGGCGTCGCCGCTGCTCTTGCTGTTCACCGTCCGTTCTTTGTTGTTGTTGTTGTTGTTGTTGTTGTTGTTGTTGTTGTTTTTGTCGTCGTTGTCTGCGGTGCGGCAGCGGCCTCTCTGCTCTCCCCGGGGGCCACGTATCACATTCACCGCACGGCAGATAGAAAAACAATAAGCCAGGAAGGAAAGGGAGATAAGATGGACGGAGCGGCCGACTCCTCCTCCTCCTCCTCGGCTGCCTGAACGAATTATTTCCGGTCTTTTCCACTGTGGAGGGAGACCTGGGGACCTGAGCCTGTCCGAGCGGAGACATTAATTTCCCTGCAGTCGGCCCCGCGGAGCTTGCAGCTGCTCTATTTATACTTCTGGAAAAGATCCTTTTTGTTCTTTTCTTTTTTTTTTTTTAAACCAAATTGAATGTTGTCTAAATCTTACACCACGAAAGAAAACCTGACGTATATCGTGAGCCGACGGCCTAAACACAAATAGCAACGATGCAGATCCATGCCGGGTTTTCTTGCTTCTTTCTCTCCCAGTTTGAAACGTTTGCGTCCTGGGATCTGGACTCCTTTTCTTTTTTTTCCCTCTTTCTTGTTAGCTCCTCTGTTGCTCTGCTTTGGTTCGGTGCGGACTTTTTAAAACGAGCTGAAATAGACACGTTCTGCACGTCTCAATACTCCGGCCTCTCGCGCAGACAGGAGACAGATTGGCTAATTCATTTTGACAGGCCTCGTCCTCAGAATGAGATGGACCTGGTTCACAGGTTCAGTTATATCAGTCTCCAGCAGCAGCCATTGATTTTTTTTTTTTTTGATGGAAAGGCTAACTGCTTTTCAGGCCTGTCCTATTGTGTTTTAAACTGGTGTTTTAAAATAATCGTTTCTAATGTCGCTCAGGTTTTTTTCTTGATTGATCAGTTACACGTTTGGCTGAAAGTGTTGCAAAATAGTAGAAAGTTTATGTCTTTAAATGTTTTTTTTTTTCTTCCAACCGATACTCGAAAACCCAAAGATAATGATTCATACATCTTTTAATGTAAAAAATGATATGTGACTGAATTTACAGGCCAATTCTCTGCTGAAATAACTGCCATGTTCGTATATTATGAATATATCCAGCATTAAACAGAAACTAGCAGTAAATCCTCGAATTTGCAATGTCAGTTGTTTTTGCGCTTCATAGATGACTTAACAATTGTGATAATCATCAATTGTTTAAATAAATTCAACTAAATCGTGTATTTGTACACAGATTGACACATATCTTAAACTCTGGGATGGACTGTTGTGTTCATGGCCCCTAGAGGATAAACCCTGACTACGATGAGCCCCCTAGTCTTTCATGTAGCGCTATTTAAGCTGTTAATGCCTCAACATCAAGGGGATGGACTGCACAGACTTTCCGATTTTCATGATCTCCTGACTTTTCCTGTAGCGCCACCGTCAGGTCCAAAAAGGTTCAGGTTCATGACCCGCAAACACTTAGGACGTCCTCCTCGGCCTCAGCTGTGATTTGCATTTCGTGCTGATCAGCGGATGTTGGCACGTTAAACTGAATGGGGAACACAGTCAAACTTGGCGGCTGCATGCTAATTGGCAGGTTAGCGTTGTCGCTGTTTGGCGTGCTAGCCTGTTGACTTTAGCATATTACTGAGGCACCGCTTTGGTTTAACATTTATTGTTTTTATTTACATGCAAACTTTACTTATTTTTCCCAACTGGTGGTAAAACCATAGGAACAATGACTGTTCTGCGTTAAGCAACGAGCCCTACATCCTCAGGTGATGCTGCAGGTATATGAGGATGTATGTCTACAGTACCATGTGTTTTGCTGTATAGGACCTTAGATTAAATCACCGATTTTTGGCTCCTGCAAAAAAAAACAAGGGGCTGGGAAAAAAAAAAAAAGAACTTCTACCAAAAATTCCACAGAGATGGAGGCAACTGAAGCAAATCACCTCTGCTACGAATCTCTCCTCCTCCTCCTCTTCCTCCTCCACCTCCCCCTCCTCGCCTCTCACAATCAACAGCTCGGCACAAGAGGAGCGTTGCCTGTCCGGTGTAATCACGGAGCTGTCTCAAAGCCCAGGAAGCCCGGCCGCGCACTGGAGGCTGAATATGACACATTCCAGATAAATTGGAGCCGAGTTCAAACAGAAGAAGAAAGGGGGCCAAAAAGGAAAAAAAAGGAATTTCAGCTCAGAGTATTCTCGTGTCGCGTGGCACTGAAAGAACTGTTCAGTCCTAAGGTGATGATTCATGTTGAAAAATATTTTAAAACCCAAGACTCTGGGGCCAGACTGGTTTTTGTGGTTTTGTACGGCTGCTACCTTCCACCAAATATTCTAGTTGTACGTCAGCGCACTCTCCGGGATTCAGCCCGACGTATCCGGTTACTTTAGGACATTGTGGGATCTCCACCAGTATTTCTTTAAAAAATAAAGCTCTGTGGGCTTTGAACAAAGTTTGGCTGCGCAGGATGAGTTCGGCCCGTCGGCGGGCGGAGATGTTAAAGGGGTTTGAAATCAAGGTTTAGGTTTCTGCAGAAAACATTCGGTGCATGAAAAGAAATCTTGCTACGTCTACGCCTTCGAAATCCTTATATACATAATAATATAATATATAATAAATTTTTTTATAGTCACTCATAGTCAATCAGGAACTTCCAATTCACCAACATGCCTTTGCCTACTCGCCTCTCAAGAAAAAGTAACTACGTGCCCTGATGACGCAGACTGCAAGAGCCGTGATTGGTCGGCTCGGTAGCGCCACATTTCCAGCTTCTCCTTCGCCGCCGTTGTACAGACCGTCTCCTCTGACGTCTTCTTTCGTTTCCATGTCGCAGTAAATTAAGGATAAACCAACCGCTGTTTAACATCCATCAGCTCAGTCTCATTTTCCCGTATCACCATCGAAGTTGAGGTAAAGAAAAAGTTTAACCTGGTTTTACCTTCTACTTTTTTTTTTTAAATCGAAGAACCAGATATTTTTCTAATGCAGCCGTTCATCTTTTTTTTTTTTTTTCACTGATGACTCAGATAGGTGAGTTTTTAATGCCGATCCGAGCCAGAGAATTTCCCCAGCTGTCAGTCAACTGACACCGAGGCAGAAAACTAATAGAAATTTTACATCTGGAACCGGGAGCATCTGAACCGCATCTTCCCACTTTGCAGCTCTATAAGCCTAATAAATCCCTTCGGCTTTCGCACAGATAAAACGGATGATAGATGACATTGTTAGCATTTTGACGGAGCCATGCTAGCTTTTCCGCCCCGTCTCTGGTCTTCATGCTAAGCTAAGCTAACCAGCTGCTGGATTTAAGGCGTCATATTTACCGTACAGACAGGAGAGTCGCATTCATCTTCTCATCTGAGTCTCAAAACTGCAAATAATCCAAAATGCTGGGACGGGTGCTTCTTGTTTATGTCTGCTTTTATTTGCAGCAGATTTAAGACGGAAGCACTGTGTCGTGATCCGAGTCTGTTTGCCGAGTCTGTTCTACGTGTCCCTGGATCAGAGAGACTTTGGCTCCTTATTGCAGAATGACTCACTCCGCATTACAGAGCGGGAGGCTAAGAGAGGCCGGGAAACCGTGCTCCGAAGTCTATTTGAAAGCTATTACCGACATTGCAATCCCGCTCAGGAGTATCATTTCCCATCCTCAATAATTCCCTGTTTCTCTGGTGTCCTAATTTTTGGTGGCGGTGGTGATGGTGGTGGTTTGGGGGGGGTGTATTGCTTGTTTTCTCACTATAATAGGACCATGCATGGGGGAATAATGAACAGACTGCTGTATTGTCGCAGCCTCTTTCCCCCCCTCTCATCCATCACCCATCAATCCTCCTCCTCTGGTATGTGCAGCAACGGCGGCGGAGGCAAGGCCAGCCCCCCCACCCTGCCCTCCCTTCATGGCAGGTCAAATGGCTGCTCCCTCTCCCCTGCTCCATCTCTTTTCCCATCGTGGGAGTCGGGGATGGAGGGCGAATCTCCCGGGAAGACAGAATCTAGACCGAAGCCTTCCTGTGCGCCGGCCTCATAATTAAATCGGCAGATTAAAACGCCATCTTATTGTGGAGGATTTAATGAATATTCACTAGGCTTTGGAACGTCTAGGTGATGTGAGCTTTGCCTCAGTTATCACATTGACCCCATCAGGCCTCAGTCTTCCCTGTGCTCATCAGCTCAGCACACACCGAACACCTTTTCCACTTAATTGATCTGCACTGTTGTGACTCTTTGATTTCAACTAATATGGTTTTTAATTTTTTCGCTCGAAGGCGCCAGTGATTAACATCAAATATTCAATAAGTTCAGATTCACCTTCCATGTGAAAGGAGTCACGAGTTTCCCGGTGATGCCGGGTTGGGAGAGTCTTGACCAAACCTGACGAAGGCCATAGAGGAAGTGGCGTTTACACCAGGGCCTTTGCACTCATGGCTTCCGACCATGTCAGGAGGTTGGGCCGGGCCACCAGGCCGTGGGCCCTCGATGGAGCTCACCCCCCTGAGCCTGTACGAGCCGTTGCCTTTGGTCCCTTGAACACGACGGCAACATTCTCATTGTCTTAACCTAGTGGATTTTTTTTTCAGTTGCCCAGAAGGAGGCAAATTTAACCTTGTAATTGACATCAGGTGATGGAAAATTCCCCCCCGGGATCATTTGTGGAAGGACAAACAACCTAATTATGTCATTTTAAATCAGGACTTGTCGATTTAGGTACCTTCACATTAGCAGCTCAGTCATTTTGCCTAAAATTTTTTTGGTAATACGAGTACTTTTTCCGACACCTGCACCCAGACCAAGAAACCCCGTCCTGGACCTTGTCCAGGTGGCGTGACATGGATAGAGAACCTGAATCAGTTAATCCACAGCCAGACTGTGTTGAACTGGTCATTGTTACACATTAATCCAAAGAACAAATAAAGCTGTTTGAAATTAATTTGCTTTTCCACATCTCTGCATTGGAGATCTCTGGTCCTGTGTTCTCCTCTCAGGAAGAAACTCAGGAACCTAAGAAGAAGAAATTTCTATATTTTCTATATTTTTTTGGATACACGCTGGCGCCCCCTAGCTCTGCAAAAATCCCTCAGAGTAACTTTGTATCTCCAGAGTATCTCCATCTTTTTTCCCATCCTGCAAAAATGGAAATGTTATATACATTTTTTCTAGATTTAAAGGAAATCAATAAGGTAGAAAGAAACCAGATGCTGCTCCAGAGGTTGGTCCCTGACAGAAAATGCAAGATCTCCTTTAGTTTGAAGTCGAGTTCGGGGGATTTTCCAGCGTAGTTTTGTTCAGAAGTCTGAGGTCAGGAGATCCGCGGCCTGCGAAACAACTGCGGAGATTAACGTTAAAACATGAGCCTGCGTCACGTCCGACCGACCGAAGGCCGACGTGTGAATCTCCTGCTTAGAACCGGTTCACGGTGCGAAAATGTGACGCTGCCTGATTAAAAACGGCGCAGTCAGACCAACCGTTCAGGATAAAGTAGAGTCAGCGCAGGCGATACTCAGGCGCTTTCTTTTCCCTGTGGACGGTACAAAGGCGTTTTCAACAACTCTGCTGTGAGTTTCCTTGACTGTGGATGTGGGGCAGAGGTAAAAGTGTGTGTGTGAATGTGTGTGTGCGCGTGATAACCACGGCCCAGAGGAGCAGCAGGAGAAGGAGGACAGGTGGAGGAGAGCCGGGGATATTTTTGGGACGCTCCTTTCATGCCATTATTACTGTCATTTTGATGGTTAGGCATTCATTAGGCCTGTCGGGCCGCTGCCCTGAACCCTTCCACACTGGCAGTTAATGTGTAATGTGATTTCCACTGTTTGAATACGATTATGCCGTGACAGACAGCGGAGGGCAGGACGCAAGGGCAGGCGCAGGCAGACGGGGGGGGGGTTGCGCATAATTAGTCGGGGGTCCCTTGTCCCGCCGAAAGACGACGTCCACGCCGACGGGGACAAGAACGGGGCGGCTCTGGCTAAACAAACACACAAATAGATAAAAGACATGAGGAACCGGCAGCGAATGCAACAGAAGGGAAAACAGAGGGATCCTGAAGAGGGACAGTGGAGCTTGGGGGGGGGGGATCCCAGATCCGAGGACTGACGCAGACACCAACGACCCCCGAGGTCGACAGAAAACCTGGGATGAAAAGATGCACGTCTCAGCAGCCAACTGTTCGGCATGAACTGGGCCGATAGAACGTGTCCGGTTATTCGTTCTCCACATATAACACAAGGTTTTGCCTGATTTCTACCTGTGACCGGGGTCTTTTTCTGACAGAAATGCACTGACAACGTGTCCAGTTCCTCAGGAGAACGTGACACAGTATCAGCTTTTCCCCCGTCGTTTTTTTTTTTTTAATCCTGAGCTCCCGTTGCCGGTGCTTTGCGTCAGCTCGGCAGATCGATGTGCAGGAAACCGTCGCCTTCGTGCTTGTTGATGCGTAATCTGTTGGGTTTTTTTGGTTTGTTTTTCACTTTTCGCCTGTTGAACGTAATCATCAGGAGAAAGGGGGTCGAATAATCAGCCCTGTAACCTGAATTATGAGCTGTGACTGTTAAAGAAAAATACCACGCTTAATACTACAGACTTTTTTGTCTTTTGTTTTTCATATGTGGTCTGATGTTTTGCATCGTACTAAAATTTTTAAAAACTCCCTATAGCAAAAAATAGAGTCTCATACTAAGCACAGTTTGGTTTTTGCTCAAGTTGAAATATTTTTACCTCATGCCGACACATATTTGCATCACTTTTGCAGCATCTGGAGAAAGTTTCTTTCTGATTGAGCTGCGTTGTGTCGTTCCACTGACGTTGTGCACATGCTATCATCAAAAGTTCCCCGAGTTCTGTCTGCAGACGCCTTTGCCTTCGCTGAGTCCATGTGTCTGGGGAATCACTTCACCGAGACGCAGAAGTCAAAATTTGGGGTGAATTAATCGGTCGATCGGGAGACCGCTGTCCGTCACGCAGACTTACTCATGTTTTTATTAGTATAACTATGACAATGAAGGCCTTTTTTTTTGTTTTTACCTAAATCCCAGTCTATTTCTCAGTCCTCAGAGGAATCAAAATATAGCAGACACCACCAATCCAATGTGGCAGATTGGTGTCAAGTGCGTCACCATGCTGTTCTGCCATTGCCTAAATTGCACCAATCATCCCAAGTGAGACCCCCCCCCCCCACACACACACACACACTTTGCTCGCTCGTTTGTTGACTCGTCATGACATAGCCCGCACCCTGATCAAATTTTTGGCGAAACGTGGCAAAGTGACGCACCTCTCCATGGAAACCCAATATCCCAAGGGCCGTGGTGGTAACAAACACGCGGCTCCCGTTAGACTGACCCGGCAAGGGGCTGCGCTATTCACGAACTAACAACTGTTACCTTTTTCCCTTTTTCTTTAAATTTAATAAATGTGCCGTGGATATTTATAGCATCGTCTGCCCGGGTCCGAGCAGTGGAGCACCAAAAGGAAAAGCCCAAAGTCGGAGAACCGCACATTCCCACATAAATCATATAGTGTTATGAGTGGGGAAACGACTCGGGCAAAGTTGAGCAACTGTGGCGAACGCGGGGGGAAAATAAATCATTTATCACCCGACGGCTCCACTGAACCATGCAGCAGTGAAATAGAGGAGGTGGGTCCAGGCGCGCTTTGTCACCCAGTCGCCAAAAAATAAATAAATTTAAAAAAAAACAAAACGAGTCTGCCGGCGGCGATACCCTGGGATCCGTGAGCCGCAATTCAAATGCTGCAATTCAAATGGAGGCCGCGGAATCAGGCGTCGGGGACGGACGAGCCGCACACACGGGGCCCGGACTTCCTGGGGAAACTGTTGGTCGGTCAGTCGCCACTTCTCTCTCGGTTTGTCGTTCCACTTGTTCTGCAGAGGCGGCGGGGGGGGGCATCATTAGTCTGCATTGGACGCCACAGCACCACCATTAGTTGCCCCCCCCCCTCAAAGTGAGACCAATTTGCCTTGGCAAGTGGTACCGCAGCTTAATTAGCTTCAATTAAGGCCACTGAAAGGTGTACAGAGGCGTTTCTCGGAGCTCGTCGGCATGGAAACGAGTCCCCATCGCGGCTGACGACATAAAATTAGCTTCTTTTGTAATCCGTTCTTTTTTTTTTCCTTTTTTTTTGTACATGGAGGCGGCGCTGAAATCCAACATTTCACATGAATTTTACCTGGAATGAAATTTCCTATTCTCTCTTACCTCACCTCACTTTCATCCTGAAGGGGGTGGGGAAAAAAAAACAAAAAAACGGTGACAAGTCAGCAGCTTCCTCGCCGTGCTCATCTCCCTCAGAATATATCTGAGGGATCAGAAGGCGCCGCAGATTTATGGCGGCATCCCTGGACTCGCAGTGACCAGTCTGATTCAGCAGATAAGTGCTGAGTATGAGCCGTTATCAACCGGACAACCGAGGCGCCTTGATTTATTACCCAGATTCCTCGGGTTAACTTCATCAGGGCTGAGCTGTCGGGGGGAGAGAACAAGAGAGCGTGGAACAGTGGAAACGGCTCCTCAGCTCCCAGCCGTTGTAAAGCTATTAATTATACAGACGTGTCCCAGGCTACATGAACAAAATCATACAGTTTTGTCGCAGGCAAAAATAAAAGTGACCGGTGGCAACGACACATTTGCGACGTCTGCATACTTTGTTTTGTAAACCCATTTGCCGCTGAGCAGGGGAGGAGGGTTAATCAATCACCGTTAACCAATTATCTATCACTTTGCGATCCGGGAACACACAGCACCTTCCTAGCGGAGTCACCTTAAGTAGAACCAACGTATTTGCATCGTAACGATGAGACATGAAAGCCTCATCCCCGTATTTGTCCACCGGGTTGAATTAAGGTTTTAATTCGAGTGAGTGTTTTTAAACTTTACTTATTTTCTGAAGAGATGCTTCGCGTCGTATTGAAGAAGCAGTGGATTCGGCATCTAACACGATGCCCTACAGGATGGTGCACGGCTGCGTTGATGCCTCCAGCAGTGCAAATTAGTATATTTATTATACATGCATCAGTTTATTATACATGAATAAATAAAGGCATCTCGGCATGGGATACCTGTGAATCTTTATTGAAACACACAGTATAGTTTTCTGTAAATTCCTCTTTAATAATTATCAGAACTAGTTTATATGAGATTACATTCCCAGCTCCACTGTTCCCATCTCATGTTCCATATTAATATCTTTCCCCGGTGCACTGAGCTGTGTGTGAGCTTGTTTTCTATTTTTTTTTTTGCCTAAAACCACTGTCTTACTTGTATTTTCTTGAGG
Source organism: Istiophorus platypterus (assembly GCA_016859345.1). Lineage (NCBI taxonomy): Eukaryota > Metazoa > Chordata > Actinopteri > Istiophoriformes > Istiophoridae > Istiophorus > Istiophorus platypterus. The sequence continues at coordinate 2,778,755 of CM029112.1, read as the reverse complement.
ATTCTTGTGTTTCTTTTTCCCTATTTCATGCTAATTTCACCATCTATCGAGAAGGCAACTGGGGGGGGGGCACAACGCTGCTGATTTTATTGTGTACAATTATATATGTGATTAATAAATATTTAAATCTCTCGAATCTTAAAATATCACCTAGAAAAGCAGTGAGAGACTCATCTTCAGTCTCCACCTACTCAGAATTTGATTTAAAATTCACCTGGTTGTGCGCCGGGTTGTGTGGAACCGAAAGCTCGTTTGGATAAATGCAGTGTCATTTAGTTTTGGCTGCAGTCGCGATTCATATTCAGCGAAAACTCTTAGACAAAGGTCTTGAAAATTGAGAATTTTTTTTGTTTTGGCCAAAGTTAATTAAAACGTGTCAAATTTCCATTTAGAATCAAAAATCAGAATTAAAAAAAAAAAAAGTTTATCTGAACCAGAGACTAATTGGTTCCTCTGTGGTCTGTAAACTCCAAATTTCCACCAAATTCAACTGAGGATTTGAATTTATTTATCTTTTTTCTTTTTTTTTCGAGAAATCCTTCTCACGGGCGGATCAAATTTGGTGGATTTAATTTTTGGTGGAGTTTTTATTTTGGATGCATGTGTTTTTGGTCCATTGTGTGTGTCTGACTCAGTGTGTTTTGGCGGAGAGAGAGAGAGAGAGAGAGGCGAAGCTGAAGGGGAAGTGATGCTGTGTGGGAGTTAAATGACATCAACGGTCCATTCAAGGACACCCCAAGGTAACCGGGGGGGATCCGACCCCCACCCACGCGCATCGCTCCTCCATTTGCCGTCAGGCACAATGGAGTGCTCTCTCTCTCCCTCTCTCTTTCTCTCTCTCTCACCGCTGTCTTCCTCCCCTCGCTCTCTGACGACAGGCTCTTTAAAATGCCACCCACAAGTGGCCGAAAAAGGACGGTTCCCCGGAACCTGATTGGCTGCGCCGGGCCGCCTGGTTGCTATGGAGAGCCTAGGGTTTTTCAGGAAGCTGATTTTCATACGTCTGGAGGATGTGGTGACGCCTATGTGGCAGGACCGGTAGGTGATTTGTCATGTCCCTTAAATTAGAGGCAGATCGGATTAAAGTTTAATGAATTTTAATGATCGCTGCGAGGGGGAAAAAAATGGGTCACTCCAACGGCAAATAGTCATAAGTTACGGCAAAGAAAAATAGGATATTAATAGAAAAACAGGGCTCGTGTTCCGTTAACGCACAGTGTTGACATGGAAAGAGCTGTAAACTCCACTGTGAGCTGTAACTCACTGTGGACGAAGCATCGAAGCAATCTGCAGAACAATATCATCAAAAAGTGCCTGGAAAGAAATATGATTGAAAAATGTAATGTAAAAAAAATGTTCATTATGAAATAAGTTGTTTTTCTTGTTTTTTTTGTTTGTTAATCTAATGTGCATTATTGGATATAAATAGGAATATATGAAAGTGAAGAAAAGGAAAAAAAACAATTATGCAGTTTTGTAATGTGTTGTGATTTTGGAAGCAGTTTGTAAACATTGGCGGTGTTTTATTTTGCCATAGATAACATGCTGCTCATTTTTAATTTTTTTTTATGATTCCATTTGTTAAATCACATCAACAAAGATTTAAAGAGGATGCTATGATTATGGGGAAAAATGCGCCGAATGCAACATTTGCTAAATATTATCCGCGGGCAGACAATTTCACCAAGCACATCGTTCCAGAAAATGTTTAGGCCAGCTACTTCCAGGCGTGAGAGGGAAAACTGGGGGAAGTCGAGAGGAAGTGGTGTCTCCAAGACACAGCAACAGGGATCTGAGAGGAAGTTATGGCGAGTAAAACGAAGGCTGCAAATTAGGAGGCAAAAAATGACAAAAAAAACCCACTCGCACCTTTAGACTGTGGGATGATAAGTTTAAAAACACAACCAGCAGTAAAACATCTGCTATGTTGTTCCAAAACAGGATAGTGCAACATCAGGATGACAAAATTATAGATCATAAACATATGAAGAATATAATCTGGGAGGTCGAGCAACTTCCAGGTGCTGCCGCCAACCTCCTCTCCACCTTGAAGACCTGGAACACAGCAGAGGCAGAAAGCAAACACAGCACTCACACGTTTTTACGTCTGGATTTAATATGTTCGGACAGTCAGATGTCAGCGGGGAGGTTTGTTCCAGGGCCGTGGGGGGGGGTAGAAAGAGGCCCTGCAGCCTGCAATCGCTTCTTAACCCAGGGGACAGACAGGAGCCTCGGCTTCCTGGTAGCAAAGAGCATGGGAGGGAGGAGGAGGCTCAAGGACATCAGACAGGTATGAAGGACGCCGACAACGTGGGGCTTCCATCGAGAACCGACCCGTCAAGTTTTCTGAATTTAGTTCTGGCCGTCTGAGGACCTTTAGTACCAGCCTGCGGCGGGTTGGACAAGTCCATCGAATAGTTGTTGAGACATGTCGCTGTAAAAAAACAAAAAACCTTAAAGGTCAGCTTCACGGTGCCGCTACAGGAAAAGGCGGGAGATCCTCAAAGGCGGCGGGATTCAGCCTGCGGAGTCGATCAACCGGATCAGTCCCATCTCCACCGCTGAGATTCATCAGTGTGGACAAACAGATCTACGCTGTGGCCACAAAAAACAAAGAAAAAGCAAAGCCTTTTTCTGCTGTTTTCCTCTCTCTGCGATTGTTGTCCTTTCCCGTGTCTTTAGGGTGTGTCTATGTATTTGCGTCTGTGTGTCTCTGTTGTGGGCGGGGCACCCCCCCCCCCCCAGCCAACCGATTGCCGGTACACCTGCTACCCCAACCACTTGTCGGCAGTGTATACACCCCCCCCCCCAGCTCTCCGCCAGATTAGCGTGACAGCCGGTTCAGCAGCTTGCAGCCAGGTTCCCCTGGAACCACGCACCCTCACTCGTTCCCTATCGTTTTTTTCGCTCCGCGCCATAAACAGTTTCCCTCGTGCTCGGCACTGCCGAGCACCCGCTGGCCTCGCTTCGCCAGACTCAGGCCTGCACCCCCCCCTGCCGCCGGCTGGACATCCAGCCCCCTTCTCCACCTCGCCAGCCCATCGCTTGGCTCGCCATGGTTGCTCATCCAGCCCGAGCTGCCACCAGGCCTCCACCATCTACTGCCAGAACTCCCATTGCCCCTAAACCCATTTTTCTCAGTTACAGCTAATCAGGTTCCCCTTGTTCATCTGAGCTCAGAGTCCGTTCCCTGTGTTTGGCCTCACCTGTTGTTTTTAAACACGAACTGTCGGAAGAAAATGTGCAAAAAAAATTAAACACAAGTGGGAGCAAGTATATATTTAGATAGTACAAGATACCAATATAATAAGTCCAGTAAAATACATCCAAATCCCGGGAAGTGCAAGCGAGACCCAGACAAATATCCAAGGAATTGTGTCCATGTTGTGAAATTGTACATCTCAAGATTTGGATCCAGTGTCAGCGCATTTTAAACAAAGCTCCACTTGGCACCTTTTTCCTGGGGACTCTCTTCAGGCATCATTCACACTGGCCTTCACCTTTCTGTAAAGTACGGATGAAATCGAAAGTCACTTCACCACCTGGAAATCAGGGATCTTAAGATACTTAACTCCATGTGTCCCTGCAAACCTGCATTGTGAAATCCATTTTACTTATTGATTATCCACTAATTAGTGAGTAAATGTTGGCTAAGACACTGAGGTGGTAAATACGGAGAGCGTCGCCGCTCGCGTGGAATTGATTTCCCCGCTCTCAATTTACTGAAGGATGGCAGCGAAGACGGATTATTCTGGAGAGTTCACACCTCTCGGCGGACGGTTGACCTTTTTAGGGGAAAGAAACTTCGGCTGCACTCGCTAGCAACTGATAAACTCAGAGCTTTACCCCCCCCCCCAAAAAAAGTCCTTGGGATTATTCCTGAGACGAGGTCATCCGCTCACGTTTTCGCAGGTCGTGGGGAGTCTGATTTGCCATGGCGCCGCACGCCGCCACGAGAGAGACACATCACGCCGCGTCCGGCTGATTCCGTGAGCTCATTAGTCAGATGCAAACCGAGGCAGACGAAATGAGCCCATCCCCTTCGGCGTCTTGCAGAGGAGCAGAATGCCTGGCGGCGCTACCGCCGGTGTTCGGCCCTTCTCTGAAACCACATCGATCCCGCCAGAGAAACCCGTCCGCCGCAGGTGAACGTTCCCGCGAGTCACACCCACCAACTTCCCCAACTGCCTCATCCATGAGAACAGACTCTGCACTCAAGACGGACTCCCTTGTGCGTCCTTACATCGAAGGGGCTCGTCGATATCGATTCAATTGTTCAATAGCTCCTCCATTACGGCTCTGATGCCGTAAAAAAAAAAGAAGAAAAAGCTAAGGAACGTCTCTCTGCATAGCTCAAGTAGCATAATTCCCACCATCAATCTGAAAGAGAATAAAACATTTTGCCCTCTGCACACAGTTCCCTCTCCAAGTCTAATTCCCAGTGCTGCTGTATGTATAAATTTCAACAGCACCATCTTCCTTTCATGCATTTTTGAGGAGGGGACAGGGATCCAAAGGCCAGCGATACTTTGATCATTCAGCGGTTTGTTTGTTTGCCTTTTTCCGAAGCCCGATTCTCAGTTGTTTTTTATTTTTGTTGCCCCCCCCACCACCACCACCCCCTTTTACTTTTGAATTGATAAACCATCTGCTCCCCTGACACTTCGGAGCAGAGCGCCATCAACGCCGGCGCTCAGATTCCCGCAGATGCTACTGTCAGCCTGTCAACCGAGACATGTCCTGCTGCAGACTGTGTTTTTTCGTGTGTGAGTGTGAGTGTGTGTCTCTGCGCTCGCCTCGCTACCCAACAGTGGACCTCCCCGTTGTTACACACGCGTTGCCGGCGGCGTCAGGCCAGCAGGGCGCCGCAAAGGCAGGGTCCAGGTTTGACCTCGGGCCCCTTAACCTGCAGCACTAAATACTGTCTAACAAAACCCCACAGGGCCACATATACATATTAAAAACTCCTGCACCATAATGTTGCAACAAAATATTAGAATTTTAGCATCCGTGGTTTTCCACTTTTATCTGTCTAGCTGGAGATGTAGAGGCTCTAAAGAAAAAAAAAAAAGAGTGAAACAGTCTTTCACGAAATGGCTCAGGGTTTTTTTTTTCCTTTTTTTTCAGGAAGTTACGAGGTTCAATCAATTTTTGTTTTCAGTCGAATTTTAAAGTCCAGCACCCGGAGCAAAGCCCCAGACGCTCGGAGGAATCTGGCCCGTAATTACCCAACCGAGCTGAGGCTTTCGACATTTCTCGTCGGAAAAAGGTCTAAGACGCGATGCTCGGAAAAGTCCTGATCAAACGGCTCGAGGAGCTTCGGGTTTTGAGGTCAAGGATGATGCTCGCTGAATCCTTGAAGCCCAGCGTCCGAAGGGAATCGCCGTAAACTCCAAGAGTTCAGGAACATCTCCCCAAATAGTTTGAGGTGCTAGAGGACCGATTTTTAAGTTCTGAGACCTTGGGGGTCACTTTCGGGCGGCTGCGCTGAGCTTTGAAGTCCAGCATCTAAAGAAAACACTCCGAGGCCCCGAGAAATTTTAGCTGTCGTTGTGTATTTTCAAACTCGCTCTGTGTTTTTAGAGGAGTGTTTGGAGGTTTTGAGGTCTGTTGGTTTGACCCTCATTGGGCTCAGTGAATTCTGGAGTCCGGCGCCCGGATGCAGAGCCCAGGAGTGTCTAAACCACATGGATCAGGGCTGTGGGCTCAGTCCCCTGGGTTTTGAAACCCAACACCCAGACGAAAGACTCAAGGACTCTACACCCGCCGAGCGCTTAACAAGGAACACCTGTGCACCTGCTTACTCGTGCAACTTTCCTATCAGCCAATCATCTGAAAGAAGAATGATGCAGGAAATTCCTGCAGATACAGGCCGGGAGTTTCAACTAATGTTACTATAAAGCATCAGGATGGGGAGAAAACGTGATGTTAGTGGCGATGATTTGTTGGCGCCAGATGTGCTGCTCTGAGTGTTTCCGGGAAACGCTGGTCCCCCTGGGATTTTAACGCAGAACAGTGTCTGGAGATTTTGCTCAGAATCATGTGAAAAACAAAGAACATCCAATGAGCGGCGGCTCTGCAGATTGAAGGAACCGTGTTGATGTGAGAGGTCAGAGGAGCAACTGACTGGTTGGAGCTGCCAGGGAGCCTATGGCAACTTGGATAAACGCTCTCAACTGCGCCGAGTGGAGAATCTCAGGATTAAAAAGAGAGAAAAAAAAGCTACAGGAGCAGAGGAACCACGTCGGGTTCAGGCTGCGCCAGAACCGGAACAGCTGGAAAAACGTAGGCCGGTCGGATGGATCTGTGACTGTGACTCGAACACGCAGGAGGAGAAACGCACAGCAGTGCGAAGAAGGACAATGTTTCAGGGAAATTTTAAGAAAAGAAAACAAAAAACCCCTACGTATCGTCGTCCTTTTTCATCAAGCTTTTTGCACGTTGATATCGTCATGGTTTCGGTTTATTGACGTCGGTGTCGCCTCGTCATTGCCTCGTCTCAAGTCAAGGAAGAAAAGGTCGTTGACCGAGATATTCAGTCATGGTTTTCATTTAGGAACTTTAATACTACGACTTATGCGTCTTCTGATGGCTACTTCCAGCCAGGTTGTCTCAAACTCATTTCATGAATTTCATGAATACGATGAACTGAGCTTCGCTCACCTCCCCCAGTCAATGGCTATTAATATAAGTCACTAGATATCAGTATAATATATAGAACCATTGAGGAAATACGTGTTTTAATGTTTTCCTAAAGCTCGGATTACCCCTGTGTTTTTGCTTTAGGACTGAACCTAATGTGAAAAAACATAATTTTTTAAAATATATTGAGGGTCTGATCCAGGATGTCATTATGCTCTATGGGTCACTGGATATTTATTTAACTTGACAGAAGCTACAGTCTCCGTCTCGTCGTTTCACTCTCGAAGGAGGGATTTACGCCTTATGCAGCCCTGTCTTAGGTGTGGTAAAGGTAACCGCCTTGGAGAAAAACTAGGAGATTTCCAGAGCTCCCCGAGCAGACTGCACCCGCCAGACGTGCCCTGTAAAATACAGTATGAAGAACTTTTAGACATCCCGGGTTGTTCATATTCCCTCAGTCACGGAAGAATTGGGGAAAAAAATAAAAATGCAAGGAGACTGAAGTCAAAATCCACAGAAGGGGGAAAAAAGAGGAGGAATAATCACAGCCCTCAGCGTCCTCTCTTGTAGCTCGAATTGGCTTTTTGAAAAGCCGTTGAGACGCGACACATTCGTTTGGGATTGAGAAAACCCCTCGTTCGGATTGGGGGGGGGCAGACTTTCATGTTTTCTGGCATATGCTGGGACCTGGTATGACAAAGTGTTACAGCGACGGCGGCGCCCGTCCACTTGGGGCACGTACGACACAATAGCTTATAGCGAGGGGGTGAGGGAGGGGGGTTCTGCACCTGGGCCATTATTCAACCTCCTTCCCTTTTTGAAATGCTTGACTCATGTATGATTGAACAGGGTTTAATTTTAGATTGGATTTTCCTGGCGAGACGAGCCCACTGTTTTGTTTTGGTTTTTTTCTAAGGCCACCGACTTCCACGAAGACGTGGTTAATATGCACTACGCACATTTGCCTTAAGAGGAGCGGGGCGGCGACTGATGCCTGAGGAAACGTAGTGGGAGGGGGGGGTCTAAGCCGCGGGTGGGAGGATCGATCAGAGCCCTCAGAACCTGTAAATATTCATGTCAGTACAGTGAGATGCACTGACGGAGACAGACTTTTGCCGCATACCGTCGCATGCTGGTAAATTGAAAAAACGCCTGACGTCACGCCGGTATCCATCAGAGCCAGAACCCTTGACGTGAGGCAGGTGCAGCGGGAGCGAATGTCCGTTTCCATCAATATTGCATTCAAAATCAGTTTTCAAACACGTGCAACTGCTAATTTTGTTTTTTGCCTTTTTTCTATGAAAACAAACTAACTTTTATTAAGATTTTAACCACTCCTTTTTTCTTTTTTTTTAAATTTTATATGGACGAGATTTTGACCTTTTCCAAGTCAAAACTGGATAGAAAACTCGCTCATAATCGCCTGGGGGTTTTTTTTCCAATAAAACCATAAGACCCAATCTCTACCAGATTCCTTTTCTATTGAGAACGGATATTGTTTTGACCTGTGGACACACACGCTCGCAGTGAGCTTTGCAGTAGATATGATGGGGCTGCATGGCGCGGTATAACGGCAGGGCGAAGGTTCAGTGGGATGAAGGAGGTTCTTTTAAAGTGTTGCCCTTCAGACAGATTAGGGCTGCAGATCCTGGACAACACTTTATCTCCCGGGCTCAGTCTAAAATGATCTGACAGCCCCCCCCCCTTGTGTGTTACTTTCAGATGCCGTAAAAAAAAAATCAGATTTAGAAAGCTGGTTTGGATTTTAGAGAATCAACATTGTGCGTTAGAGTGTGTGGGTGTGTGTGTATTTATTTATTTTTTAATACAACAGTATATTAAAGGAGAACTTCACTGTTTGTACACATCAAAGTGTGTCGGGGGGTTGGGAGACTTCTGCATAGAGAAAAGCTGAATAAAGTCTTTAGTGTCTCCAGAGGAGCCGTGTGAAGTCTGACAAATGTCCTCAGGCGATGTCACTTCTTGAGTCGGCATCGGCTGGTTCTCAAAACTACATGTCTGAAAATGAAAAAAGAAAGAAATCGAGGGGAAGAGGAGTTATAAAGGACCCGCTTCCACATCTTTGATCACAGCTAGCAGCTCGGGGCAACATTAGCCGCTGCTAGCATGACGCACCAACCAAATGGTCGGCAGTTGGGTTGCATTGTGGTTGAAGTCGTCTCCGGGTTTTGACTCTTGTGAACCGGCATTAATTCATTTTCTTGAACACGTTAGCATGTTAGACCCATTTGAACATCATTCGGCAGGAAACAGAGAAGTGTTCACGTTCATTTGAAGTCATGTTTAAGGCCGGCCAGTGAAGCAAAGGTTCAGTATTCCCTCTCCTTTTTTGCTCAGTTTTTGTCCCCACCAACTCCCAGGAGGAATAATGCCCTCGTGAACGGCGAGATGTTCCACTACCTTCTCAAGCTAGTACATCCGCCTACGTTTTGGTGCCGAGCAGGTGGCGGCTGATCCGAATAGCTGCCCCCTGTAGTTGAGACTGAACCAGAAAAGCAAAATTGGAAACAGGATATAAAGACATTTATAACTGTGTTTTAAATTGAAACTAAAGTCTAAAGTCATCTCCAGACGTTTTTTTTTCAGTGCTGGTTGAAAACTTTGCATCACCATCACCGATTCCGTGTGAAAATATTTCCTTGGTTCACAGCGGTGAAACTTAACGTGAGGAAACTCCACTGCGATCATCTATTCCCACAAAATATCCCCTTGTTGGGACCATCATGAAGAGACGAGTGGTTCTCTCGCTTATAAATATCTGAGAGACATCATCATCGCGAAGCAGAGAGCCTGTGTTGTCAGTCGTTCCTCTCATCCGGCAGAGCCCAACACACCACCAGCCTTCACATGCTCACCTCTGAATTTCTCTGCATTTCCGCCGCAAGTCAGGGACTTGACTTATTTATGATTCTCAGGCTGAGGAGAGGAAAAAAAAGAAAGTGAGAGCCCACCGTCAGATCCCTGAGGTTTGGATTTACGTGAACCACAAGAAAAAAAGAAGAAATAAATTTTAATAATTAAAAACAGGCCGAACGCCTCGGTGGACGGGGCCTTGCGGAGGACGCCCCTCGTCTTCTTGTTCAGTCCTCAGGGAAAACTGAGTTCCGTGCATCTGTATTCAGACGGGCTGCAGAGGCAGTGAGGTGCCTTGTGATTTGACTAAATATTACTGATAATAGTTGAAAAGATGCTTGTTGGCTTCTTCTCCCTGAGCCTTTACGGCATGTACAGCGTTTGCATAACGTTTAAAAAACGGACTCTAGCGTTTATCCCATCATGGGATTTGTTTGCTGTGGCAGGAACTCAGTTTTATATAAGTAGGAGGAAATGTTTGATGTTATTTTACCACGTACTTTGATTACTACCACACTAGTTTAAAAAAAATAAATAAAGAAAATATAGAAAATATCTTTTTTTTTTATTTTTAAATACCCACAAAAACTTTAGAAAATACTCTCCTGACAGTTCCTGTTTGACAGTTTGAGCCAATAAAAATCGACTTTTGCCGGAAAAAGACTTTAACTGCACAATAATAAAACTAATCAAATATCCCGAATGTGCAATTCAGTCCAGAATGCGAGTGCCCCCCCCCCCCCCCCGCATGCTACAAGCAATTTTATTTACCCACAGGATTTTACAAATGTAGTCAATTTGATGGAATATATCTGGCATATTTGGCGAAATGTTCCCGTGCAGCTCCGGCAACTGTTTTTCTACTTTTTGTTCTCTCTCTGGAGCAGCAACTTTTATTGGTTGATTTTAGCGAAATTACACCAAATCTCTATTGGTATATTCAGAATATCATGATACTTTTTTTTTTCTAAATCTGCTGGCAAAAATAAGAATAATTGAAAAATTTAAGTGACAAAATCATGTCTGCAGGAAACTTTGTGGAGCAGAATCTCTCTGCCACAACCTCTAATCCCTTTCATGTCTGTTACAAACGACGTCATGTCTGCTGGTGTAATTTCCACATTGCTGAATAACTTGGAACTTGTTTTCTATCCAGTTTCAAGGTGGGAAGAAGATGATTAAAAGCCTTCGTTGCAGGGGCACCAGTTTGAGTCGACAGTCTGAGGAGGCAGACTTGGCAGGAAGGTCCAAGGTCATGCTTTTACAAACGGCTCTGGAATTTCTCTGCAGACATTATCTTGATCCAAGAAGGATTTTCTGAACAACCTGAAAATGGGTGAATTTCCCATTTTGACATCCTGCTTGTACGTTGTAGTGGACATCAGCTATATGTCCCTGTGTTGGATGAAACTTTTTCACCACATCTAGCAAACAAATTCATGGTCCCTAGAGTATGATTTATCGTTATTGTTAAATTATTGGTGTAATTTTAGTGACATTGCGGTCCATGGGCGACTTCTCAACCACCGAGCTAGTGGGGGGCCCACAGAGGATTTCTTTACCCCCTGGCCTGGAGTTAGAGGATGTATAAAACATCAATATCTCTTGGTTTATATCCCACAAAATTCATTAACAGGCTCTTTTCTCTTGTTTATTTTCAGATACTGACATTAGCAAGACAAATATCAGATTTAGAAAGTTAGATTTTAGAAAATAAGCATAATGTTTTTCAATATAGCTGTAAATGGAAGGAAATCGTACATATTATTGTGTGTTCCCAGGTGTTGGAGAACTTCTGCATGTGTGCTTGAGTTTGCATTGGTCGGGTCAGAAGGCTATGAGTTTAAAAAGTAAAAAATAATCTGTCGTTGACTATAGGGGCTTGAAACGTTGCGCTGAAATGTTTACGACTTCCTCCCTGGAGGATGATGGCAGCTTTGGTCAGCTTCGATTCACAATGGTCCCAAAGAAAAAAAAAGGGTCAAAATGTTCATAGACCATTGTCCTATGGTTGTGGCTAGGGAAAGATGACTGTTTGGGTTAAAATTAAATACCTTGTTGAGGTGTGGGGACCGTCATCACCATGGTTACAACATGGCTAAGCTCATCAAAGGATCGTCGCCTTGTTTCATAGATAGCAAAGTTGACCATCGGTTTGAAATGGGAAAAGAACAGCGGTCTGCCCCTTTAAGGTCTGGTGGGTTTTTATGTTGTTGTCGACCCATCCACCCACCTTGACCTCCTCCTTACGCCGACTTTGTTGCTCTAAAACACCACAACTTCCTCCTTTGCTCCCGTCACAGTTGCTCCAGCCACTAGAGGGCACTGTCACTTGGATGTAAACGCATTGTTTTGGGGCATTGGTCAAAAAGACTGACACTGTCTCACACGATCGCTAAATGTCACTTAAAAATAAGACGTACCTATGGGTCATAATAAGCTGCTCGCCCAACCGATCTATGGGGACGTTTTTAATAAGAAGACAGTCTGGATGAGACAACATGTTGTGTGTTTTAAGTGTTTTAAGTGTTTTAAGTATCCACCCTATCAGGTGTCCCTCCAGTGTCTCAGGCAGTAAAATGCCCACACTTGTCGAGGTGGCGAGTTCTGAGGTCCGTCGGATTCCACATTGTTTCACCTGATAAGAGCTTTATTTGACTGTTCCCGTCGTTTTAAGCTATGTGATTACGACATGACGAGTTAATTGCTGAGGGTAAATACGCCACCCAGAGGTCATGGCCGATACCTTTTTTAAATCTACCAACAGATAAGGGCAGACGAGCGCTTTTCATTTTAGATAGTCATCTTTGCTCCATTTAAGGTGACAAAAGATTGTCGCCCCCACTGTGCAGCTCTTCCTCTGTCAAACACCTCGTCCGAGCTGCCCTCGCTGACGTCGTCCTGTCAGTATCTCCTGGGAGATATTGCGCTAGTGTCGTAAAAGTAAACCAGCAAGAACCGTTGGTTTTATCGGTTACCATCTGCATGCCCTTGATCGCCTAGCTTTATACCCCTGTTGGGATTCATGTCCTTGGAGAATGGGAAGACGCCACGTGGGGCACGGTCTGACGATCCGTGTCTTCACACCACAGAACGGCCCCTTTCCCAGGAATTTCCCATGCGTGTGTTTCGCGTCCGTTAGCACGTCCATTAGCGCATCCGTTAGCGCATTAGCAGCCAATGGCTTCTCGCCAGCCGGTCGTATGGGTGTGGAGATCTGACTCCCGTCGGGCACAGAGCCAGACACATTTCAATTCTTTGTTCCAGTGATCGCTAAAGAATTGAAATTTTCTTTTTCCTTGAGGGCAACCTTTCCTTTTGACTTCTGGTGAACAGTTTGTCTCTTATATATAGACAATGCACTCTAATCTTTGACCCGTAAGTGTTTCGTGTGATTATTTTATGTGTGCCGAGGTTTTTTGCAGGCAGTTTACGCCCTTTTTATTTTTTGAAGGAGTTTGTTGAGTGGCCCTGTCAAGTCTTGTCCTCACCCCTCCACCCCCACCCCCCAAGGATGCTAGGGTGCTGGCATGTTGACAAGAGCAGCTGCCTCAGTCAACCCTGCGCACTGATAAGAAGCAGCAGCACATCTAAAGACTGAATAATGGCCTGCTGTCCTCATGCCTGCAGATCACTCCCATGCTGCAGGACGACGGGGGACAGGCAATCAGAGCTCAATCTCCCGGCATCGGGAAGAAGGAAAAAAAAAGGAAAAAAAATCAGAAATCACAAAGCGGTTCACGCAGTCAGCCGGAGACGGGAGGATGACGCGTTTACGCCGACTTCACTTGTCACTTGGGACGCGGGATGCCGTGCTTTTTTTTTTTTGTTGTTGTTGTCTCAGGTGAGTATTGAAAATGCACCAACGGAACATGTGACTTTCCGGTGAGTTTCTCAGGGGCCTTGGTGCACCAGCAAAACCTGTGCGTTTCGTCTTGCTGCACTTTCAGCACTTTTAAATCCAACTGTATCGAAGTACACCCCCCCCCTTTTGGCAAAGAAGTGTAAATCCCTTATCTCTGTCCTTCAAATGTCTTGTAAACAGGATTTGATGGACTAAAGCGCTCCGGTCCAGGAAGCAGAAGTGTGGGGAGCACTGATGAGCATCGTTCCTCCAGCCCCCCCAAACCCCCGCCGAAGATTGAACTTCTCTCCGGAAACTCACTCTCTGCACCGACACGCTCAACCGCTGTTTGTCTGCAAGTTATCAGAGGATGACAGTTTTATAATTCTGCGAGGATGATGCGATTTTTGCCTCACGAGGCGAATTACGGCCAGTGGGAACACTGCATTCCAATACGTCTGCATCGGAGGTATCGCATTAGGGCGAAGTTATTCTCTGCAGGAAGCAGTTCAGTTTTTCCTGCAGCGCAAAGAGGCCGAGGTTCATTCATTGTGCCTGCAAACATGATCGGTTCTGCTCATGTGGAGGGTATGACGTCGAAGATGTAACCCATATCTGGCATCAGGTAAAGTTTGAGTGACAAAGGACAACAGTCAGACAGTTTTAAAAATTCTTTTATGTCTTTGTTTTGACAGTTTGTCCTTTAAATGTTCTCCATGCTAATGTGGTTTCAGATAGACTGGGTTCACTTTTTGTCACCTGTCAAACCCCAATTGAAAAGTCCAAATTTCACCAGTTTCACCAGCTTATATTCATTGAAAGCTCCAGAATTTTATGGAAGGCCATAAAGGCCAAGATTGTAGTTTTATTGATTTATTTTTTAAAAAACATCTTCCAGGAACAGATATTCTATCAAAAAATACACCTGTGTCCCCAACATAACTTAAGCACAGCAGTTTGGGATATGTTGAGCTCGTTACGAGGAAACAGAACATCAAAAAGTCTGCAGTCTTTGCTAGTAATCCCCCGTAATGCTGTTATGCTAATTAAACATCAGACAACAAAGCTGTTGAATGGATTAAAAAATGGAGAGGGTACGGATTAAGGAAGGAAAAAAGTTTGTGCTATAAGTTGAAACTAAAGGGTTTATCTGGTGACCGTTTAAATTTTTTACAAACAAATATTTCCGTCTTCCTGTTTTGGTTTTAGAATAAAGGGAACATGACTCCGACAGGAATAGTCTACCAATATCATCAACTTAGTGGGCTGCGAATATCCTTTAGAAATGTACTTGTACATGTCAGAGTATCTACGTGGATTCATCCTCCGGGGAGCATGATTTTACCATTTGTATATATGTCATATGTCACATCATCGAACCTGTATATTCTGAGTTACCCACAATTTGACCTGAGGCTGAAACTTGAGGAAAACGACAAATTATCAGTCTTCATCCTTTGGTGATCATGATTTTCAACTGCAACTTTTAATGGAAACCTACTACTTTTACTTTATGTGGTACATCAATGGAAATTTTGAGCTCACGTTGACTGAACATCAGAGCCAATTCCATTGCAATAGGATATTTAAGTTGCAGTGTAGACACATGATTGATTTTCTAAATTTTGAGTCACCGCTGTAGAAAAATCCTATTTTTACATGTTATTGTAGAAAAGGAAATGGCTGGTTGTTATGGTTGTTATGGATATTCGTGGTCGGCAGAGGATGATTTCTATGTGTCTGGCGATATGCTGACCCTTTTTGTCTATGCTTCCCTCGAGGCTATAGGTTCTCCTTGTGATCCCTGTGATGCCTGACAAGGTATCCTCAGGCTACCTGGTCTGCAGAGGATGGACCCTTTTAGTTTATGACAGTCAACTGGGCTTTCACCTGGTTCCATCATCAGGCCAGAATGTCCTATGGTAAACAAAAACTACAAAAATCTAAGGCTTTAATTGTCTAAATTTATCGCAAAATTTGGTGCTACCCAGATGATAGACCCTTGGACTTTTTTTTCTCCTTTTTCACAGATCAGATATAACATAACCCAACAGACATACTGCATGTAAATTCACTGAATATTCATTATTATGCTCCCTGAGGGGTGAACTCTATCCCATGTTATTCCTTTAAGCACCATCCCTCGAGACAATTTTTACATTTTAGCCTCAGCAATTGTGAAGCTTGAAACTTTTATTGTGTCTTTTTCTTTTCTTTTTTTTTTTTTACCCCCAGTTCAGCACTTTTGGATCCAGGGATGTAATAAACAGACCCTCTAGGTACCCAGGGTACTGTAAAGTATGGAGAAAGTTACTATAGGAAGTATGGCCTTCCTCTGCACTTTACGTGGATTCGTCCACAGCAGCCGGTAACGTGTTGGAGATCAATGGCGAATCGACAGCGCTCATGGGAAGCCGCAGAGGCAATGACAATAATAGCTGAAGTTGCCCAGTACGGAGAATTACTGAGCATGTGCATCAAACCTGCTTATCTCTTCCTTGACTGAAACTTGTCATCAAACAGAAAAACCTCTTTTAAAAGCAAGGCCCCACTGTGAATGATGGTTTTCCTATTAAAGAGAGAGGAGAAGAAAACAATCGAGTAATGGACTGGAGCCATAAAAAGTGATCTCCTGTCGACTGCCGGCGGGAAGCCTCTCGTGGGAACAACTGTGATATTGCGGCGGCAAAATGTTTGCTCATCGCAGGAGGGTTTCTAACGCTTTCCATACAGCACCCATGCAAACCAGCCCCACCTCCCCAGGTTTTGCGCCGATGCCCTTACAGCGCGGCACTATCAGCAAACTGTCACTAAGTATCACTCAGGTGCGGCGGACGCGGCTGCAATGTTCGCCGCAGAAACGATCCGGCCCCTCCGGTGATATGTAGCCAGCTG